>VZRQ01000166.1:207282-389532 GCA_013397975.1 Machaerirhynchus nigripectus | reverse complement strand
AGCTGTTCTGGTACCTGTGCCACGGTGTCAGCACCGATACCAGTACCGGCCCAGTCCCAATCCCAGCACCACTTCCAGCACCAGTCCCAGTGCCAAAAGCAGTCCAAACACCTGTTCTATTTCCAATACCAGTACCGGGCCCAGTTCCAGTATCAGTACCACTGCCTGTGCCTGTGCCTGTCCCAGTACCAGCACCAGTCCCTGTTCCAAAACCGGTCCACGTACCAGCACAAATACTGGGCCCAGTGACAGTATCAATACCAGTTCAGTTCCAGTGCCACTTCCAGGCCCAGTCCCAGTACTTGTACCCGGGCCCAGTCCCTGTTCCAGCACCAGTTCGAGTACCTGTACCAGTACTAATACCAGGACCAGGCCCAGTTCCAGTTCCAGTCCCAGTACTAGTACCGGTAGAAATCCCAGTTTCAGTATCAGTACTAGTACCGGTACCAATTCTAGTTCTGGTTCTGGTACCAATGCCTGTTCAGGTACCTGCCCCTGTACCTGTATGAGTACCAGGCCAAGTTCCAGTCCCAGTATCTGTACCAGTCACAGTTCCACTTCAGTCTCAGTATCTGTGCGTGTTACAGTTCCAGTTCCAGTCCCAGTGCCAGTACCAGTAACAGTAACAGTCCCAGTCCTAGTTCCAGTACCAGTACCGGTACCGGTCCCTTGTGGTACCCGAGCCGTGACACCATGCTGGCGCCAGGCACTGCAGCAGATGCAACCATCACACCGTGCACGGGGTAGGTCACAGAGAAAAGAAGGCAGCAATAAGAGGCTGCTGCAGGTGCTCAGGGCCCGTGAGCGGCTTTATGCCACAACTGAGGTCCGGAAGCAGCACCAGCAGCTCTAAGACCAGTGAGTAAGAGAAGCCACAGTGCTGAGCATAGATCACCCCAGCCCTTTGGTGCAGACTGTCTAGCAGGGGAGCTGCTGAGTGGAGAAGGTGGCAGTGACACCTGCCATAGCACTCTGCAGTCAGCCAGTGGCCTGGTAACTTCCAAAACACAGGCAGTCCTCATACATGTGTGCAGTCATTGCAGCACATCCTGCAGTGAAGGATTTTCATCGAGCAGCATGCCAAGAACAACACAGGTGGAGTGAAAATTATTCATTTCTTCAGTTCTGAGGGAGTGTCAAACAGGATGTGTATCCAGATTCTGGCTGTGCTGACCTTGCCTCTGAATACAGAGTTAGAAAACGTTATTTTTTTGAGTTAAAAAGTCAGGAAGCCTGCGGTGAATCACTGGAGGTATTTCACTGGCATGAATATAATGCTTCTGGAATAAAGGAGTTTTCTGGAAGTAGAGCCATCTTTTTTCAGGTATGTTATTTGTATTGACATTGTTGGAAAGCACATGAAGTTTGTTGGGACATATCCTGCCTTGCTTTATGGATCTATACTGTAGCTAGAAGAAAGGAAGGATTCTGTTACCACATTAGCTGCTGAATGTCTGTTGAACATCTTTTTTTTTGATTGAAAAGATGCTGACAATGCTTTAATGTGGACCTCTTCAAGTCATCTATTTCTATTGCTATTACTGTCTGTTGTGTGTTTTTTAAAGAAGGGTCAGGCTTTTTGCAGAATTTGTGTATTTGAAGTTACAGTAGCACAATGCACAGCTTTCTAGCATCCAGAAGTGTTAAAGAGGTTTCTGCTGCTATGCCTTGAAGCGTGGGATAGAGCTGAGATTTTCGTTGTGTGTTTCTTCCCTTTCTCTGTGTGTTTAGACTGATAATTAATAATGGAGCGTAAACCTCTCTTGAGATAAGATTATCTTCACTGTAGTGAAAACATAGCCTGTTATGAGACTGTGTTCTCAGGAAGCTACATGCTAATGCCAGACTCCTTATGGCAACAACAACAACATAAAAACCTTTCAAATCCAAAGATTTCTGTGGATTTGTTATGTACCGAATAAGACATAATTGCGTTAATTGATTCCCATCAGCCTCTCCTTCAAGTGGCAAAAAGGCAGACAGTGGAGAGGTTTGGCCACATGACTTGAGTTACAAACCCACTCTTGCAGGGAATGGTGAAATGAAAGTGAAAGAGAGAACTCCCTGGTACTGCCTGGTACATAAATTGTAGGATCAGAGAGGGATTTAGGTTTGAAAGGACTGATGAAGTTCTTTAATCCAGTCTCCACACCAAAGCAGGCCTAACTTAAAATCTAGGTTAGGTTGCTCAATTCCTCATTCAAACTTTTTTTCTCTCCAGGCATGTCTGCTGAACTGTTCAAGGGGAAGAAATTTTTGTCCTTGTGTCCATCCAGAATCTCTTGTGTTGCAACTTGTACACATTGACTCTTTCCTTTCCTCACCCTGTGAGGTGAGCTCCCTCAGTCTTCCTTGAAATGCCTTTCCCTGGATAAGGAAATGACAGGCACAGTGTCTCCAAGCTGCTAAAAACCAGCTGAAGTAGAGGGAAATGACAGTCGATTACCCTAGGATAGTGCTTCTTTAATTGGATCAGACAGGGGTTTAAAAGAGGATTCAAGTTGGAATGCACCTTGGTCATCTTTGAGGAGGGCCACAAAGGTGTTCAGAGGGCTGGAGCACCCCTTCTGTGTAGACAGACTGAGACATTGGGGCTGTTAGCCTGGAGAAGAGGTGGTTCCAGGGAGACCTCATTGTGGCCTTCTATCCTTGGAAGTGTTCAAGGCCAGGTTGGATGGGGCTCTGAGCATCCTGGTCCAGTGGAATGCCCATGGCAGGAGGGTTGGAACTAGATGATCTTTAAGGTCCCTTCCATTCCAAACCATTCTACAATTATATGATCTAGCAGAACCTCCTGCTTAAATTAGGGTCAACTATGAGATCAGGTCATTTTGCTCAGGACTGTATCCAGTCAGGTCTTGAAACCTACAAGGATAGAGACGGCACAACCTCTCTAGCCAACCACTTCCAGTGCTTGATACTTGACTCTCATTGGGGTGAACAAATTTCCCCTATATCCTCTCAATAGAGATTAAGCCTTCTGCCTCTTCTCCTACCACCATGCACTACTGTGAGGAGCCTGGCCTGGTCTTCTTAACTTCTGCAGAAGAAATCTTCTGTTGGAAGATTGCAGTTAGTTGCTCCCACCCAAGCCTTCTGCAGGCTAACCAAGTCCAGGTCCATCAGTTTCTCCTAACAGGACTAGTGCTCTGGCCTCCTGACTTTCTTGGTGCTCCCCTGCTGAAATTGTTTTGATCAATTTTATCAGCCTTTTGTATACTGATGAGCCTCAAACTGGATGCAGTATTTTGGATGGGGTTAAAAAATCCTAGTATTCCTTTCTTTTGAGATCCTGAATATGGTCCTGCTATTTTATAGCCAAGGGTGCAGTTGTCCCACTCTGCCTCCAGGGCACACTGTGGGATCACATCCAGCTTTCCATCCACCAGGACCATGCTGCCTTTTCCGAATAGCTGCTCACCATTTCCTAACCCATATTGTTGCCAGGGGTTATTTCCTCCCAGGTGCAGAATTTTGCCTTTGTCCATATTCAGTTTCATATGGTGCCTCTGAGCCCATTCCTCCAGCTTGTCTGTGTCCCTCTGAAGAGCTGCTCTCTGCCCTTGAGTGTATCACCTAGGATAAGACAAGGAACATAAACTGCCATTATACATTCTCCGAGAGGGGAAAGTAGGTGATTCTTTGGTATTCACCATTTCATAGTAGATTAATTTTTAATAATCAGTGTAATGATACATATATGCAACTGAATGATAATGTAAATGATGATGAAATAGAATTCTGCCAGCATTAACTGAAAGTAAGCAGAAACCAAACAGAACAACCAAAGAAGGAATAAAATATAAACACTCCATGCCCCCCCCCAAAAACCCCGTAATAGTACAATGACTGTGCCATGAAAAGAAAATACTGACCGTGTTTTGCAACTTTACAGAAAACTTCCAGATTTTATGATGGACATGTGTATTGCAGCATAGAGGAAATTGTAGGATGCATGTGAAGCCTGTGCTATCCACAAACTTGTACACTCACAAATACAGTTGCCCAAAGGCAAGAGAACAGATTGAGGAAATACTCTGCTTGTTAAAGAGCATCACCTCTAGAGGCCATGGCTATCTACCTCAAATATGGCATTGGTCTTGAGATGTGGAGGAAACTGGAAAAGAAAATTATTTTGCATTCTTTCCTTGAAAGTCTACATCATCTTGATTTGTTGTTCAAGGAGCTGTTAGATGTGTCAAGTGATTTTTGGTAACCTGACTCTCCTGCATCCTTCTGATTTCTAGAAGATCCATTTCTAGCCCTGTTCCTGCTGTGCTTTCCCCAGTTATGCCTATTCTGCACTCTGTAGGAGATGGAAAAGGTCTGGGAACATCTCCGTTCTTTGATGCTTGGTTTTTTGGTGATACTGGCTGAAAGCCATTGTCCCAAGCTGTACATGTTCTACCCTTTATTAATGGAGAACACAACCCAGATCCAAGCAAAATCCTTGACTTTTCTTTCTTTCACTTTTCTTTCGTATTCCTAGATGTTCTTTTTTCCTCTAGTTGTCTCACTCTCATATCCAATACTTCATCATTACTTGGTTTCTTAAAATTTCCAGTTGCCTTTCCTTTTATAGGTAGACTGAGTTCCAGCATATCAGCCTGTTTTTTGTTTATTTGGGGGTTTGGGTGGGAGGGTTTGTTGATTTTTTGGCGGTTGTTTTTTTGTTTTGTTTTGGTTTTTTTCTGAAGGGAGGAGTCCAGAAAGTCTCCAGATCTTCAGCTGACATTAAGAGAATTTAAATACAAATAGATGCGCTTGTAGCAGACGCAGAAAGCAGAGAGCTTTTAGTTTGTTTGTTTTTCTCTGGAGATGAGCATAGAAGACCCATGAGGAAGAACACTTTAATACTGGCAATAATTTTTGACTCCTACCTTTTCTAGGCGGGCACAACCATGCATTGCTGACTGCAGCACTGCATAATGACTGTTCGCCTGAGCCAAACAGTCGACACAGTCAGAGAATGAGATAACCTCAAAACCAGTGAGTCTGCCAGCACCACCACAATTTCTCAGGTATGACACATGAACAGCTGAATGGGGCTGGCTCTCACTGATTCTGCAGTGCTGCTCCCTCTATGTTGTTCTAATGACTGAGCTTCACTCATCACCCTTCTTCCCTTCTGTCCTGGTTTAAGAGACAGGTGTCTGCAAAGGAAGGTGAGAACTTCCCTTGGAATGGAAAATATGACCCCCTCCCCTCCAAATTAATATAACTTTGAAATTACAGGGCTTTCAGACAGAGGTATAGGAATAACAGTTATTTACCAGAATATATATAATAAGACAAACCAAACAACCACAACGGCAGCAACCACCACCAAACCAAAACCCGCTGCCGGCCTCTCTCGGCCGCAGGCGCTTTCCCCTTTGGTGCCGTTCCGCTCACAGCCGGCAGGGGGCGCTGCTGGCTCCCGGCTGGGCGGGGCAGGTGCGATGGGTCCCCCGCGCCTGCAGGGGGCGCTGTGGCGCCAGCTCAGCCGCCTCTCCGCATGGCAATGGCGGCGGGGGAAAGGGGACAGGGGAGATGGCTCCCCTTGCGAAGCTCAGAACTGGGAGCAGCCGGTTTCAGTGCCACTCCGGGTGGCCAGCTGGACTGTAGCAAAAACCCCAGAGCAGCTGCAGGAAACAGCAGGGGCCGGGTGGACCTCGGGGGTGTCGAGGTAAAGAGTAGCAGAAACCCCCGGAGCAGCGGCAGGAAACAGCGGGGGCAAACAAGTCCAATCAGACAGCAATGAACCTCAGTGTAACTCACCGGCAACTGGCAGAAATGGTGAAGGCAGGCAGGTGCAATCAAGCAGCAGTCAAACATCAGCAGCTGGTAGAAAGGTCAGAAAAACCCGGACCCTGGCAGCAAACCACAACGCAGCCCAGTCTAGGGAAGCACAGTTTCCCGCTCCCCCCACCACACGTGGCCACTCTCTCCTGTGATGGCCGAGAGCAGAAGGGGCTGAGTCCAGCCCCTGACCCCCAGCCAAGTCTCGGTGAGCCTGCTGACCTCTTGTGGTACCACTGCACTTCCCAAGAGAAACCCTCCAGCCAGAGAGCTCGCTCCCCAGCTATGAGACTGCCGCACCTGGACCCCTTCTCTCCTCCTCCCCCAGGACCATTTCAGTGGAATTTCAAGATGCCCAGCTAGGTCTTTTGTCTCTTAAGTACTGCCCATTTATCATTTCCAGAGCAACAAACGGGGAGACAATTCCCTAAGAAAGAAAAAAAAAAAAAGTAAAAGCCTAACCAACCCCTAACACCTTACTATGTGGAGTATGCACAGTCTTTGTTTCTATGTACATGCCTGCAATGGACTGCATCAGCCTGAGATTTCAATATACACACTAGTTTTCTATATAGAGAAAAGAAAGACTTACCTATAGCCTGATGTACTCCTCTCCCACCATTGCAACCTAGGAAAGGATGCAGGGATTACTTGCAAGCTCGTTCAGTGACTGGATATGGCATCCCAGTCCACCTCACCTCTTACTGAATAACACTTACGTAGGGAATGGCTTGTCCATCTTTGCTCTGTTTGCTGGGCTGGACTATCTCTGAGGAGAGAAAAGTATTAGCAGAGTACTTTTGTGCCCAGTTACATTAGGCAGCACAAGCAACTGTAAGTAGTTTTATCTGTGTCTGGGGAATGCGGTGAGCAAGACTGGGATGATCAGCGACAGTGCCACACTGCAAACTGTGGGGTTGGGAGACTGTGTTTGGGAAGTCTGGAGAGGATAGTCATTCATAAGAGGCAAAACAACGTTCCACATCTCTCTGAAACCTCATGATATCTCCATCCACCAGCACTCAAGTGATGTTTGAAAGTGTACTGGGGTCTGGCTGAGATAATTTTTTTTGTAGCAGACTGTATGGTGCTGCATTGGGGATTTGTGACTAAAGCAGCCCTGATAACATACCTGTATTGCTGAGCACTGCTTGCACAGCATCAAGGCTTTCTCTTACTCCCACTCAGGCCCCCTCAGGGGTATTTGAGAATTTGGAGGGGACACAAGCAGGACAGCTGACCTAAACTGACCCGTATGATATTGTATGCTCTATAATGTCATACAGTGTAACAGGAATTGAGGAGAAAGAGATCTTGGGAAGGCAGCCATTGCTCAGAGACTAAATGGACATCAGTCTGCTTTTGCATCACTGTTTTTTTCCCCTTCCTCTCCTTCAGTTACTAAACTATATTTATTTCAACCTGTGAGTTTTCTCACTTTTGCTCTCCCCATCCTGCTGTGGTTTTCTGGGGGGAGTGAGTGAGATACTGTGTGGTGCTTAGCTGTGGGTGAGGGTCAACCTGCCACAAAGTGAGAAATCTCCAGTCTCTCTGGTGTACACAGTCGGGCTTGCACACAGCTACAGCACATTCCCATACCCAAACATGCACACACACTTGCATCCAAGCATCTGCTGTAATCCATGCACTCACCACCCCACTGTTCACCTCAGGATGCTGTGAATTGCCAGGGGCTGCATCACATCCAGCTGAATCTGGATCATGCCTGAGCCAGTGCTGGGACACTGCTTGGAGATTCCCTCTACAGGGTGCACAGGCACTCACCTACTGACCTTATTTATACCTCCATGACCTGCTGATTGCAGGGACGTCGGACTTTGGCCTGTTCCTCTGGCCTGCTCCTCCATGTGCATACCAGTGTTACTGTCAAGGGAGACCTTAGGCAAACCAAGGGTGGCTCAAGGTGGAGCCCAGGTGCTGTTCTCCTTGGTCCTGCCAGTGGAAAGGCAAGGCTTGGGCAGGAGAGCCCCCAACCCATGGGTTAACACCTGGCTGCACAGCCAGTGTTGCAGACAGAGCTTTGGCTTTTATGGCAATGGACACCTGCTTTGAGGAACAAGGACGAGAGCATGTTTTCCAATAGGCTGTCCAGCCTAGCTGGGAAAGCTTGCCCTAAGGATACTCTGCATGCAGTGGGGTTCTTCTAGTGTCTCTCCTACTTTCGTGGCCCTCCAGTGGTACTGTGTGCCCTCCTTTTTCAAGGTGTGTGCCCTGCTTTTTTCTTGGTCTGTGTGAAGCTACTTTGTTCTCTCAGCATTCTTTCAGTCTTTTTGCTGTATTTTCTCTCACCTCTCCAAGGCCACTGTATGATCTCTGGGTCTCTTTCTTGCCTACTTTTTCCCCCCTTTCTGAGGCTGATCTTTGTTATCCTTCACATTTGCAGACTTTATGCTACTTTCTTCTCTGAGGTTCTTTCAGGAGCTCTCCTAATCTCTCAAGCTCTGCGAGGTTACTCCGTTCTCTGGGACCCTCCCAACATCTCCACTTCCTCCCTAGCCTCTCCAAAGCTGCTGTGGCTGCCTTTCAGTTTCTTCCTTCCTCTCACTGAGGTGACTTGGGAGCATTTTCAGTCTTTCTGCCTGTTTCATATCTCGCTCACCCTTCAGCCCCTTTTTTCTGAAGTTTGCCTGGATTTTCTGGGGCTGTTTTAGTCTTCCTTCAAGGTTCATGGCGTCTCAGCAGCTTACCTTTCTCCTGGGACTTTTTCAGCCTTCCTGCTTGTTTCTTCCCTTATCCAAGGTTATTCTCTGTTGCTCTTTCAGCATCTCTCCTCCTTTAGGAGCTGCAGGCATACACTCCTAGAGCACTTTCAGAATCTCTGATACTTCCTTGTTATTGTCAAAGTCTCTTGTGTGTTCATCATGGTTCTTTCAGGCTATCTACTAGTTTCTTTGCCTCTTGGAGGCTACTTTATGTTCTCTGAGTCTTTTACAGATTTTGGCTCATTTTCCCTTCTTTGATGCTACTCTTTGGGGCACTTTCAATCTTTCTCCCCCCTCCTTTTTCTTTTAAAATCTTCTCTTGAGGCCACCCTTGGTACTACTGAGTAGTCTGAAGCTCCTTTAATAGCTCCAATAATTTGTTATCACTGAGCCTCTTCTGTATTCTCTGGAGGGTCCTTTGCCATATCTCTTTCTTTCTTGGCCTCTGACACTGCTGCATTTTGTTTCCTTGAGCACTTACAGGCTTTCTTCCCTTCCCTGAGGCTAGTTTATGCACTCGGAATCTCTTTCGGACTCTGTTGCTTTGTTCACTTCTGCTTGGCTCCTGTTTCATCTGGGGATCTTTCAGCCCATCTTCTACTCTCCTGGCATTTGGAGAGCTATTCTGTGATCATTATCTGAGTGTTAATCAATGTCCACATTTTGTCTGAGACTTCTCAGTGTCCTCTGGATGTCTTTCAAGCTCTCTACTATTTTTTCCTCTCTTCAGCTAGTCTGTCTTCTCTGGGACACTTGCAATCTCTTTCCTAGATAAGGCTCTCAAAACCATTTTTCTGTTATTCGGGGATTTTTCACACCTTTCTCTGTTTTAATATTGTTTTGAAGGATGAGAGAGGACTGGGGGAGGTGGGGTGGAGGCAGGGGAGAGGAATCTTTTCACAAATGAAACAGCTTCAAGAGCTCTGGATTTCAGCTGCAGTGGAGCTGGAATAGATCCCTGTGAGTCACCTTTTGGAAATTTTTTTTGTCCCTTTTTGGTTTTGGTGGTGGAGTTAGGAGACAAATGAGCTGAAAGAGGCACCTTTTAAAAAATCCTTTATTTTTATATCATCCTAGTAAAAATCTTTTATATAAAGGCGAAAGTAGGTATTGCATAGAAGAAACACTGGTGCAAACATCACCCGGTGGGAATGGCATGTTTTTTCTTAGTGTCTACTCTCTACTGCACAACAGATGGCTAACCCAGAGGCAAACTTCTCCAGGTTTCCCCATGCCAGCTACAGGATGAAGCTGCTCAACTTATGGGAAGAAGTTACATCAGAATTATGTGTGGCCTATTCCATGCTGCTCCCAAGAACCGTCTGCTGGGAAAGCACCCTTTTCCTCCTCGTCTTTTCTATGCCAGACCGATACATCACCCAGGAAAGACCATGAGGATCGGTCTGGCTGCCTTCTATGCTTGCACCCTCCCTGTGTGTGCTTGTATTTCATGCATCGAAATGGAGCGGGTGGACACAGGATAGGAGAGTTGGCCTAACATAACCATAGTCCAGGAACTCAATGCATGGCATATCCAAGGCATCTTCTGTCATCTCGGAGACATTTATGTCATTGTCTTTTAGCATTTTACATGCTACTTAGCTATGGGCACTTTCTTTGAGCGCCTTCCACCTGGGCTTCCTGTAACAAACAGCCTTGGTACGACCAGGAGTGAGCAGAATTCACTGCTAACACTTCATCAGCTTTCAAGTAGAGCTTCTTCCGGCAGTTCTCCTGTTTTGTCTCTGCGTAAGTTCTATGGCAGCTCCCGAGCATGAAGGACAGTAAGACAGCAGGTATGCTACAGTCTGAAGGAACACTCAGAGAAACAGCACTTTCACAGACTTGAACTGTGCTTTCATGAATTAGAGATACAGGGAGGTATGCATTTATACAAATCAGTATTTGTGTATATTAAAGATACTTTTACTCAGTATCAGTTTTTATTTAAAAACATGCTAAAAACTTATAGTTAAATAATCAGTGACATATGGGGAAAACACACAGACAGCCACCCACCAGCATAAGCAAAAAAAAGTGCATACATACATGAGCCAAAGCTCCCTTTGACCAGTTTACAGGACAATTAGTGCCTTCTCTGACAAACTGACTGCTGCAACCTCACACATTCCAGAGCTGTTTTTTGCTGCCTGGAAAGTGGTATTACCTTTCTGCTTCTTTGAGGATGTCTGTCATTGCCTCCCACATCAGAGAGTCAGCTAGAGACACAAATCAGTCCTGCTTTTGACTCCTCTCCTGTAGGTGGCTTCATAGAGATGAATACATGAAGCTCATGTAACTATCTCACTTAATACTGTGCTTAAAATGCCTAAAGTAGTCATTAAAAAAAGATTTCAGGATCTATGCTGCTAGATCGTGAAATGGAATGAAGCATTCTAGAAAAATAAGTTTGGATGGAAGGCAAAGTAGCTGAGTTTGCAACTACACATTTCATCTCTGAGTTACTCATAATCATTTTTTATTTCCTTATTACTTTCACTAATATATTTTACCATTTTTGTACAAAAACTGACTGCAGATTAAAATTTAAGATGCGGCAGGTACCACTGTGCGACCCAAAAGGACAGAGATAATGCTGCTACTCAGCCCTGCACCTGGCTCTTTTTGAGCACCAGAAAATCTAGAGAAAGCTAAGCACCTCTGCCCAAAGGGAGAATGCAGTGGAGCCATCAGATGAAAACCACCCTGTCTTTTCTTGCAAAAATGGGAACACACCTTAGCAACTTTGGATACAGTCTTACATGTAGCAGCAGATACACTGGGCATCAGAGCCCCTTCTTCAACATGGAACAGCCATCTCCAGCGAGGCTCAGATGCTCCTGGTCCCAATTTTTGTTAGAAATGGAAGTAAAACTGGATTCAGTTTCTGTGCTTTCCCTCCTCTTCTTCCCTGACTCCTTCAAAGGCTATCCAAGTGAAATAGCTGAACCCATATGGCCTTGTCTGCTTCAGTGGGAAACTAGAGCCCAAACTAGAGAGAAACTTTGGGCATTGTGCTCATATGGGCAAGGGCTGTGCTCTAAGAATAGTAACCTTCTTCTTCACTGCAACACCCAAATTCATCTCTACCTCCCACACATTCACACTCCTTCCCGTCACACTGATTTCATAGGAACTCAAAAAAGTGACATGTAGGTCACACAAAACACTATTGCTGCCAGATGTCCAGATGCATGCAGGACTTACTAGGAAGATAAACAGGGGACTAAAACCTCCCAGATATAAAGTGGCTCAACAGCTATTTCAGCCCACAAAGAAAAGATAGGCTGAATGATACAATGAAAATTACATCTTTTTAGAGCTTAAACTATGAATATTCAGACTGGACATTAATAGAATCTTGTTTACCAGAGGAGTAGTTTGACATGGCATAGCTCTGAAAGGCACAAAATCTCTATCCCCAACAGTTTCTGAAACTCAGCCCATTAATGTCATAGTGAATCCCATCTCACATGTGTCAATACGTCTTTGAGAGTGACATTGGATGAGGTAACCTTTGAAGGTCGCTTCTGACAGCTGTCCATGCAAAAAGTGGTGTTTCTTTCAGAGCTGAGTCAAGCCCTGATTGAAGTTTAATCAGAACATCCTCCATTGTCTGAGCCTTTCCTTCTTCCTTCACAAAACAGCAAAAACCTGAAACAATGGGTAAGTGGGGGCTCCTTGCAATGAAGAAGCATTCAAAGTAGAGAAACACATGTTCAAGTTTTCTAACAGGAATGTTGGTAAAGATATCTACTGAGTAAACTACCCCAGTGGATGAACTTGGCGATCCGCCAGCAAAAAACAATTCTGTACTGAAGGTGTGACAATAAACACCATCTCTGACTGCTGTTCTGCAAACTGCCCCTTTCCTGCATCATCTGGTCACCCCTAATGAAACTGCCTCTTCTACCTCAGGGAGACAGCTGTCTTTGGCCTGAGGAAATCCCTACAACAAAGGCCATGGCATGATAATGGTGCCATCAAATTGCCATCCCCTTCCTCCACATCCAGCAGCATGCCATGCCTTGGGCAAACTTTTTGAAGCAGACAACACGATCTGTGAAGTCTGCTGCCAGTAGGTCAGACTGCAATCTCTCTCCTTTGTGTCAGCAGTAACTTGCTTAGTCAGTACTTTTGGCTTTCAAAGTCGCATGACATAAAGCAGCCAGGCACTGCTTTGGGTGAGTAAAGGCATTGGAACTTTGCCTCGCAGAAGTAGGAAGCTCATTATCTGGCCCAATGGGAAGGCTTTGCATTCCATCTGAGGAAAGAGTCTCTGATTCTAAAGGAAATACCTTTCCTACAGTAAGGGCATCAAGGCCCTGATAAAGGTAGGTGATGCCTCCCCATGGACTGGAGAAAAGTTATATCTTTGCCCGCACCTATTGTCAACTTTGAAAAACATGTCCTCTGGAGATCGCACAGCAGTTCCCAAATTAAAGTACAATAAATGTGTAAAACCAAAAACAGTAAGAAGTTATAAGTCAGGCAACTAAATTCTAAGCTATATCCATAATAATAATAATAATAATCATTATCATAATAAAAAAGTATACACCATAAGGTACAAGAAGCTGCAAAGCAAAGCAGCTCCAATTCCTAGGACTCTCAGTTAGAGTGGCTTTTCTGAGTCTTCCAGTAAACTGGACATGAGGGTTGAAAACCTAATGGAAGACTTTGAAGAATTCTCCCTTGAAGTCAAACACACAAAATTTTCGCACATATAGCATGGATTAGTAGAGCAAAACATTTTCTTAAGTTAAGAAACATTCTTAGAGCAGATCTATGATTTCGTGTAGAAAATCCATTTGTTTGGGGAGTTTCCCCCCTCTTTGGCAAATAAATGGCAAATGTGAAACAGAAAAAAAAAAAAGAGTCAAATAAGTTGTGATAATAACTGGACAAGTAACAACAAAGTGGATCTGTCAATGGGACGGATTCCCTCAGCAGGGCTAGGCGTGATGCTCCTTGCAGTCATTCCTTGTGTTTGTTTTATGATGAGACAGAAAGATTGATGTGATAATGTTTCAGAGGCTTTAGGCATCATATTTTTTGCCAGTCCTGTGAATCTGCTGGAATAGTGTCATGGAGAAGGCCATGCCAAGAATCTGAAGGAAAACAAACAATAAGGGCTTTAGTACAGGAAGGCTGCCAAAACTGCACTGCTGACCTGTGTTCATGGCCCAGCTGTAGTCTGAACAGTCATTCTACACTAGCCGTATGTCTCAAGCTCCAACACTGAGCAGTAAACTTGAGTGTATGTTGTTCAGGCACATAGTGATGTCCTGTATCTTGTCAGAGCACAGATGAAGGCAAAAAGCTCTCAGGGTTCTTTGTCATATGTGCAACAATTTTTTCAGAGTCAATGCATACAAGTCACTCTTCCCTTTGACCCAACAACTGGTGCTTGTTTAGTCCAGTAACTGTGACAGAAAATACCAGATTCAGGTATTCTCCCCCAAAAGCATGGCAGTGATAGAATCACAGAATATCCTGAGTTGGAAGGGACCCACAAGGATCATCGAGACCAGCTCCTGGTCCTGCACAGGACAACCCCAAAGATCACACCATGTGCCTGAGAGCATTGTCCAAATGCTTGAACTCTGGCAAGCTTAGTGCCGTGACCACTTCCCTGGAGCAGGAACCCCAAAACCTTAACAGATTATTATGACACTTCTGCACTTGTTTTTTAAAACACATTGATCTACTCAGGTCAGTGGCCATGATTTGACTCATTTTGGTAATTTCTAGAATTTGCTTCCAAAATTAAAAATCAACCAGTTCCTGAAAGGACAGCGTAACAAATGGCTTAATGTGGGAACTCCAGAGAGGTACCCTGAAGTCAAAACATGGGCAAGCAAAACCCCAGTGCAGCATGTCTTCTTTGCAGCACTATTGACCTGCTTCCCTTCCGAGCACATGGCCTTAAATGAACTCATAAAACAAATCTGACATTTTTGAAATAATATTCCAACTCAAAACAGTTGAGCATCACTTTTCACACAGCAGAGTCAAGAATTCTGACAGCAAATCAAAGTCATGTTGAAAAACATCATACCAGTATTACCTGCATTATGAGGATGCACATCCCAATCGACCCAAGGACATGCTTATTGTCATCAAACCAGATCATAACTTTCTCATAACATCCCTGAAATGATGAAAGATGAAAATTGAAACCCCAAGGTCACATTTTCCTTCGTGTGCATTCCCCCTATTTTGTTCCTTCCCACCCCTACCTAAGACTTGACCTGGGTAAAGTGAGCCTTACCGTTCTCCACAGTGATTCAGTAGAGTTCCGTCCACAGTCTTGGGAGTTTTCCATACAGCATCGGTCTGGAACAATGTTTTCTCCCAGCACTGGGTACCAGTCTGTATAGTCATTCACACCACAGCATTTCATCTGTGCAGAAGTAAAGGATTAATAAATTAACTAGCACAATTTGTAAATCACACACAACCACAAACTTTTATTTCCACTAAACCACTCTGCATTTTCAAAAAGGCCACCACAACACTTTTGTAGTTTTAAGGTGTTCTGTGATTGCTGATCACTTAAAGCAAATACTTAAAAACAAAACCAAAGAAAATAAATGGCTCCACACCCAAGGTACGTTAGTCTTCTTGTCACAGAGACATGAGCCCAAACACCAAAACGTAAGGTAATAAGCCCACAACTGCTAAAAGCAAAAGCCTGTCAAAGCTGCAGTGCCACCTATGCAGGTTTTGCTGCCTCTGCTCTTTCAGATCATCTCTATGCCTGTGATAGCCACAGAGAACTCCAAACAGGTGAGCATCTTTCACCTTACAGCATACACTTTGATCCTGGGTTTCACAGTACTCCTGGGTTTCACAGTATTCCCTGGATGTTCAAGAGTGCAAAATTAGAAATCAAAACCTGCATTAGCCATCTTTTAGACCAGGCATGGATGCCACACTTAACAGACTACAGCAGCCTTGATGACCAAATTGTTACTCTTTTACTATTGAAAAAATGTTACCTCTGCTTGAATGATATTCCATGCATTTTTCAGTCCAATATTATTTTCTGAATTGTATAGCTTCATACCTTCCTTCAAATCCTTCTTTGCACTCTCACTGACCTGCACCATGTAAAAGATAGAGAAAGTCAATGCACTGCTGTTTAGAGGAAAGGATCAAATGGTACAGACACACACAGAACATCTATCTCTTACCTTCTCTCACCACAAACTTAACATGGGTAGAAAAGCTTCAGGACTCTCACAAATCACTGGGACCTTTAAGCACCTGCCAAGGCCTTGTCTCTCCCCCAGATTGCAAAATAGTGAATTAATTCTCTTGAGATAGGAAACTCTGCTAAAAGTCCATCATTACTGTCATCATCTGATTCAAACTAACTGAACATGAACAGCATCAATCTGCTGACCTTGCTGTAACCTTGCCAGAGATAGCTGTTGGCAATACCCCACAGCAGCCTCTCCTGCCTGTAACCTGTGGCCTGCTTTAATTTGCTAATATCACAAAATCAGAGTCCCTGCTTCCCAGCCTTAGTGGAGTTATCCTTTCATGGGTTCAGTCAGGCTATAGTGAATAGCCAATACAAAATCAGTTGAAAAAAGACATTATTGTTTTTCTCCATGTGGGAACAAGCTTGTAGGATTTACGACATTCAAATTGTCTTGAGGTGATTTTATGATAATGCTGTATTCCCCTATCATCTGCTTATTGCCCAGAAATGGGTCCCGCAGCTTTAAGCTGGGTCCAAGAGAAGGAGTGGGGAAGCCGGGGGAATTCTTCAGCGCGGTTTGTGTTCAAGGACTCACACACTCCCCCATGTTCTCACCGCTGCAGAGCCCAGGGAGCACCTTCCTGCTCTTAGCCAGCCTGTCAGCTGAGGCAAGAAATTTTCCTATACTGGCACACTGAAATCCTCTGGTAACTTCTTCATCTTCTTCTGGAGCTGTTTGGCCTAGCTGTGATCCGAGAACCAGATCATCGGACCCTGTGGACTGGCGGGGAGGCTGCGGGGACGCTGCATCCTGGCCTCAGACCTTGGGAGCCAGCTACAGAGGGAACTCTAAATCCACCAGCTTTCTTTGCATCGAGGAGGTTTAATATTTTAACAGTTATTCTTTTTTTCTTTTTTTCCCCCCATGCCATGCAAGCACTTTGTTTGTTAAATAAATAGTTTTTTTCACTTTCCTCCAAGAAATTCCTTTCGTGTTGGTGGGGGAGGGAGTGCTGAAACCTGCCTTCTGTGGAGGAGACATTCCTTCCAGAGCATTTCCCCCTAAACTCAAACCAAGACACAAATGTCTTCTTCTTTCTTTAGAAGATAAAGTTGGAATGCTTAACAAGAGATCTGAAATGTCCCAATTCTTGTATTAATTTCAGCCTGAGGCCAGAGTCCTGGATGCAGGTAGGAATATACCTTGCCTCTGACAGAAGTGAGCTGGTAGCAGAGAAAGGATTATGGTCCTGGCATAAAGGTCAATGATATTATAAGATCTGTTTCATCCCTCTTTTACAACCCAGTCAAAATCAGAAGTTCACCTCAGCTCCCTGAAAGTAGCAGGCATCATAATGACAACCAGAGAAGAGATAAAGGTCTGGGAGGATCTGTTTTAAAATTAGTCTGGACATATTCATACTGTAAGGTTCTGCCCTGTGTTTAGCAGAGGTCTCAAGTTCCCCAGGCACTTTTCCAGTGTTATGTATCTGATGGGCCAGCCAGTTGTGCCTACTTCACTTAGTCACTATGAGATAGCAGATTCCTACAGATGGGCTTTATGAGAAACTGCCTCTTGATCCATTTTGCACACATGCCAAACTCTCTGGGCCTGCCCAGTCAAGTGAGAAAACTGGTGGCATTTGGAATAGACCGTGAATATCCAGTGCCTCTCTCTTCCAGTCCTGTTCCAAGGGTTGGCCCTAAGAAACCACAAGGTTTTAAGCAGGACTTCCCACAGCCCAGGACTACAAGATGATCAGCTTCTCACAGACATCAAACATGCTGAAGGCTATCTAAGATTTCAGGACAAGACAAAAAGGGACACTCTGGACCATGGTTTTATTTCAGGGATTTCTCTCCTGCTTGTTCTCCTCATCACTTCCTCCTCCCCCTTCAGAAGCAGCTTACAAGAGACAGCCAAAATCTCGAGGTTAAACCTTCACCAAAGTGAAGATCAAGGAGAACCCACATACCTTCATCAAACAAAAAATTAAACCTGGTTTGCATGCTAGTAAAGATAATTAATCTATACGGCATATTTGCTTACCTTGTCCATATAAACAAAGAATAAAATGACTAATATCAGCTCTGCCAGAAGAATTATCAGCAAAACGATGAAAAACTAGAACAAAGGAAAAAGAGACAGAGTATAAACACTTGCCAACTAGAGAGCAAACCTGGGGCTGCTAGAAACTATGAAGATGATAGGCTTACTCCTTTAGATTGCTGTCACAGCACACAGCCCTGGAAGTCTCTTTCCTTCACACAGACTACAGGACAGATGCTAAATCCCTTACTGCAAAGATCAATGTGACGTGCCTCAGGAGTGATTCCCTAGCAGATGGGCTCGAACCACATGTGACTGTGGAATAGCCATCATATTACTCAGCACTTCTATTCCCAGCTCTGTATCTGAAATCTCTCTCTCTGCAGAGGCATCCCAAGTGTGAGCTCTAGTAGTTTCTCACTACTTTTCACACCCACTAGGCATTTTTTTAATGCATGTAGGCATGCCTTTATCCCCTAGTGGACTCCAGACAGGCACGGCACCTGCCACCAGACACTGGGGAAGAAGCAGTATGGAGCACAGCTAGCTCTTCAATTGGAAACTCATGACAGTCATGATAGTATAAAACTACTTTTTCAGAACCTTGTAAGAATATAAAATCTTTAAAAAAAAATAAGCTGGTTTTGCAATTAGTGTGGATGAATGACACAGACCTCAGTACTAATCTCTGTTTGCTCTCCTAGCTGTACAACACACAAAACCAAGCAAGCAGATAGCAAAAAACTAGGTGCAGATTTTTCCTCCTGTTTAATTCTCTGAGGTGGTTTAAGGAATTCTGCCCAGCTGTTCCCCAGCATCATATAAGAGAGAGTTTTGCACAAGGAACACATGCTCCTTTATGTCACCGCATCTGAATTCATAAGCTGTGACTGAATTGGAACCTGTCTGCTTTTAAAGCCCTCCTCTCACCTCCTGCCACAATACCTCTCTCCTTGTAGGGGGATTCTCCTCTCCCCACTGATTTTCTTTTGGAGAGGGATATTTATATGGGGGGATATTATATATTCACCCATATAACCTCCCATCATTTGTCAGGGAGGCTAATGGTGAAATGAAATCCTGGGTTTATGCAAGAAGAGTGATCCACCCTGTGTTTTCTGAGAGGGGTTCCCAACCTTTGTGCTTCAGTGCTGGACAAACACTGTCAAGGGTCAGACTATTTATTTTTTATTGATAAGGCCTGGCAGAGACCTTGACTTCTTAACTTCGGCTCAGATGGTTTCCACCATCCTCTGACAAAGGCCTTAGACAAGGGCCATGTAGAAAACAGCCATGAGAGGCTTTGAGCAGATCTGTGCTTAAGATTTTGTCAGTCATTCCTTCCAAGAGACATTTCCAG
This sequence comes from Machaerirhynchus nigripectus, assembly GCA_013397975.1. Classification (NCBI taxonomy): domain Eukaryota; kingdom Metazoa; phylum Chordata; class Aves; order Passeriformes; family Dicruridae; genus Machaerirhynchus; species Machaerirhynchus nigripectus. The sequence continues at coordinate 370,405 of VZRQ01000166.1, read as the reverse complement.
AAGGGCTATCCAGGTTGATCCTACAGTTCATGCTTAACCATTCAGAGGTAACTGAAAGCAATTTGCTTTGCAACCTAATACATTAGGGCACACAGTAACAAGGATACATTTGCTAACAGACCATTGATATCACTGTGACCAAAGCTGTGGGATGTCATACTGCAAGCATACAGAAGACTGAAAGCCAAGGGTGATGTCACAGTGAGCCACGAGATTATTTTGCACTGGTCATTCAAACAAAATAATAACAAGGCAACAGCCACTGGTCTTAGTGATAAGGAGTAGTGATTGATGTCTTACGCTCAACAGGAGGCACTTGTTTTCCTTGATAGCACCTAGGCAGCCCAGGAAGCCGGTCACCATGATCACTGTGCCAATGGCAATGACTAGGTTGGCAGCTGAAAGTGATGGAAAGCTGGGAGAAAATGTGGCGAAGTTCCCTTGTGACACTGACAGCCAGATGCCCACGCCCAGCAGACCACAGCCACATAACTGCAAAGAGACAAACAAAAGAAAGGTTTCACCGTTAAAATAAATGTCACTGTCTCCTTCCCCCAAAACTCTGAAAAGAAAGAATTTCGCAAGCAAGTCCTCAGCTAAGTGTTCTGCAGTAATGCTCTCAGTGGCTTGGTGCTGAAACAAAGTGAAAATAAATGTTCTTACTTAGACTTGGTCATGTCACCTGTACTTCTAATTCTATTTAAAAGCCACTGGATGGCAGAATTCTCTTCTGAGAGACTTAGCACATGAGCACTTAGCACCAAGGCTACCCATTGATCTCCCAACAGCAACCCACTGCAATTTTTCTCTATGAAAATAAAAAATATTATTTGAAAGAATGCTCCATTGCACTTATTTGTGCAGTCATCTGCAATATCTCAGAGTATTCAGCCCTGTATTGCCTCATCCTAGGGGAAGCAAGGAAGTCCTGAAGATATTTACAATCAAAAGCCTCATTTCAGTAAATATTTGTTATAAAATGCCCACTCCCAGTAGCCAGGTTGGGTTTTAGTATGAGTTCTCATAGCTTTAGGGTTGACTGGCAATGCTCACAAAATGTCACCAAAATCAGATTTCTAGGTACATTATCTACAGGAAGCTCAGCTTCTGCTACTCTCTGTCAGTGATAGAACCTGAAGAAAATGCAAAGCTGCCAATGTTACATAAAATTAACTTTTTGCTGCTCACTTTTAACAGTATCAAGTCTGGTTGAGGAAGTAAGGTTTTCCATCCCAAGTCTCACAGGGCAGGTCTTCAGAGCAAGGGCCAAGTGTTGCACTACAGGGGCCTTAAGCCAGCCATCCTTTAGTACTCGCTCAAAATGGCTATTACACAACTTTGCACCGGATCTGTGATCACTGTGCAGTGAAATCTGAAGTAGGAGTTAGCTGTACTTTCATTAACTCTGTGATCTACTCCACAGTACTATTACTTTCCAACCAAATCTTTGCCAAGGTCAGAGATGAAATTCGTATCATCTTCACTGACAGAGGGATCAGAGGACAACCCACCACCCCCAAATCAGAGTATTTTTGGCCCAGTTTACTTGGACCACTGCACAGGAAAAACAAAGCTGCACCTAACCATTACAGTGCTATCTCAAAGCTGCTGGTGTTCACCTGCCAGCAATGAGGAACAAGAGGAACAAGAGTTCTTCCCTCTAGAAGGTTCTCCACACCCAGCCCACCCCATCACACTTGCACACTTTTACTCAAACAGGAAAACTGAACATCAGAGAACAGCAACTCCACTAAACCAGGGTTCAACCCTGCCTTGTGATGAGCACTAATCTGGCATGATGAAGAGACCTCACCTACAGAGGCTACAGACCTCACCTTTTAGGCAAATATCCCCACTGCTAAGGTGATTTTTCCAGTAGGGCTGATAGTTCAGGGTACAACTGACTTCTTTTGGGTTTGCTGCTTCATAGAACATGAAAGAAAAACTAGAGTAGTATCTTCTTGCAATCATGCCACCTTATCTATGAGATAGGCTTATAGTTTATTATCATATGCATGGTTATTTTCTTTTACTTCCCCTGTGACCCTTCTGTCCCCTCTGAGCCCCCTTCCTAGTTAGCTTGAAGCTTTTGAAACTGCTTTACATCTATGGAGAGTCACCAGTTCAGTGAAGAATTGGGACTGGGAGCAAGCCTTATGCAAGATGCTCACAGGCATTCCCAAGGGAAGCACAGTAACACACACATTGGGTAACACAGAGGAAATGTTCAGGATTCTTGTAAGGCGACTGGGAAGCACCTCTGCTTCCAAAACTCAGCACACAGTAAGTCCATAGAGTGGGCTGGGGAGCTTTGCATCACCAGGTATGAATAAAAGTCACAACATCTGTGTCCTATAACAGAGCAGGATACAGCTGCAACAGGAGTGTGAGTAGCAGGAAAGAGTCAAACACCTGCTATCCCTATGAAAAGACTGGTACGAAACTTACACACATGCATGTGGCAGGAGAGGGCTACAGGACTTCCATCTCTTCCCTCAAATCTGTCCTTTCCACATAATAATCTTGAATTGATTTCTCATTGCCTTTCATGGTATGTCAGCAAGGTCAGTGTAAACCTGGAGTAGTAAAGAGCAGTGGGGGGATGCAAAACAAAAGCCTCCTGATCATATTGTGCTGCAGGACCCAGTGGACAAGGCCACAGGTTTAAACTCTCTGCAACTCATGGAATCAGCCATCCTACTGCTCCTGCTTTAAATTTCATCTACTCTGTCCTTGAATTGCTGCAGTTTTGGTGCCTCAAGCTCATTCAGGAATCCACCCTGTGGCTCAGCTGTTTCCACTGTTAGATGAGAACTGCAGGCAGTTGCTGGGGCTGAGAGCTTAATGGTTCAGGAGGTCAGGAAAAGCTCTCACCACACAACATTCATTTATGGTATTAAATGGCATTTCTAAGCTGCCAGGGCTGCCATTGCCATTAGCTGATGGCACTTTAATCAATGACTTCATGACACTCCATGGATGAGACTGTAAATGTTTCCAAAGAAGTTTCTACCAAAGACCAGAATTGTTCAGTGTAACTTTCCATCAGATCCTGAATTCACACTTTAGAAGTCATTCACAAACGTGTTCCTTGGACTTTCATACTCTATAATAAAGTTCAGAAATCAGAGCCCTAGCTCAAGTGTTTTGAAAGAGTGCAATGAATATTGGAATCATTAGGCCAAAAGCAACAGATCATTGCAGATAAACAAGGTGGTGGTAAGAGCTAGATCAGGGCAAAAGGCTTAGGAAGGACAAGAAAAGGACAAAAAGGAGCACACAAAGAATCACACCTCAGAATCCAACACCAACTATGAGATAGAAGCAAAAGAGATAAAAGAAAGAAGCCCTTACCAGCATCTCTTTTACCATTTGAAAAAATCCTGCAGCACAATCCTTGACAGAGATTTGGTCTAGAAGAGAAAGGTGGCTAGGAAATTACTCCAGAGAGATCATGTCTGTGTTTATTTGGAAAAAATTAGAAGCAGCTAATTGCTTATATGAGGGAAGGTAAAGTTACCTTAAAGTACAGGAAATCAGGAAGTGAACATGTGCTCCTTGGGATGGACATGAAGACAAAAAAAAGGACCAAGAGCAGAAGGAGAATCAAAGCTGGAGAGCAGAAAAAGACAGATGTGCCTTTGGCAGTGTCTCAGTTCAGGAGACCCTCTACATACACTGCCATACAGGGCATATCGTTTCTTCACTTGCTTGTGCTAGCCACATTAGTATTTTGGTAAACTCAGGAGCAAAACACTTCCCTTTTTGGCAGAAGACCATTCAACTGCTCCTTCCCCTTTCCACAATGCCTTGAGCGGGGAAGAAGCATTGACACTCAATGTGAAATGTTTGCAGCAAAGGTCTGGTGGATTTGCAACACAGCTGTGCTGTCCCAAGGCAGACCACTATGGAGATGAATGCCAGACATACGAGCACACTGGGAGAAGAGTCCTTTACAATGCAAAATGAAGTGGGATCCAGCTGAGCCTGCAGACATACCCACATTTCCTATTTCTTCCTGCAATTCTAAAGTCCTGCTGAAGACAGTCATGGAATAGCTTCTTTCCAGCTGTTGTAGTGGTCGAACTAACACACCAAAAGCGCACAATGTGATTTCAGTTCTGTTCAGAGCTTTCTGACAACATGCAGGGGAGCAGTACCACAGTTACACCACAGTATCTGCACCGACCACGCTCTCCAAACAGCTTGCTCCAAACTAAGGAAACTTCTTTTCACATACTGTCTACCTCCCAAAGTAAGACTTCTCCACTCCTAAGTTACACTGAAAGTTCAGATTACATAAAAAACCAGGTGATGGAGCGCCTATTGAAGACAAAGGCTGCAAGCAGGATTATCTAGTGACTTGAGAGAGTAAAAAGTCAGAAAGAGATTTGATGAAAGACATGATGACCTAAAAACTTCCACAAGGTGGCATCCCATACCAAACAGCACTAGAAGTTTAACACAAATTTCGTATTTCTTCTCTCCACAGCTCCTCGATTTTTGTGCTTTCTTCTCTGTTTTTCTCCTTGCCATTCTACTGCATAGCAGTACTGCTGATGCTAAAATTTATGCTTTAAGCCTCAGGTCCCATGACAAATGCTTTTTTCCCTCGTGCTTCTTTGAAAAATCCCAAATAATTTCACTGACATGGGACTTAATTGCATACAACCATACCAACCAAAGCTGACTAGGATTCTAGCAATAAAATACCTTTCCCTGACACTTTATTCTATACCAATCTCACTTTTTATACAATGCAAAAACTATAAACATGCTCATACAACTATTTATTCTCACAGGATCCACTTCTGTTAGGAACAACTGAATCCTGGAGTGTGAAAGCAGCAAGAATATATCAAGTCATCTTATTAATTCCTTTTTCACCATATAATTAAATAATATATGCTGCTTGGTATTTAATTGTGTGAGAGTGATGGCACTGACATTCCTTCCCCAGAGAAATGGTTCAACAGCATAATAAATTTCACTGGATTTTTCTTCTCAAATATGTTGGCTCGTTTCCCTCTCATGATTAGAAATCATCATCCTCTAAGCAACCATCAAATCTCTCCTTCCCCTGGTGTTTATGTCACTGCAGAACACTATCATAAAGTCAGTCACTTTTACTTAGAGGGCAATTTATCCAAGCTATGGTACACATATTTTGAGCTTAAAAGCAAACAAAAGGAACACCAACGTTCCTTACATGTTCTCCTGCATTTTGAATTCTCTTCAGTACCTCAACATCTATCTGTCTTCACCACTGTGTCCAGAAAACATACAGCATTCTAAGAAGCATTAAGAGTCTCAAATGCTTCGAGAGAAATTAGAACTCCAGATCAACTCAGAGAGAAAGAAACCCCAAAACAAGCCTTTCCCTGACAAGTGCTATCAACAGAATAGGACAGGGGCTCATTTATTTTATTCTGCATTTTTGAGCACTGTGTGACCTAATACAACAATACAAGCTTTCACAATAGAGTATTATACCCAGGTTTAGCTGCCTTAACCATAAAAAGATACAGAAAGAGTTTACAAGACCCAGGAAAGGACAACACAGCTGGTCAGAGGTATGCCAAGACTGATGTATTGTACAGAAGGAGATTGTGCACAAGATTATCTAGCCTGGGAGGAATTATTAGACAAGATGTGAATGAAATATTCACAACTCTAGAGGTCAATAAGAAAGCTCAACAGCCTGTGTCTCGGTCCTTTCCAATAATAGGAACAAGGGGAATATTAGCAAGCATTTGTCGTACATTTTGCTTCACACAACTGAGAAGTAAATTGATGAATTATGCCATAGGTGATTACAAGAATCAAGCATTGTGCCCACAAGTGTCAGTAAGAGCTAGATAAATTTTGATACTGGTAATAGCATTTGTAGTTTCTTAGCATTTAGCATGACATTTCGTGCTTCTCAGAGTAAGATAATGTGTGCAGAATCCAGCAGAACTACCAAGTGGCAAACAAGCTGGGGGAAAGAAGGGAGAAGAAATGCCATTCTGGTAATGCTTATTAATTGAATAATATTGATAGACTTGCCCTTGAAGTCATTGAACAGCATCAGAAAAAGGAATCTGATAAGGAAAGCACTACTAAGAGCAAAAGGGATGAGGCCATATTCTTGTTGACTTTTGCAGTCATTCCATCCAATGCAAAGAGCATGTGGTGGAAAAGCTGTACAAAGAGGTGTGTGAGAAAGAGTTTGTTCTTGACATCAGACTTTCTAGTGCTGCTTAAACACCAGGAGAGCTCTTAACACACTTGGAATAGAAGAGAAACATTTAGAAACCAAATAACGAGAGACAACCACGAGGGACAAAGAGAAGCAAGCGTCTCAGTTTGCACTCCACTTCGAGTAACATGCCCTGGGCCATCTGTGGCCCAGTTAGAGAGAACAGAAAGCTCCCCACCTTCCTCTGTGCCATGTTAAAACAGGAGATCTTACCTGAAGCAAAAACGATACAATGAAAAATACACGGTACAGCTTAAATATGGCCCAGTAAAATAGCAAAAAGCACAGGAGGTTTGTTACAAGGAAATACTGACAGCATGACTGTGAAAAAGAAGTGTCAGTGCTGGGAACTGATTTCAGGACTACTGCAGTGACAAAAAGACCCTCTGAATTAGGTTTTGACAGACTTCTGTTGAAACAGGAAGTCAACAGGAAGATGACCTGCACCAAAAGGACAAGCATGAAGAAACCACAAGGACAAGCAGAATGCATCACCAAAGCCTAGCACAGAAAGGTTTTTCAGTGTCCAGGTGGCTCTTAAAAACCCTCCCCTTTGTTGGGGCCCGCAACACTTTGGAAAAGCTGCCAGTAATATTATCCTTCTGTTTGGTAAGTTCCACAAGATAAAGGTGACCTATCTCAGGTCTTCTTTTCAAGACAGAGAGATTTTCCACCATTTCTCCAACTGACTCTCAGACCAGTCAGTGTGCAGATGAGATAAGGAAGACAGTGGCCCTTAGGAAGCAGCAAAGCTTTCTCACTCTGATCTTGTGCTTTGGGGGCTTTTGGGGGGGTTGGTTTTTTTGTTTTGTTTTTTTTTCATATTTTCCCCTCTCCTTCATTTATGGTATCTTAATGCATTACAGATCAGAATAACTGTTCTGGAAGGAGGTAGGGATGAGAACTCCATGATTTCCACCACTTCAAAACACACTCCAAAACAGAGATCCTTTCTGCAAATTAAGTTTTTTGATGCCAATTGCCAGCTCTGGATTTGGGTGGCTAATCCATCTCTGGAAAGGGCTGGTGCTTAAAGGAGATTTTCAGGTAAGATTAGATAAATTTTCCTGCACTGTCTAGATAATCCACAGGATTAATCAAAACTGGGGCTTAACAGCTAACAATCACAAAGGTCTCTTGCAATGCAAGATCATCTTCCAAATATGATCCAAAATACAGCAAGGACACAAAAACCTGAGAAGTTCTTCAGCCATAGACTAGAAAATGAGAGTAGAGTATGGAAGCAGGTGAATATACTCAAATAAAACCTACTTACTGCTACTGCCATTACAATGTGGCAGATTTAAACTCCTCTATGTTCCTATGAACTGAGCATTGATGGAAGACAAGGGAATCATTTTGATGTCTTCTTTGAGTCTACATCTGTAACAGCTGTACTGACAGCCTGTGTGTAATAGAAGGCACAGAACTAGGATTTGTGCAAATGCTGAATTTCCTTAATCCATCTGCCAGAGAAAGCATTTATCATCTTCCTGGAGTCATTCCCCCAAGCAGTACTCCTGGGATGGTCCTGACAAAATGAAATGAGGTATCAGAGACTCTGATCTCCTGTGGGGCTAGCAGAGGGAGAGCTATCCCGAGGAGCATTAAATTCTGACACTTTTATCAGTCTGTGTTTTTAAAATGTGTAAATATGCAGCCAGAAGCCTTAAGCTTTGGCTTGGATGCTCTTCTCTGGTCACACTGGAGTCTTCAATAAAGGACATGTTCCGTAAAAGGAAGTTGTAAGATCTGAGTTTGGTTGGTTTGTCAAGGACAGCTTAAAGTTCTCTTTATTTAGTTGAAGGGCAGCTCAGGTACTTCAAGTTGCACTTTAGCAGAAACTTTCACTGAGAAATTAGTACAGCACTGGAGGAAGTTACCAAGAAGGTGTCAGAATCTCCAATCATAGAGGTTTTCAATGCTTTGCTACAGGCAGTGATGGTTGACCTGAGCTAGCACTAGCAGCAGCAGCACCACTTGCTATGACTTGCAGAGATTCCTGTCAAGCAACATTTCTATGATTTTATAATTTCCTCAGCTACCATGTTCTTCCTAATTTGTGAAAATACAACAACCATGTCATTTCTAATGAACACATGAAATCTCTTTCCTGTGGAAGCCCTATGGGGAGAGCTCTCTTGCCACTCTGGGGAATCAGCACACTTGTGTGTGTCTCTCCAGTGCCTGTTCATTTTATGGCACGGAGTTGCCATATTGATCACATTTAACAAATGTCGCCGCTCTGTGATTGGCTGAAAACAGTTATAAAATGGACAAAACATTCTTTAGTAAGAGCTAATGGAATAAATAATTCAAGTGTAAATATAAACAACACTAAAAGGCTGTTTTGTTGTCCCCCACTTTACCAGACTGCAGAACAAGCCCTGACATGTCTGAAGTGGGAGAAGACTTCAAGAAGGTGGAAGGGCAGCAAAAGGATGATGGACATAGACAAGCCGAGATGTGTTCAAGGGTTACAGACCCCATCTACTGGGGCCGATGCTGCTTAATTAATGACCTTCATTAATGACCTGGACGACGGGACAGAGCGTTCCCTCAGCAAGTTTGCAGACAAACTCGAGTAGCTAACACACCAGATGGCAGAGCTGTCCCTCATAGAGACCTGGACTGGATGAAGAATCAGGAAGGGAGGACATCTCACGAAGTTCAGAGAGGTGGAATGCAAAGTCCTGCACCTGGGGAGGAATAATCTTGTGCACCAGGACACACGATGGGCTGAGAGGCTGGGAAGCAGCTCTCCAGTGGAGGGCCTGGGAGTCCTGGTGGACAACAAGCTGATGAGAAGCCAGCAATGCAAACTCAAAGCAAAGAAGGCGTACAGCACCCAGGGCTGCACTAGGAAGAATGTGTGTGGCAGTTTTGAGTGCCATCCTTTTCCTCTACTCAGCACCAGTGAATCCAGCATGACTGGAGTGCTGTGTCCACTTCTGGGCTCCCCAATACAAGACAGACACTGGTGAATACCAGTAAGGAAAAGGAGCCTCTTAAGAGGCTGAGAGGGCTGGGACTGTTTGTCTTCAAGAAGAGAAGGCTCAGGGGGTTCTTACTGATCTTGTGTAAATACCTGATGAAAGGCTTTGAAGAAAAGGGAACTGGACTCCTCTTAGGAGTGCCCAGGGACAGGACAAGACGACCACAAATTAAGACACCAAATTCGATGCAAGACCTGTGAGGGGGATCAAACACTGAAGAATTGTTTCCAGAGAGGCTGAGGAGCTTCCATCTGTGGAGGTATTCCAAACCTGACTAGACACTCTATGGGGTAACCTCTTCTAGCTGACTGCTCAAGCAAGGGATGGCAGATGAGATGATCTCAACATGTTCCTTCCTACCACACCTCTTCCATTATTCTATTAGGAGATAAGCTCTCAGATATCAGTTAATAGCTATATTCCAGGTATATTCTCCACTATGCACACATATCCACCCTTTTTTCCCCCCCAGTATCTGCCTGAACAGGTAAGGAATAAACCCACTCAATTATTCACAGTTTGTGTCCAAGACAAGCACAGCCCTGATTTGCTAATGACTGTCATTAATAATTAGGGGATAAACACCTCATTCATTAAATTTCTAGGTGATAAATTGTCAGTATTTAAAACTAAGTATGGAGAAATGTAGCCGTAGAAAGGAAACAAAGGATTAATTTAAAGGAACATGCACCTCTAGAATGAGATTCCCAAATACAGACTTCCTGCAAAATGATTTGGGAAAAGTTGATGCAAAAAAGCAAAGTGTCAAAATGGATGAGGCATCACTTTGGACTGCAGTAGTTCTTCTCCCAAAACTTCACAGCTATTTTGAGTGGCATGCACAAAAGCAACAACACAAAAAACAACAGAATTGTCTCTGCCTGCAGCTGTGAAAGGTCACATTTAGTTGTGCCAATGTCAGCATTATCATCTTTTTGTGTATAAGTCACAACGCCCTCAGTGCAGTAGGGAAGAAAGACTGAACACCTGAAGAGGATTCAGATATGACGTGTGAGGAAGGATTAAAATGTGTACGACACAGAGGGCAGGAAGGACAATGGAGGCAGAACTTGGAAACAGTATTAGAAAAAAAATATTAAAAATTATACATCAAATACCAAAACTCCTGAAATCAGAAGGACTGGCAGGGCCCTAATCACTCATTTGCTGGATGGAAAAACATCAAAGACAAAAGAGAGTTCAAAAAGTCAAACACAACATACATAAAATCCAGAGAATAACTAATATAGAAGGAATTATGCAGTCTCTCCACAGAGGAGACCTCATTGGAAGGATATTTAACATAAAATTCATAAAGGCTGTATAATTTTTGAAGGCTGTATAATTCATAAAGCCCATAAAGGACTTGTGGTTCCTACAGAAACACTAACCTTATGCATATATTAGAATGCACTGTTATGCTGTCCTTGATAACAGACTGACAATAATAGCTCATTTAAAATATAGTAACAAAGCATTATACATAATCTTCACATTAAACCATTTTCTCATTAGTAAGCATGGGGATAAGAGCTGAAAAACTCTCTAAGCAATTCATCATAATGAATGAGAATCCATCAGCCTAACAAAGCACTTCTGAGCATTAAGCCCTATTTCCTAAACACACATAACTGAAAAGATATCTTTCTGAAATGCAAAGTTTGGGGATTAAACGCAGTCTCTCTTTAATTCCTGCAAATGACCCTATCTACAGACTTCAAACTGAAAACAGGCAGCAAATTACAATGCTGTCTCTTAATGCACCACTTTTTGAAGCTGCTTGTCAGGAGATGTAAGTTTAGGGCTTTTCCCTATGTAATAACTATAATTACAAAATGGAAATGTGCAATAATTTTTAAATTATTTTATTTTCCTATTTATTTCCATACAGTTAATTTCACTTGAATTGAAAATCCAATCTGAAAACCAGATGGACAGAAAGATCTCCTGAATTCATTGCTCCACAGAAACATTCAGATCTGAGTTTGATAGCAAAAGAAATGCATGTTGCTATTTCATCCCATTAGGCCTGCAGAACAGAAAGAGAACTGAATTTTGTTCTCCCAGTTCTTGGAAAAATTTGAAGAATATTTAACTGCAACTACTAGTCCCTGTGCAAGCATACCAAAGTACAAGATTTGTACATGTTGGCAACCATGATTTGGCTAATAAATTTGGTTTGCCTCATTATTAAAACCTCTTTCCAAAACCATTTGATTCACCAGCACTCAAGGCTTTGAAAGCTGGAAGGAGACTTTTCAACAATTTTCATAGATGTCAACAGGAAGAGACAGTTTTACCACGATAGTTTTCAGAGTAACAAACAGTCCAAATTCCAGTATACAAAAGCCCCAAGGGAAATGTTTCAGAGACGACAGGAAATCATATTTTATTCCGTTGAGAGTAGAGAGAAAAACAAATGGGATCATGATCAGTTGAGTTTCCTCAGTGCTCTAGTTTTTTTAAAAGCAACTGAATTAAAGCCTTTTTAAAACAGAACTGTGTGGCTGTTTATATGCTAAATTCATTTGTTCTATATTTGCCCAAATGCAGGGGCATGCACCTGCAGTACTTTCTCCTGAGATGGAAGCCCCTACTACTTACTCATGGACACTTTCTGCCCAGCAAGGAGCACAGTCAGATTCTGGCCAGTCCATCAAATACACATTTGCAAAGCTTAGCATCCACTGTTATAACTCTATGGAATCTAGGCACCTCTGCTGGTCACATGTTGCTAATCTGTCTCCTTTTTCCTGAGCCAATTCTCCTGAAGCCGCTTTATCCTCTTTGTTTATTTTAACCACAGCTGCTTAATTCTACTGTATCTCTTAATACCAAATAAAAGCAGCAGGAAACAGAAAAAAAAAAACAAAACAAAAAAAGATGTTTGAAGGACCTGTGGTGGGGCACCAGCCAGCAATCCTCATCCAAATTTGTGTAAAAGGACTGAGAACCTCTCCAGCCCCAAAGAAGTTACCGTGACTTAAGATATGCTCTTCAAGATGTACTACAGGCCACAACCAAGAACACTGTGCATCTCTAACATTTATGTCTCCATCTGCTCAAAAAGGGCTTACACTACACTCTGCAAATCCACTTGTATCCTTCTCTTTTGAGCTGCTGGAGGCACTTCTGAGAAAAGATGCAAGGAATCAGTGTGAAGAAGCTATCTTCAGAAGTTATTTGTAAACCAGTTCACTGCATATGTGTGAAGTAAGCCTTATACTTGTTGGACTAGAAGCATTTTACTCTTGGTCAATTTGCATGTTGTAACAGCACAAAACTCGGGGGGATTCACTCCCCTCTTTAATTCACAACATCTGGCACCACTGACAACTGACTAAGGAGTAAAACTGACTTCCAATTTTACTTATTTCACATCAGATTGTAGCACGGCTTCCAGTTCCTAAAGACCTTGTATTGCTTAAGCTGTCAGTAGAACAAGCACTGCAATACTCAAATAAAACAGACAACAGTAATGAAGGGATGCAAACAAGTTCTTTGCCTTCTGCACTGTCTGCTCTTCTTGATAGTGAAGTGCAATTTCGTAATAGCAATGATAATAAAAAGCAATAATAAATAAATAGGGAAATAACAATGATAATAAAGGATGAACAGTTTTGCTTAGCATTCATTAGGAAAAAAAAAAATCAATAACTCTATTAGATCAACCAGAGAAAAATGGTACTAAAAGTAATTCAGTGCAGATTTACTATTTCTTGGGTAGTATTTAAAGTTATCCTATCTCTTTCTATTGATATGTTCTATTTTGAAGCTACGACCTGGCAAATAACATCTCCCAGTGGACTGGGAACACCTTCTACTTTTTGTTAAATACTCTGTCAAGAGGTCTTCAATTAAAAATATTTTATGTGTTATCCATCCATTGCTTGAATCATCTCTATCTCATTATTTTCCAAGATGTAAAAAACCTCAGGCAAGTGAAACTTTTCACCTGCAGGTTGCTGGAAATACTACAAGGCTGAACCCAATTCTCTTCAGAGAGACTAACAAGGGTTGACATTATAAAGGGGCCAGATCAGATAAATAAAAAAGGGAAGGAGAGCAGCCATGTGCTACAGTGAGGAGAGTTAAAAGCATCAGAGTAGGCAGATGACTTGTCAGTTAACTGGATCTCACTTTTCCCTCCCATCCAGAGAGCTGTCTTTGGGAAATGAAGAACAGGCAATCACACTGGCTCAAGAAAAAGCATGAATATTCAGTAAGAAAATTCAGTCAGCTACAAATTTAACAAATGCCTTTGCTATCCCAAAACAAACATGGGACAGTGGCATTAGACCACTTAACAGATGCATGCTGCAAACTGTCTTTGAGTCATGCATCACTTCAAGAAAACACATTTTAAAAGTTTTCACTGACTTGTCTGAAGAAGACTGAGGAATACTTATTGTGGGAAAAAAAAGGAAATGTTCCACTTCATATCTAGAATATTTTAACAATATGTTCATGCCAAACTCACTCCAAGAAGAAGGAACCTGCAGAGAAACAGATGCCAGAATGGTTTAGTAAAAAGAGTACTGAGGTCAGGTCTGATACTGCTCAGTGTTGATTAACATCCATGGTCCAGCTGCTATCAGGGTGAGAAAGACATGGGGCTGTTTCATCACTCTAATGGTATTTTTTTATATATATATCATGATGAAACAATCTTTGTATCAGAAAAGCCAGGAAAGAAGCCACCATTGCCAGATAGGAGATGTGATGTTATCTTGGTATCTGAAACGCTGGAAAAGGAGACTGGGACAAAATGATGTCTATCAACCATCTGTAAATATCTCTGTAAACACTTCTGGCAATTACTGTATCAAACAAATGAGTATTCATGATGTTTGTATATTTAGTCTTCTGACAGGCACTGCTAATAAAATAGACATCACAGTTTGTGATGCAGTGATTTCAAAAGAATTAGAAGGAGGTAAACCTAAGCGTCCTAGAAAAGGTTAGTGAAAGCAACTAGAACAAACAAGGAGGACAAACAAGGCCATACACGAAGTGGAAGATAAGCTGTATCTCTTTCTTCCACAAGCCAGACTGAGGAGGAATTGGGTTAGCAAAGGAAAATCCAAGGCCCTAAGGATTCACAACCAGCAAAGTAACTTCATACACTAACATGAGGAGGTTCTGCAAGCAGTACATGACAATGACACCCGATGTCCCTGATGCCTAGGGAAAAGTGCAAGGAGTGGCAGGCTTATTTGTGGTTTAGCTTGTCTTTTCCCTACCACATTTTCAGTCTGCTAACATGACCAGTGGGTGAAATATTTAAGGTGGCAGACATTCCGTATTTTCTGTGTCTTTAACAATCTACCTGAAACTGATGTGAAGCAGAAAAAATTGCTTCCCACCAGAGTCCAGTTGTACTTTGCACTTTTGTCTTCCCAAAGACAAAAGCGATCAATATAAATGTACAGGAAAACTCTAGACCTTAGCAGAAATTTACATTTTCAAAAGTATCTAAAAAATATCTTAAATAACATTAACTTGCCGTAAAATCTGTAAAGTTACAGGTGTTGATTTCCACTGTAACACAAAATCATTTGGTTTCTGTAGGTTCTCTACAGACCATATGTTCTTATTTTTGGGGCTGCATTAGGTTCACAGAAAATACTGCCAGAAGTAAGGAAGACTAAGAGAGACTGGTGCTGGCTCACCCTTCGCTCTCTTTCAGTGGGCCAACACTGATGTTCTGACAGCATTACATGCGAACATGCTGACAAGACTGCAGTGGTCACAGCTGGGAAGTACTGGGACTACAGAAGGCAGTTCCATCCCACTGTATGTGCTCTGACAGATCTGTTCGTATCCACTTCTGCATGGAGCAGAACAGGTACAGAGTTTTTTACACCAACCAAACTGAGAGAAGTAAATGCATTTTATTTTGCAAGTCAAATAAAATTCAGTAATCAATAGAGCAGGTGATTGCCAGATTAGTGGCAGTAGCATGTAACAATTGCCCCTAACTTTTGTATTGGTAACAGTTACAAAGTGTACTGAACGCTTTCTTGCTACCAGAAACAGCAGCAAGTAAATTAATGAGTGTTATCTATGTTGAGGAAAAGATATCCTCAATAACTCATACTCACTTGACTACGGCTTTGCACTCAAAATTATTTTGTTTTACTTTGTGCTTTTACCTAAAAACAGTTTCAAAGCTGACTGCAGTTTAAAATACCCTTTCAACAATCAATGAAGATAACAGAAGGCACACTTCATTACGAAATGTTTCAGGATAAGATTAAAAAAGCTTTTGCCACAACATCACACAGGACATCTCCCAGGCTCTTATCTCAGCTCTGCCACTTTCAAATATGGGAAAGCAAAAATAAATGTACCAAATAGCAGAAACAAAAGGTAAAAGCCCAGTCTCATGATCACATTTTACTCAAGTACTGCTAACAAGACACAGGTACTAGCAGCAGCATCAGTATTTGAGAAAATCATTATCTAACTGCATCATATGCACACAGAAAAACAGAATTTAAATTCTGTAAGGAACAAAAATCTGTGCCCACAAGCTTCATCTGGGTATGATGCAGTGAGACTACTCTTAAGGGCTCAAGCATTCCATGCCAACACTGAATCAATATAATATTTCCTATGTGTGATTCTTTCCATGTGCAGAAGAAAACTCCAGCAGTTCCTCAGACTGATTTATCCATTTTAGTTTACAGGAGGGAAATATGTCCTCAACAACTCATACTCACTTGACTGTGGCCTAAAAAAAGCAAATTACTTGGCCACAGAAAACATAATGAAATGTGAATTCCCTCAGATTTGTGACTTATGATTGGAATCTCGGCTTTCTGATGCACTGTGAACTAACCCCCGTTAGTTAATGCTTGCCCTCTTAGAGGGCATGTAGAACAATTTGCTCATGTGTGGATTCTCTGGCATCTAGTAAAGCTGGAGTTCATTCTGCAGGCTTCCTCTAGGGATCTGTATCCTCTACCCAATCACATCTTCAGTTTTATTTCTGTCCCTGCAGAATTCATTAAAATGTAAATTACGTTCTACTGAAAAAACATAAGACTGTTAATGGAATTTCATCCATTGCATTATGCAGATATCCAAAATAGACAACCACTTTGAGCTAGTCATGATATACAGTGAAAGTTATCCCCAAAGGTCATCTCTAAAAGTAAATGCACTAGGTTTGATTTTTTTCTTATCCCAGGTGCTATTTGTTTGTGGTTTGGACACGTTTGACTAAAAAAACTTAACAAACGGAAGAAATTAAATCCCTTAATATGGCCTAAAAATACCTCCCATTTCCCTGCCTCTAATTCTTTACTCACAAGTTAAGTGCCCCTAAGCACTTTTTCCTTCCATTTCTGCAGGTCACCTGTAAGTAATTTATCAAGAAAAAAAAATCTCAGGTACAGAGTAGGCAGTTTTTTTAGTAAGCCCAGACCATACTCTCCAGTGATCTCTGTGAGTTGTCTGTTTCTAAGACCAAGCTACCAGATACACTTATTCTGGTGTCAGAAATAGTTAATGGTTAACCACTGAGAAGAAAACCAACAAAGTACTATCATAGACGGTGACTTATGAACCCCTATTTTAAATATATTTAATCCAAAGAAGGGATTCATTGCCCTTCTTGTCATCCAACTTTGTTATGAAAAAAAATTAACTTGTAAGAACCACACACAAGCCTACACGTAGCTACTCTTTACATCTACAAGCACAACTGCAATGTTACATTACTTCTGTTTTCACCAAAGTCAAATGCCTTAGTTGTCAAGCTATGAATATATTCTATAGCTACGGGATTTTCTAGATTCACACCTGCTAATGGCAAATATGTCTTCATATTTTCATACTATAATAATAAAACTCAAATGAAACTATCTGGTTACAAAAATTTTATCCACGATGAAGAGAAATATACATGTTTTCAGGTTATTCCTCAGCAAAAGCTTCATTTCCCCGAAGATTAACTTCTACATTTAGGGTACTATTGCCTTCGAGTGGGAGCTGACTCAAGGACTAAACCCAAAGGTATAAACAAATTCTGTAAGAAGTCTCACTTCACTGCATGGAAAGCTTCAGCAACTTACACAGGAGACCTCGATTCAAGTCCCTGCTGTTGGGAAAACAGTTAGAATTTCTCCATCCGATAATTTTATGTATTTCCTAAGGCACTTTAAAGCCTCATCATCCTGGGCTGCCTGTGTAAATACGCACACTTTCAGAAAAAGACTTATGCCAGCTAGAAGTGGTGCTCATTTTGGACATGCACCATGTGGGTAACAGCATCCTACGGAGCCCACAAGCAGAGACAGAGGTCATTCACACATACAAGTTGTGCTGTCTTTAAAGTTGTGGCATAAAGCTGCAAAACTGTATTGCCAAACATGGATCAGGTGGAACTAGAATTGGAAGATGCCTCACTTCAGAATGCATGACAATTTGGATCACTACAGGTATCTGTATTTCACCTTTACAAGTAACATGACTCATAGAAATAAAGGTCTAATGGGGTGAGACTTTGTGTAAAAAAGTATAAATTGCATTTGGAGCCTCATACCTATCTTTTCATTTTTGCTATCAATCTGGATACTATATAAAAATTAGACATTAATGAGCACAAAGGCATTATTGCATGTAAGTATTGTGATTTAAGTGAGTCAAAAGCCTTCTATTACTTCTGAAATACAAGATTCCCCACCTGGAAGATTAGAAAATAACACTTCTATACCCTACAGAGGTATCTTCTTTCTCTAATTAAAACATCCTTACGAGGAAAAGCAAACAATTGAAGCATCAGAATAAATCAGGGAAGAGCTTGGGAATAAAAAGAGAATACACAGAGTATGAAATACAAACAACATTTCCATCTTATTACCCCACATACTGAACTTCTTCATGATTTTTTTCCTACTTGTATGGTACTTTTGTAGTGTCTACAAACTTCGAGCATAGAATCCCTCAAGAGGTAAGCCATACCTATTTTTAGTTATGATAGTTACCTTCATGAGCCTCGGAATCAAAGGACCATTCCTCACTACGAGTAATTTATGAGAGGCAGTCTTTCACTCCCTGGATTTTCTTGATGCTCCTCTTCTCAGGTCCATTTCGTGTTTCTGTATTTTGGCACATTGTTTCCATGGCTAAACTAATGTTCAACTCTAGCTATTGAAAGCCATTCTAGCAAGCTAATTCTTTAATACTAATGATGGTTTTGCTGGCTTTATATGGACAGATACATGAAAGCCATATGAATGGCTGAGGCCTGTGGAGCCATGAAAAGTCTAAGAAGTCTAAAACAGAGTAAAATATAACTACAAGCTCCTAAATCCATATTTGGATATCTTTGTGAGTTTAAAGCACAAAGAAAAGAATACTTTTCATTAAAATGATTTTTTTCACTTTTCTTGCGAAAAACCCAAACCATTTCAGGCTAAATTCATTCCAAGTCTGAACCCACCACTACCATTTTCCCTCTGATGTGTATTTTTTTCTCAGACTGATGTTTCTTCTTTATGAAGCCAGTGGGAATGCACGGCTGTACACAGTCTCCAAAAACAGCTAGTCTTTTACCAAAAACAGCTGAGTTTCCTGCTGTGGAGGAAGTATGCTTACTTGTCTTTACTGGCTGCCACAGGATACCTCAGTGTGCCTGTACCGGGACTAATGGATTCTCTGGAAGGTGACAGTTCATAACACCCACTATGTGGAAATGTGTTTGTTTATACAGCTCTGCATGACAACAAATGATGGAGCTGTCAACATCAGTTTGAATACCTGATGTCTTACGGTAGATAACCTTCTATGCTTGCAGTGATTGACTTGCATAGTACGAATTCAGCTGTACAGAAATGGCAACTTCCAAAGTCAGAGGTCTGTTGATCTTCAACTTCTCACAATTTTGTCTCCGGTCTTCCTTTCAAGCTTGGTATACCTGGAATGTCCTTTCCCACATGGGTTTGCCAAGTCATCAGTCTTAATGCATTAAAGCCCATCTGGAGGGACCTTGAGTTGTGCTGAGATAGCTCATTTCCTATATTTAGACCTGAGAATTATCTGTGATTATGCACAGACTACATACTCAAAATGGCACAAAGATGAATCACAGAATCACAGACCAGTTCAGGTTGGAAGGGACCTCTGAAGGTCATCTGGACCAACCCCCCTGCTCAAACAGGGCCACCTAGAATCAGTTGCCCAGAACCATGTCCAGGTGGCTATTGAATACCTTCAAGGACAGAGAATCCACAACTTCTTTGGGCAACTTGTTCACCCTCACAGTAAAGTAAGTGTTTCCTGATGCTCAGTTTTTGCCCATTGCCTCTTGTACTGTCACAGGTCACCACTGAAAAAACCTTGGATTGGTTTTCTTTACACTTCCCTGTTAAGTATGTGCATACATTAGTTAGATCCCTCTCTTCTCCAGGCTAAACAGTCCTGGCTCAGTCAGCCTTCCCTCAGAGAAGAGATACTTCATCATCTTAGTGGCCCTTTGACTCACTTCATTATATCCATGTCTCTCTGGTACTGGGAAGCCCAGAACACCAGGTGCGGCCTCACCGGTGCAGAATAAAGGAGTGGTCCCCTTTCCTTGACCTGCTTGGAACACTCCTAATGCAGCCCAGGATACTGTTAGCCTTCTTTGCAGCAAGGACACATTGCTGGCTCCTGTTCAACCTGGTACCCACCAGAATTCCCAGGTCCTTTTCTGCCAAGCTGCTTTCCAGCCAGGTGGCCCCAGCACATACTGGTGCATGGGGTTGTTTCTCCCCACTCTGCATCTTCCCTTATTGAACTTCATGAGTTTCCTAGCAGCCCGTGAAAACCATCTCCACATCATGTTTATATTCTGGTTGAAGCAGAGGGAACTCACCTGAAACTAAACTGGGCCTCTCTGTAGCCAAAAACCATGAGATTATATATTTTGAGCTAAACAGTAAGAGCTACCAAAAGAGCCCTAAGCAACTTGTTCTTCCTGCAAGGGGACACTGAGATAGGCCTGCCACTCACATGCCACTACTTTAATACTTATGCAGCCCATGAAGAATTCACAATCTGGCAAGCTTGGCAAGGCAGAAGACGGAAAGAAGAGTCACCAGGAGCCACATGTGAAAGCATAAGCAACACAAACAAAATCTCCAAATCCGAAAGAGTGGCAGCATTTAAACAACAGAAAAAAGCAGTTTGACCTATACTAGAGGGATGTCTCATTGAACACATATGTGGGGACTGGTTACTTTGTTACAAAGCCAAGATATCCTGTTATCACACGTGAATCTTGAGTTTCCTTTACCAGGTCTATAGAATCCATAATACAGCTCCACTGGCTGACTGTAAACCCGTGCAGTGTGATCTGCTTTGCATTGTGATGCTTGTCATGATAAAATCATTCTCAAGTAATTTTCTTATACAATATCTCAGTACTGACTTGCCTCACACAAGATATCTGATTGGCAAATACAGGTAATCCTAAACTGCAGGCTGTGCTAAACTAAAGGCTGTGCTATAGATTTCAATACAAACATGGGTTACATGAACATATTGACTAAAGTAATCTCCCAGCAGAGAGGCAGCCATGGGATTCTGACCTTTTCAGTCTCTATACAGAAAGCTTTCGAAAAATACTTCCCATGCCACAAGCTGAAATAGCTTTTGGTTCAGCTGGAACACCCAAAATCAGTCCTTGCTCACCTACCTTCCAATATGCTTCCATCTCTTTCACCACATACATCAAAGAGAAGCTGAAGTGGCCTTCTGTTATTGTTGCCATTGTGAAATCTATCCAGCAAGACCTTAAAGTCAAGGAAAGACCAATCTAACTCCCAAACTGCCCTCATATGTGCTGACATGTTTCTCCAATTATCCTCTGACCTCAGACACACTACAAGAATAGAGAACCCTATGCAGTGATTGTTTTGCTGTTCCCAATGCTTATCTGGGGCTTGAGCCCTGTGTCTTGCCCTCATGAGCTCCTAGCTCACGCTTTTCTATCGAAATTAGATTACAGTTGAACATACCTCTTAGCTACAAAATGGAAGGTAACTGAAAAAGAAGTTGGCGCCAGATTGTGAATAGCCCTCTACTCCTGTGTAGAGTCAGAGAATTTTTTCTCAAACCACCTGTTATTTAAGTTTACTGTTTGAATTTGCAGGGTTCAAGAAAAGCAAGTGACCCCTGTAGCAGCAAATAACATCACATCCCATGGATTAGCATACTCTTGTGTGGCTTATTATCTCCCTGGCTTCACATCTACCTTGCATTTCCAAGGCAGTTCAGCCACCTGCAAGAAGCACAACCCTTGTCTGACCATCTGCTTTAGGAGAGAGGTGAGTGACAATCAGAGTGGTCAACAGTTTGAAAGAGCCTGTAAACTGAGTATCAGATGAAAACAGGAGCACAGGACAATCTGTGTTAAAAAGTCTCATAGATCTGCACTCCAGACACGAAATCCAGCTCTGTCTACTCTGAACATAAGACTATGAACAGCCATGCATTGCAGCAACGACAGCTGGAGAAAGATCTCACCACTCTCCCCAGATGTGGAAAAGGAACATTTTCCTACTCTTCTCAGGAACCTTTGGAGGTAACCTCTGTTCTCAAAAATGTTCTTCTAATGGGTCAGGGTCAATGCAGATTGATTTAAGTCACACCTATTAAGAACATCAGCTTCCATCGTCACATAAGCTGAAAGAAACTTTGCATTCAAAGTCATGATTTTTAACCTGCATTGCTTTTGTACCCTTTACTCAGCTCCTTCTGTAGGTAATTAACACATCTTTTTGTCAGGCCAGAACATAATCTGTTTCTATACACTTAGTCATCTTTTGTTGTTGTTTTCAGTATGTCAGAAAGCAGTGAATTATATGGTTTGTTTTTGGTTTGTTGTTTTTTTTAATTCATAGTAACTGAATTTTGGTAGAAATTGGCATTCAATCAAAAGCCACAAAACAACATTTCAAAATTATGCACTATTAGTTACATAGTACTATGTTTAGTGTGCAGTATGAATAAGAAAGGAGATGGTTTCTTACCAAAAAAGCATCATACTTTTAATTTTAAATGGATTTGTTTAACAGTAGCAATATTACGTGTGGTTAAAGAACGAAACATTTCTGATGACCACACTCTTCAAAAATGTAGAAACTGTCGCTCTTATATGCTAATACCTCATTCTCTATGTGCTCAAAAATAGAAAGCAAGTCTGTCTGCTTTTTCAGCTGCCAGTTTTTCAATACTAAATAAAATAGGTGTTGAGAAGAACTAAAGGAATAATCTCAAATGAAAGCTACTGCTGGTTTAGGCTTTCAAAAACTAGTTTAGTCTTTCAATCAGCTTTGCTTCCAGCTGCTAAGTCTTCCACCAGTTTTTCCCTTGCCTTCTTTGCAGAAATTGACAGCAAGTATCCACTCCTTGAATGTTTTTATTTAACTTGCGTTTTCAGAGATTATAGTCATGAAATGTGTTGTGAAGATTTGGAATGGGTTTTGTTTTTCAAAAGAAGTTAAATAGAGTTAAATTAAAGGGTATCTTTTTTTTCTCCTCCAGCTTAGAATGCTAATTAACAAGCAGCAAAAATTGGAGAGGACTCTCTTGGCAAAGCATGAAGGAATTCTAGTAATTCTTTATGCTGTACTTTTTCAAGTCCTTTGCCTTTTCAAAAATAAAAATTATTTTCACTTTCCTTTTTATTTTAAAAAAAGCCCATCTCCATAGTAGCTGTGCTGGAAGGGCACAAAGATAACAGAGCAGATGCTGTAAGGATTCACACTGCAGCAGCAGTGGAACAATATCTCTTCATGTCATGGTCAAAATAGCAGCATGAAATGAGTATCACATGCAAATTCACTCTGCTGTAACAAACGAGGAAAAATATTTCCATAAAAAGCAGCAACCTGGGAGTAACAGCAAAGGCACTAGTCCATGCTGGTTCTCTAGACACTGTGGTCTGTTAGGCTCCTCTCTCAGTGCCAGAACAGCACTGTTTCAGTTTTCCCAGACGTTACTGTCCCAGGCGTAACTGTGATGATTTTGCAGTCCTACCTCACAAGTTCCTGTCTGTCCCTAGTAGTAGGGACTGCTTAGGTGAGGTTACATAAGGGACAACAAAGCTTGTACCGCACAGTGAGAACAAAAGCAATGAAATAAATAATTTTTTGCCTAAAACATTAGAATTGTTTATCATTGTTTTACGTGTAATTTTACTAGTTAAGGTATCTCACTTGCTTAACTTCCCTGTCTGACATTAAAGGACTGGCTGTGGCCAAAAGGAGCAGTTTAAAAGCTGGGATTACAGGTATGGTCAGGAAGAGAAGGGGAAGAAGAGGGAAAACTCCAACTGATTGCTCCATTATGCCATTATTAACCAAGAGAACACTGTAGGCTGTAGTAGGTCAGCATTTGTGAGAAGAAAAAGGGGACACACAGATGAAAGACCCTGTGGTTTTTTTCAAATCAAGAAAAATAATCAAAGTTGCATACATAAAATTTCAATACCTAGCATAGTGAAGTAGCACTACTTAATAGAAAATGACACTTACTTGTTTCACAACATTAATGGAAGGTGTAAAATGAAAATTCCTACAGTTTATCAATATGAAGTGATAAATTTACTTCACAATTTTTTGTGGAATGTTTCCTGGATCCACACATTATTTGATCCTGAGATGAACCACTACTTTCCCCCTCCAAAAAAAATGCCATCACAATCACTCTGGCATATGTCCAGTACATTTTAAGACACTAAATGATACCTCTGTGATGACCTCTAACACTTTTCTTCCCCTGGTCTATTTCTCTAAAAGTAGGTAGGGTAAGGCTTGCACCATCCTTAGCACTGAGAGAATGAGAGCAATTTCCCTTTACACAGCTTAAAATAGAAATACAAACCTTGCCAGAATGATTTGAAAGCATTGGCAGATGGATAAAATATTTCTGAATCTGCATCGTGTAACATTTGGCAGCTAGCATGAGTACTGAACAGCTGACTTTTATGCAATGACATTATTAATTATATCTTCCTTGCCAAACAAGCACCGTAACTGAGCCTTTGCAGCAGTGTGTCATTAGGCAGCTCATGCGTATCTGCTGAACTGCTCATACAGTAAGTGATGGAGCTGCCCTGTCCCAGGCCTGCTAAAAACATCAGCCTGACCCAGCCAAGCTCCCATCTGATTGCAAGAGCTACTATATATGGGCCAAAGACAGTGCAGCAACCAGAAGGGGGTATGTTTCACCTGTGTCATCAGACATGGGACAACAGCCATTCCCAACATTATTCCTGGCTTGCCAAGACCACCAACAGTGCAAGACAGTCATTCATGCCTACTGGCTAATTTGCATAAAATTTGCTCACAGGCTGACATATCTTCATTTTGGACATTTTCCATTCAAGGGTTTTTTTTTGAACTGGAGTCTGCAGAAGCATCTCAAAAGCCCGTGTATGCCTGCAGGCATATATTAACTGAGCTCAGATTTGCACAGTGCTAAACTAACTCAATGAAAAGCCAGCTCTTGTTTCAGGAAGCAGAAGAGCTGACAGAAGCCATCATGTCTCTAATCCTAACTGCCTTAAGCCTCAATTTTGTGCAAACTCCACGATCCTTCTCACTTCAAGCCAACATAAGAAATATTGGATAGATGTATTAGATAGACGTATAAGTGTCTGCAACACTTATAATTCAAACAAAATACTCACATATTGTCTGTCCCAAATCCCAACAGCCACTCACGTGCAGCAGCCATGTAAATCTATCACTCTGACTTCCCTGTTTCACACATCCAAGCTCTCAGCAGTTCTGCTGACTCCTGGAACCCAGTTCCTCATGTTGCACGCAGAAATTCCTGAGGGAATTTCATCTTGAATCTGAAGATCTCCCTTCACTTCCACACTAATTCCCTCTTAGGCAGTCAAAAAAACAGGTGAGAGGCAGCACAGATTTGATTCCTACTCAGGCAGCATAAGATCCTAGCCAGCCATTTGCCTTGAAATCCTTCGGATCATACATAACCATGGTGGGGTGTTCGCTGTCCTCCAGCAGACCTCCTACTGTGACAAGACTCAGCACATTCAATTAAACTTCAAACTTCGTGAGCAGCTCCACAACTCCATAAACCTGACTTATTCTGACAGCAGATTAATTGAAACAGGCAAATTAGTAAGTTGGATTGATGCAATCTTCACAGAGCCCTGAAGTAATCAAAAAGTCACTGTTAAGTTCAGTTTAGTTTTGAGTTGACCATAAGCATGCATATTTAGATGAATGATAATGTATGGGTATGAAGAATGCCACAAACCATCATTGTCACCATCATTGTCACTATCATTTCTATACTTAAACATGGAAAATATGCAGCATTGTTCTCACTTTCCAAAGCTATAGATGGAACCTGTTTTGAATATGCAGCACTGTTGACTGCCACCACGGGGTACTCATTTCCCTCCTGCTCTGAAAATTTATCCTGCTTTATCAATGGATTTCTTTGTTTATTGCAGTTATATTCAAGTATATGGCAGCGTATCTGAGTTCACAAGCTCTCCGTTCTGTGTATTTCATGGATCATTTCCAGCACTGCATGGTAGCTTTAGCTCTGTCATCATAATGTTAAAAATTCAAGTTGTGATAGGAACCAATATAAACCAGAAAATTAGAGCAGCATCTTGCATAACAGGAGGGCAGAGGTACAGAGACTTCTGCCACTCTTAAGCCAGTTGTTAACTGCTCTTGTATCTTCACAAAGAGAAACTGATTACACACCACAAAGAAGAGCCTACCATGTATTTCCAGAGGAGAAGAGGGAACAGTGAGAAGCAGAAATACCATGGCAGGAGGCAGGGAATGCCAGTTCTTTGCCAAAACACTGGCATTGACCAAAATAGCAAGAGATGACCATCCACCGTATGTTGTGAACAAGGCTCCAGAGCCACCGCACACAGATGAGGTTTACACGCATCTCTGAATAAAAAGCTAAACTGACCCTAGACCTTCCACATAGCAGAAAGCACCAGGAAAAGTGTGGAAAGAATGCACCATGACCTTCAATTACTTCTTAGCTGTTGGGGTGTTTTATGTTCCAGTGACTTCTTACCTGTTGGGAAGGACAACTGGAAATTCTGCAACACCCCCAAGTGACAATCCTGGCCAAGGGAATGGGCAGGAGTGCTAAAGGAGCACTTGCCTTAGAGAGTTTCTCCAACAGACCCTCAGGTCTGAAATTTTCCTACAGATACACCGAAGGCAGGCACAATGGATCATATGGAAGCTGTTAAACTCTTCATGTCTAGGAAGGTGCCTCTGCTGAATGGACAACACTCTTTCAGGGGCTGAACTGACAGAACGTGAATGTCGCTTCACACCACTCCAAGTGAAGAGTGATCTTGACTTCCTATGTCCAAAGGATTTGCCTAGGAAAGTTAGTTACATGGCCCTAGCCACAGGAATTGTATACTTTATTATCATGATTAAACTTCATCATCAAGACTCCTCTTTGGGAATGGGGCTGACAAGAACTAGTCTCTGATAATGGTTTTGCTCTGTTATCATTACGTTTTTAATTTGCTATTTTGAAATGACATTCACCTGCTGTTGTAAATAGCTTTGAAAAATGCTGAAAAAAAGCAGCAGTACAGTTCTAAACAGAGTTCATATTGCTTGGGTTCTTGCAAATGTGTGACTTCAGTTCTGGAATTACTAAGCCACAGTTTCAGTTCAGAAAGGTGGAACAGAGTAATCTGATGGAATGAAGGAATGAATGAAGGAATGAATGAAGGAAGGAATGAATGCACTATGTTTCTGTTAAACCTCCTCCCCAGTTGCAAAAAAGCAGCTATTTCGTCTTAGCTAAAGCAGTTCCATGTTTGGTCTTAGTCTGGGAATATTTTAGAAACCAAACCTAAAAAAAGAACTCTGATTCCAGCTGCATGGGGAAAAGTGGAGGCTTACAATATTTAATCCTGACAATGTTGTAGCATTTCTATACAACACAAAATGGTCCCAAAATACGAAAGCAGACCCACACAACTCTTATGAGGTGGGGAGGCGGGGGGAAAGGATTAATACTAAATTGGTATTAATGATTCAAGTATAATATAGAAGTCCCTGCTTTCAAATTTCAAGGGAAAAAATGGTTACTAAGCAAGGCCTTGAACACGTATTAAGACAGCATCCTAATGACCACTTTGGCAGACTCTCTTCATTACTCAAAGGAAAATTTAAGAGTCACAAATAAGAACAGCATGCCCCATGCTGCAGCTCCTTTCCTTGCTCATACAAAAAGTGAAAATGGCAAGACTGTGCGGTCTTTTGTGGAAAAACAAAAAAAAGATCTGTTAGCACAGCTTGCTAGTTTTCAAAACTACAAATAAAATTAACTTTATTTTTTCTTTCTGAAATGTTTTTCCTTCTCCCCTTTTGCTGCCCCCCTAAAGAAGCTGTAGATTATGATGAGGTCACCCCTCAGCCTTCTCTACTCCAAGGTGAACAAACCAACTGACATCAGCTGCTTCTCCTAAGTCTTGCCCTTGAGACCTTTCACCATCTTGGCTGTCCTCCTCTGGACACATCCTAATAGTCTGAAGTCCCTCTTACATACATGCATCCAAAACTGCCCCCAGCACTCAAGGTGAGGCTGGCCCAGTGCAGAGCAGAGCAGGACAATCCCCTCCCTTGCCCTGCTGGCGATGCTGTGCCTGATGCACCCCAGGACACGGCTGGCCCTCCTGGCTGCCAGGGCACTGCTGACTCATGTTCCACTTGCCATCCACTCAGGCCCGAGGTCTTTCTTAGTCATGTTGCCATTCCTGCTCTGCCCAATTTTAAGCAACACAAAAAGAGCAACGTAATTGCTGTGAAGAAATGCAACCCAAATGTCATGGCAGAGGCTATATAGCAACTACGTCAGGCACGCGGCACTCTTACCCTCAACTCGTCATTTGTCTCCTGACATGTCATATGACCTCAGACAAGTCAGTCCACAACCTGAGCCAGATGTACTGCCTTCTTTGACCTGTAAAACTAGACGATCTTTGAACTAGCAAAGCATCTTCCTTATCACTCTGTAAGCACACTGACTGCCTCAAGCATTTAATTTAGTGCCCCAAAGCTGTACAAAACCAAGGTACAGATGTAGAAAGGCACATACGTGGCTGACCATTCTGTCAAGTACTGGCACCTCCTGTTTATTCCTCACTCCCCTCCACTCACTCTGTGCAGAAGAAAATCCAAGACACTTTTCAGTGCACTGGTTGTACAATGATAGCACAGTCTAGGCAAGTTGCCTCTGGAACGTGGGGCCCAAAGGAGGCAGCTGTAAAGCTAAACTGGCTCTAGACATAGGTTAGGAGGGCTTTGCTGTGTTATAAGTGGACTTAGTGGCACCAACCAACATTAACTTGGAGGTCGTTCATTCAACTTTATTGACCAGCATAGCTTGCCTGCTGTTGGAAAATCCTGAAGAAAGACAACTTGCTAAATGATAAGTCACATTTTTGTGCAGTAATACTGTTTCTTCTGTCTTGCCCCTCTGAACAAAACATTTTCTATGCTGTTTTTCAAAGCCACTGTAAAGATTTCTGCATTCATTCTCAGCCCATGCAGAATTTTTTTGTGCACATGCCAGTGGGTGTACAGCCAAGGTTAAACTGAACCACCAGAGACAGCTCTCCCACTTTTCTGTAACCTCTGCAACAAAGGTAGAAACTGAAAACGGCCACTAAGACTTCAAACTGAACAGCTGACTCTACATAAAACATTGAAGGAACACGGAGGTCAGAAATGAAGCAGGGTTAGCAATCATAAATTAAATGTGCTGAGATTCTTTGTTTATGCATCACTTGCTTTGTGCTTCACAAGAATTAGATCTGTCCAAGTACATTTATAAGGAGGCAGCTCAGGATTAATTTCTGGCTAAATGAATCCTTTCTTGGTGACAAGCAGTACGTGGTGATTTCTATGCTGCAGCAAAAATTTTCAAAGGCTATTTCCTTCATGAATTCCAGAAAAGTTTTTAGGGGAGGATGGTTTCTTAGTTAATTTTCTAACAGTCCTTGTAAGAAGGTGAAATCATATAATCACAGAATGGGTTGTGTTGGCAGGGACCTTTTAAGATTATCTAGCCCAACACCCATGTTTGAAATGTTTGAAGAAGCTTAAATATTTCTTAAATAAAAGTAGCAATGGCTCCCATTTAACATTATTGCAGTCATTTCACTGATTCTGTTGGCAAAAAGTCTTAAGGAACACTTTTGTTAGAAAAAGACTAATGTCCTTACTAAACACAGTTTTTAAATCACTTTCCAAACAGCATTAGGTTCAACTTTCAGATTGAATTAAGGCTTGTCTGACACCAGAGATCAGATGTGCTTTGTGCAGGGGAAAGCTGGCAAAAGTTAATTTTAGGAACAAATCTACTTTTCTAAACTTATTTCTGAACTAGTCTTTTTGATCTCATTGTCATACACACGTGTGTGTGTGTGAAAGTCTGTCATATGTATCTGAAATGTCTAGGCCTAGAAAATAGGCTACACCCACGACAAAGACTTCAAAACATTTCATTCATATCTATCTTAATTTCCTCATGAAGAAAAATAAACCGGCACATTGTTGCCTGAACAGCAACAAACTATAGGTACAACATTTAGATGTGACTGTAATGGGAAAATTAAGTGATAAAATGAGTCTGAGCATAAACAGCTTTCTTAAATAGAAAAGATAAAATTCTGGCTATAGCGAAATCAATGTTATAGCTTCTGCTGACTTATCAGAATTACAGAAAGGAGCGATGGAAGTCAGGCTTCCCTATCCTCTTCGTTATAAATGTTTCATAATCAAGATAGATAACACAAAATTCAGAGTACAAGGAAGAGATGGTAAGAGGGATAAGGACCCCACCTTATCACTGGCAGCAGGATCCAAGCTATGCCACTGCCCCACTTCTGAACACACAGTTGGGTTCCCACCAATAGCTGAACAACTGTTTTTCAAGAAATAGATTAACTCCTGCTCACCACTTTTAGAAAAACATTTTGGGGAAGCCTTAAAAAAAGAACAGAAAATCACTCTTGTGAACCCAGCTTAAAAAATGTAGTTATGTATTTTCTTCAGGTTTTGGAGACTAGTGAGTGGAATGACCTTGCCCCTTGGCAGATTTTTGGCAAGAAAGCCCAAGACAGAAATGCAATAATGTGCTCCAAGATCTTGACCTAATCTCTACTTAGCATGTTTCTGACACCTATCAAAAGGGAAAAGTCACACATTACCTTATTAGTGTAACAATTAACAGCTAGACAAAAGCAAAAGCAGCTCAACCCAGACATTTCAAATAGAGAGACAGCAAAATGAGTAGAGAATTGCTCATCTGCTAGCATGGGTTTGCTGTAATATGGGTGCTTAGCTGCACTCTGAGAATTTCAAGCACTTTTGAAGTATGGAGCATTGCCAAGTATTAGCTCAGATGTGTTAAATACATTGTCAGGTGGCTATACCCTGGTCAAATATAATAGAAAGTGACCACACATTTCCTACAGTTTGGAGCTTTGCAGCAAGAATGTAGAATGAATGAACTTTACAGTATGCAACTGACAGAGAAGGACACCAACTGTTCCACTTAGTGTAACTGAAAGACCAGAACCTAATATCTGATCCCTTTAGGCCCCGTAATAGCATTAAAAGCTACTGTAAGTAATGAAGAAACGTATTCTGCTACACACAAGGACAATTCTCAAAACTGCTTTTGCCTATGTTTTAGTTTATATCTTCACCCCAGCCCGTCATTTTCACTTGTGTAACTTCTCCCTCTCAGGGCAGCTGATACCCTTCCATTCCCAATGTGGCTGTTTAGAATATTCAGGGAATCAAATTAAAATAGATACTCACATCAATAGTTTGGATTTTCTGGCCCTAAATGCTAGCCCCTGCCTAGAGGTGCTAAGATTGGTACAAGATTTGAGAGGACCTTATTTGCAGTTCCCTAATTTTAGATCTCCCCTGTGGACTGTACAAGCAGCCAAGACAGAAGTAGAAGGTCTTTGACCATGCCCTAGGTGACCATGCCCAAACCTATGGCTCTTTCTATGGGCAAAGATGTGCAAAACAGCCCCAGAAAGACCTTAAGAGCAAACTTTTTTCTTTTTTTCTGCCAGTGAGATAGAAGAATGAAGATGTTCTACACATCTACTCACAAAATCCTCCCAAATTTTTTCTAGTCCCAAATGAATTTCTAGTAACAATCTGACATCTACATGAAGAATCAATCAATGAAGGGAAACCAGAAAGAGCAAGTCTCTTGTTCCCTTACAAGCATTAGAGATTGCTTTCAGACAAATTACATTAACTTCTTTCTCACTTAATGAGTGACTTAAACGTACAACAAGAAGACAGAGAGAGTGCACCAGCTGAGTTTTTCATGTTATTAGCACCTATAAATCTCAAGTTATGCACAATTCTAGTACTGTATCTATTAGAATATTCAGTTTTGCAGTATAGATTTGATGAGAACTATCACCTTGCTTCTGGACAAGGGATCAGGAATCTTCACCGCTTCTCACAGTGCCTTTCTACCCCTTACAATGGGAATTACAGCACATGAATATAAATTCCATCCACCTCTGGTATGAACACTTTCAATGTTCAATCATTTACAGGAAAAAAACACGGTATCTTTTAAAGGGAACACAGCCTTCCATGTCAAAATGGATTTTTTCCTAAGCCAGGCTTCATTTTTTTTAATATTGGGCATTCAGAACTTTGTATGAAATCAAAACAAACTGAAGGCAATCAAGTCCTTGGTAATTCAGTCCTTATATGTTAGTGGATGCAGGAATAAGAGAACAGTGAGACCTTCAAGACCTAGATTCTCTCCTCAGTGTGATGCTGGTCTGCTGGAGGGCCTGCAAGGCGTGATTTCATTGCTTGCAATTTGGTTGCTCCATTAATAAAATTGGTCTAAGAGCATTTAGCTTTTTTTGAAAATACTTTTTGATCTGCTGATGAAAACCACTAAAAAAATCAGTCTTGCTCGTTTCCTGATTCTGTATTTGCATAAGGACCTACCTAGAGCTCAATGGTTCTACATCAGTGAAAATCAAAGTCTGATGATAGTAATCACTAGGAAAAGATTTAATCAGGACAGTCATTGCTACTTGATTGTCAAAAAACAAACCCCAACCGCCTGAAGTCTAGCAGTCTCTGCATAGGTTTACCTTACGTTGCAATATTGAAAATGAAACAGAATCAATTCATTCACTTCTAATCACCAGCAAAGTTCTTCTAGGTGACCTGTCATCCACATAGCCATCAGGTCCAAACTTGCTCAGTAGCTCCATACAATGAAAAGTGAAGTTGTCAATATCTGTTTTTCACTGGGAACTGGGCTAACTCCTCACCAAGTCTTCATACGCAGAGGAAGCTATAAATTAGATGGCAACAGATTTGTTGCTAACAACCTGGGCTAGATTTAAAACTATGACCTCTGCACAATGCTTTATATCTCAGATGAGCAGTTCCCATTTTCCTGTGTCTCAAGTGTAAAAGAAAGTATAATTGTTCAATTTCTTCACCATAATATTCTTTTCTTGAAATGTAAGTCATTACCTAGATATGCATTGCCCTTTACTACTATACCCTCAGCCAGATGTCTGTCCCTATAAAAATGCTCTGGAAACAGCATCTAGGTAAGACATATATTGATAATGGACAATTTTTATGTGCAAAATCAGATTGTATTAGAAGAAAAAAAAACCCTGCACACCTCTAAGTAGTATGTGGATACTTTTAAGTCTCTACGGTCTAGTAGAGGACCAACAAACCGCTCAGTACTGGATGAAAAGCCCTCATGGTGATTGAAGTGTACACCTGCAATCTTTTCCATAAAATTTAGGAGACTGCAGAGATGTCTGCTGATTAAAACTGAAACATCATTGCAATAGGACAGTCCAAACACAGGTCAAGAAAACCCAACCAGGTGGTGTCCTTTTCCTGCCTTGTCTTTCACCCCTCTGTCCACACAGGCTTATACATACATAATGAGTAAGCCTTATGCTTTGTCAAAAAAAAAAAAAAAACAACAAAAAATTGAGCTCTTCCTGCATCTGTTTTGTACACACACAAGCAATGTGTGTGCACATAATTAAAAGCTGAGATTACACTTTCCATTTCAGTAGATTCACACGGATGACAGGAGATTGCCATTTCAAAGGTCAATGAAATTCTTAACCATAGGGCTAAGAACATTTCGATGTCTAACCATTAATTCCTTTTGTTAACATCTGCTTAACTAATTCATTGCAAATGTGCTGAGGCAAGTTCCCTTTTCTAACAGCTCCACATTTTCTCCTCAGCCAAGGAGAAAGTCAGAAGATTCCAGCATCTTCAAAGGCAATCAACAATAGCAAGCAACATCACAGTCATTAGTCTTAGTTTGTCAAAAGTTAATGTCTTGTCCAAAGTTATGTTGTGACATTTTGTTTTAAGAAGAAAAGTAATCTCCATTTTTCACCCTCTGCTCGTATAATAAAGAATGGAAGACAAGAGCAAAAAAGATTTTTTTCAACTTTGCCAGTCTCCCTGAATTCTTGCAGCTAAAGCTGCTTTAATAGTCCATTTATACACTAACTGATTAAAAGTGAGTTACGCGATAGAAGTGATGTGCACCAGCTTTTTTAAGAGCCTACAAAATTGAAGGCTCCAGTGCAAGAACACCAGGATATTTTTTCCTAGTCTCTTTAATGTCATTCT
This sequence comes from Machaerirhynchus nigripectus, assembly GCA_013397975.1. NCBI lineage: Eukaryota > Metazoa > Chordata > Aves > Passeriformes > Dicruridae > Machaerirhynchus > Machaerirhynchus nigripectus. The sequence goes on along the minus strand of VZRQ01000166.1, from coordinate 336,449 downwards.
TCCTTTTATGTAATGATCAATTGCCGGCTCTTCTGTGAAGATACAATCTTTGCAATCCCATATGTGTTCATTATGGTTTCAGTATCTGCATCTACAGCTCACTTGACACCTTGCTAGTACATCCTTAGTTCTGTCTCTCAAACATCTAGTTTACACTAATCCTGACACTAAAATTAAAGCTCCTCACTCACCTCCCCTTGTGGAGCAACTCATTGTTACTGTAGTATATTAAAAAAAAACCAAAAGAAATGAAGAGCAAGAACAAAAAAAGATCATTAAGCCTATACTGTTTGCATTTCAATAGGGAGAAGAGCAAGAGAGACCCTCAAAATGACTACACTTTGTTCAGTATTCTTTTCCACTGCACTTTTATAGTAATACTTTAATAGTAAAACCTCTGGGCCATGCTTTCTCACAAAGGCATTCAGAGGATATTTATTCCCCCTTGTTTCATTAGGATCCCTCTTAATTAGTGTTATTTTAAAATATACACACAGGACCATTCTCATAAATTCAAGAGGACACCACGAGGCAAGTGCATGATACAGCGAAAGCATTGTTTCATAGCCAGTATGAGAATTCTGCTAGGAATGTCACCTTCATTTCTCCCTGGTTAAAGAACAGAGGTGCTGTAGGCTGACAGTACCTCGGTTGGCCATGGCATCTTGCTGTGTTAGGTAACTCTGTGTCACCGAAGCTGCACCACCACTGCTCATAGGAAGGTTCATGGAAACAGCCTCGGTCTAGTTTGCTCCTAACAGCAATTACTGGTGCCTAAGAAAACAAGAGGCTTTCCCTTATTACTGTCAGCAGTGCAGGACGTAGCCAAGATCAGTGACTGAAGTACTCTGACACTAGCTCACAGAGGGTGGGCAAATCCAAGTAGGATCAGAAGCTACCAGGCCATGGAAGTGAGGCCATGTGGCAGTGTGAAAGCATGGGGTAAACTGCCACTCATATCTCTTATTCCAATTTTAGCACCATAATTTTTAAGATTCTATTACAGAAGAACTGCTGTACTAGATCAAATGTTAAGTCCCCACCACGTCAGTAGCTTGCCTTCGACAATATGTGAAAACCAGACACATTCAAAGGAAGCCCAATAAGCAAAAAACACCCATGGAAGTCAATTTTAAGAATGTCAGCTGATGCCCTAGAGACAAAGGTCAGATTAAATCACAGAGCAAGTGAGGTTTTTCATGGCTCTGAGATTTGACTACTGGGTAGTCTTTTCACAGAGAAACCCAAAATATCTTTGAGTGCTTTGCTGTTGATATCATCCTATAGCAGTCAATTCCACAACCAAAGCCAAGTATCATGGGAGCAGCATTTGAGAACTTTTTGGGTTTCAAGTGGCTTGCATCCTGATTCTCCACATTTTACAGAACAAGATGAAGAGAAACTACATACTCCCTTCTCTTCCAAGTTTCATTATTTTGCATTCTGTTACAGTGTTATTTATTCAACTCATGTCATTTCATTATTCAACTTATTTCTATGACAAACTTAGTCTTCTAAGCATTTTCTGGCTCTTCATACTTCTTGTATCTCTTTGAAGAGAAGAACAGCAGAGCAAGCTTTTCCCTTCAATGCCAAAAGTCCAGGAAGTGAGAGTCTTTCACCCATCCTGTCCCCATTACAGATGAAGCTCAAGCATGAGACAGCACAGCACAAAGACCAGCACAGCATCTCACTATGACACATTCTCTGTCAACCATGAGCAGTTACAACTGCAATACAAATAATCTCTGCAATTCACCACTCCGTAAGACTCAGAGAAACACAACACGTTTGCTTTGAGCATAGACAAGTGATCTCCAGCAGTTTTTAAAGGCCAGCAGCTTAAAAAAACCCCTAATTATGAGGTTAATCCAAACAAAAATGGTATCAGACTGTTTCCTGTTCTTTTCATGAAGTAAAGCTGCTTGGCTTCATTTGCTGACATCCACTGAAATACGGAGAACTTTTTCAAGGAATTGGACAGTTTTATATCAAGGTCATGTGACTGCCTCCCTGCTGAAGCCCATATATCAAAGCAGGCAGCTGCTAGCCTGAAAGCACAGCACAGCATCTATTTTCACATAGGAATTACTGTGTCGCTTGGCAGAATTCTGTTCTATATTCAGGGGGTGACATAAACCACAGCAATGAACCCTGGAAGCTGAGTCTCTCTCTCTCTCTCCCTCCTGCACTGCACTCAGAGGTGAAATACCAGCAAAACGAAACCTGTCCTGTGCCAGGGAACTGTATGCTGAACAAGCATTCTCTCAGTCTTTCTCGGTCCTTTACTCCAGTAAGGAAAGGCTGGGCTCAGCTTCATTAATAATTAAAACTAGTTATGCATAAATTATGTTCATGGAAATTATGGAGAGGTTATGCTGAACAAATTGAGAAATAATCCTCTAGCAATACGTATTTCAAAATGCCATACTCAAAAATACTACTCTGTGCTAACACACCGTATGTTACTGTTTAATGATTCTATCTGTCTGAGCTACAAACTTTTAAAAGGATTAAAACAAATTCATTTCTCAGTTCTAAATTGGCACGAGTCATAGAGATAAAGAAGAAAAATTCAGATTTTTTTTTCAAAGAAAAGAGAGTTTTTGGCTTTTCTCATCATTTACTTAAAAAATTACACCCATCTCATAAAAATGTACCTTTAAAATTGGGATATTTCCAAGGAGCTTAGGCTTAACATTCAATCTAGTAATAAAACTGACAGATTGAAGGAGAGGACAGAAATGAATTAAAGTGAACTACAATAAAGACAAATGGGAAGCGGTTCACAGTGATTATGCCTTTTTAATGCACAAAAACAGAAGCAGGGTTAACTTGCTTGGCAGATGTTCCACACAGACAGCTCTTGTTGGCCAGACTGGGACTAAACTGAATACTCAATTTGAATGCCAAGATGATAATCTTCCCAAAATGGAAAATGGCAGTGTGGCACAGCAATCTCAGCTGATGACACATGTACAAAGTTTATTCATTTATTCAAACATAAATCAATGTATCAGGCTAGACTATTTTTAAAAGTTTAAGGGAAATGTGTGACAAATTGTTTTTCATTTCCTCTTTAGCAATCAAAAGGTAGAGGGCTTCTTGTTCTGACAGCCTGTTCACTAGCCAACAGAAGCTGTGGCTGCAGGCTGATAGCTCAGCTTCCCAAATCCTGGAGCTGAAGTGCCTCCCTAGGCATTCATGCTTGGAAACCTCAGTAAATATTTTACTTAAAAATCCATAGACGTGAAAATCAATTCAGCAGTGCAACTAAGCTTACACTTATTTATTGTATGAGTCTCTGTATATTGCTTTTGCCCTGACCTTTCATAACTAATTTATGTATTATTCACTTTCTAGTCTTCATGTTTTGCCTTTCTTAATGAAATGTGGCATAAGACCTGCATTTAGAAATTCATATTTTCATTTCTTTTTCCTTAAGCAAGCCTTTCTTTCTTTAAATTAAACTAACTCCATGCTGAGTAATGCCAGTGAATGTGGGGCTACAATAACACAACAAATTTAGAAAGGAGAGATGATATATGCACAGCTGAGAGGTCTATTCAGAACATAGAAGGCTTACTAAAAAAGAGAAAGGAAAATCTCATTTACCTATTAGTCAATAGAAACAGAATTAGGAATCCAGTTTGATCAGGCTGCTGCAGAGAAGTTAAATTTAAGCTTTATTTTGCCCTACAGAAGTGAAGAAAAAGGCAGTAACAGCAATTTCTATCAAATAAGTGGTAGACAATGAGTGCTGGAAAACTTCTGAGCCATGATGACCTTGGTGACCTGAGAATGAAAGAATTCTGTCATTCTGCAAAATGAGGGGAGGAATTGAGTATCAGTGATTAGTAATTGAGTTCAAATGCTGGGCACATTCTGAGACATCTGTTTTTCCTTAGTGGTATTTTTTGACAGACAAAAAATATCCAAATCAACCAAACCCTAAGATAAGAAGCGAAAAAACTCCAAAGTGTTAGAAGGATTGGGAGTGTGTGGTCTTTGGTCATATCCTTGGAAATCCTGTTCTTTACAGTACACAGTTAGCTTTTAGCCAAAATTCAAGTGCTCACCCAAAACATTTTCCCAAGCAAGAAGCCAAGCTCTTCACTAATCCCATCGCCTGCTCTGGTCACCAAGGAGGAGAATAAGTGAGAAAGACACAATGGCAGAGGACTCTGCACCAGACTGTCTCCTATCTCCTCACCCCATGGATGTCTCACCCTTATCTCAGCATGGGACACACTGTTCACTAAAGGAGGGGAGCAGGGCAAAAGAAAAATGCACCTTTCAGCCCTTCCGTGAGCAGCCTGTACAAGCCATTCATTTCAGCTTTGCCCAGGATTGTCTTTCACTTCCCAAAGCTCATTTCTGATGGTCTTGAGGCTAGTGCTGATGGTTCACTCAACTCGTGGCTGCACTGTCACATGTGAAAAGCCACCAGCTGACTCTGACATTTCAGCTTCTCCTCTGTCTTCACTATTGGAACAAGGTCACCTGCACAGCTGCCCCACTTAATAGTGACAGTGGAAAACACTCCGCTGAAGCACTCCTTCACCTAAGTTTCCTGTCTTTCCAGAGTTATAATCAGACAGACACCATACTCCATGTTTTGCTGGGGCTCTGTTTGTTCACCCCCAAGCAGTGTAGGTACATAACGCACTGACTGCAGTTAAACCTCTTCAGCAGCTGTAGAGGACACAACATTATCATCCACTTTGTCAAAACTCAGTCCAATTTATTTCTTTGCACACTATAAAACAGCTGCCTTTCAGATAGATGCTTCAGAAGTTCTTTACTATAGGGTTTAAATTACATATGAATTATTCCCAGTGAGTAGCGATGACAAGAAAAGAGACAAGTCCCTTGCAGACCCTTTATCTTCGATTAGGAGAGTCAAATGGACATGCTTTAATAAAGAGAGCTTTCCCAGTTAAATTCCTGTGATTTATTTATGCTTTTCTCAGATGTTTAGGTACCCATCCAGCCCTTAGATTACACATGTGCATTATCAGAAAGAAATGGAGAATCATTCCAGCAGGGAACTGGAATTACAGCAGAGTCTAGTCAAGAAGAAAATGTAGAGCCAGACAATTACTGCTCTGCCCTCCTGACGTGTTCACATTTGGAGTTTGCTTGCAATACAGAATAAAGTTTGTCCATAAACCAGAATTTATGCACACAATTGTCATCATAATTCTACACCTAAAGTCATACTAGACATATGAACACACACTCTCTGGGCACAAAACCCTCTCTTTCATGTAAATTACCTTGCTTTTTTATAAAAATACAAGAAGTTCTACATTTGATTTTCAACCTGGTCCTTTTTCCATTCATCTTGAATAAGAAGGTACTAATGATGTGCTAAGCAATAAATTTATGTGTCTTTTGAAAGAGAAGTCATTCTAGGTACACTGTCTTATACTGTATTTCTCTCTCTGCATCTGACTTGGACTAAGGCAGAAGTGCTGTTGTCCTCTAGGTATACACAAGTATAGAGTTCGGCAATTATACCAAAATACCACCTCTCTTTTTATCAAACCCTACCAGTGAACACCGCTGATAGGACTGTAAAAGGAAACCACGTGTGCAGAGAGTTACAAATTGAAGAAGGAAAGAGGGAGAGAACAGCTAAAGGAAACACTGGGAATTGGCTAAGTTCTCTCAGGCTGCAATGGGCTTGACACAAGGAAAGAACAACCAAGTCGGGCCCCTTCATGCCAGTAAGCATCCTGAGCTGTGAACAAATCAGTCAGCTACAGATGACAGCACAAAGATATGGGTACTGGGAAGCAGATCACTAAAAACACACGGCTTTTACAAGTGCCAGAGCTCAGAACCTGAGCCAACTGACAAAACTGTGAAGGAGTCTGGGGGCTTGAAGCAGAACTGTGAGACACCCGAAGTGTGAAGCTAACATGAGTCACAACCCAGCAATCACTCCTCCCTTCCCAGCTTTTCAGTTCAAAAGCCAACCACAGGCTGAAATGAAAAGTCGTATTTAAACTATCAAACCAATAATCAAGTATTGAGGATGCTGCGTGCACCTATAGTCCACGGCAGAGGTTTCTTTGTTACTAAGCTTTATGAGGGGGAAAAAGGAGACGTGTTTGATGTTGCCAGTTAGAAAATGTAACCTAAAGGCATGCCAGCCTGTCTGAATTGTTTCCTGGAGGAGCAACCTCAAGAAAACAATGGGAAAAGGATCATGCTGACCGCTTCCCTTCTCCTTCCATATTCTCAGCCTCTTCCCAACCCCTTCCTCTTCTTCCTCCTCTCATTTTCCCTCCTCTTTTCTTTTAAACCACCCAAACCTGCTACTGCAATCCTCCTACTACCTTATTATCGTGTTTTTTACTGCTCTGTGGCACCCAACATTTTCCATTTCCCTTCCTGAATACTTCACTACAAGCATGTTGCCTCACTGCTCTGTCCCCTCAACACACATTATGTGACTGCTTTGCATAAGAGAGAATGAAACTGCCTGTGTGATTAGCGAGTACACAGGTACATGGGTTGTTAACAATTCTCAGAAGAGGTCCCAAGTCCCAGGTCAAGGAAAGGGAAGGGAATTGCCACTAGGGAGTTGACAACTCTGCCCTGGACAGAAAGGCTCCCTTGTGTCCCTCATCACAGACCTGGAGCTACTTCTGAGAGCTCCTGAACACATCCGTGCTCCTCCCATAGTTACGGTGAGTGTTCTTTAGCTGCTTTTATTCACTGGAGTTAGGAAAACGTGTCGCAACAGCTGCACTGGTAGAATAACCAGAACATAAATACTGTCAGTGTTTAGCAAGACTGAAATTAAACCACCTTGGACTAACAGAGCTGAAGCAGAGTTCTACACGCACACTGAACCATGAGAACTATTTAATTCTGAAGTGTGACATACCACAGCGGGATTATTTTCTCTTCACCCACAAAGAAATAGTCTGAAACCTTATCTCTAAGACCAGTTTTTTACATGCAGATGATGTTAAATGAGAACTTCCCATACTGGTAGCAAGAAAGGGGCAGAACACCTAGAAAGCTGCTGCATACTCTCATGAATCATGTAAAAAACATCTGCCACAAATACAAAAAATAAAAAGACTTCTTTTATGATGCTAATACATTCTATGGGTATCTCTCAGTCTTTTCTATCAGTATTCTATGGCACCAGAAGATGCAAAAAAAAAAAATAAAAAGGAAACTGGGAAAAAAGGCCCAAGGCAACAACCTAGAAAGAGCTATTAAAAAGGAGTAAGAGGTTCGCATGGAACCTGTAATATTAATAGCTAATTATTTTCTCAGTTTTCGAATTCCAACATGCAAAGAACACATTTACAGTTCATAAACACGATTAAAGAGATTTTCTCAAAATTCATAGATGTCACAGATGGCAACAGTTATACCTTCCAGCACAACTGCAACAGCTGGCTGTGTGAACTACAAACAGCTGGATGGAATCCACTTTCAAGGCAAGCAGTAAAAACTACAGACAACCACACTACTGGTTTCTGAGAATCAAAAGGAATGCGGAGCAAAACATAAATCAGAACAAAGCAAAACTGAACTATTTCAAAATATACCTTCTGAAGAGATTCAGTCTATCATCTCAAAAAGATGCCATAAAATAGTATTTATAGAGTAGACAGAAACACATTTGTGCAGGACATACAGCCCTAGTGCATTCAGTTATGCATCTGGGAGGAAGATCACTCAGAATAAACTGCATCTGGGTCCATCACACCCAGCAAGAACTATAGACCTCTGCGAGATTTAATCTTATTTTAAGAAGATATATTTGCTGTAATTAATGATGTTATTTTAATGTATTTGACTTCTGTCCTAACATCAGCAAATTAGATTTCAAGATAAAATTAGTTCTAACATCGATTCAACTTGAGTACTAATATTCCTTTAGTCATTAAAGATAATAACTCATTACAACAGACAACAGAAACATGCTCACCAGGTTATTAAAAAAATCAATTTGTCATACATCTCATATGACCACATCCTATGCAAGTTAAGTACTACAATCACAAGGTAAGAAGAGAGATGAAATGAAATTCATCAAGTGCTCTACTTTGTGCTGGTGCACAAAGTTTTGGGTGCCTCAATATATGAAAGATATAAAATGTCCAAAGGAGAGTCATCCTCACATGGCGAAGGGTCTGAAGGTGAAGCCATATGAGGCTGAGGTTACTTGGCCTATTCAGCCTGGAGAAGAGAAGACCAAGGGGAAACCTCATTACTGTCTGCAACTTCCCTGGGAGGGGAAGAGGAAGGGCAGATGGTCTCTTCCCTGTGGTGACTAGTGACAGGACCCGAGGGAATGGCCTGAAGTTTTGTCAGAGGAGGTTCACGTTGGATACCAGGAAAAAGATTCTTGACCCAGATGGTGGTTGGGCCCTAGAACAGGCTCCCCAGGGCAGTGGTCACAGCACCAAGCCTGACAGAGCTCAGGAAGCACTGGGACAATGCTCTCACACACATGGTGTGATTCTTGGAGCTGTCTTGTGCAGGGCCAGGAATTGGACTTGATCATCCTAGTGGGTCCCTTCCAACTCAGGATATTCTGTGATTCTAAGTACCTTCTCTGACACTCATATTTTCTTTGTTGGTTCCTAAATATTGCATTTAAATAAATAAATAACCACTGAAAATGCGATGTGCACTGGAGTTTCCTTTTACTGGAGTAAGCGTGCATTTCTCACACTCCTCTGCTTCCATTACAAGCAGGATTTGCCTAAATTATCAGATAATTATTCAGCCAGCAAATTCGACTGCCTCTGGCAATGGCCAATCATATCTAGTTGAATATGAGCATATCCCTTACTGTGCAAAATTATCCCCAGCTGAAAAGTAGAGTAGTTAGAAAACATGCATTTGACAAGCAAACTCCAAACTTCTTTATCTTTGAAGGATGTTCATTAATAAATCTCAGAAGAAGATTTCTCTTATCAAAGAAAGACAGTGTATGACATATCTGAGCACAAAAGAAGGAATCTTATCCTGTACATCCTTAATTAGGACAATGAAGCCCTTGGGTTCAGTGGGACCCCCTCTGCAAATAAAGACTCCTCAGGCAAAATGCAGGAATAAGTCCCACTCTCAGAAGTCATGTGTTTTCTTACATAACTCACATTGGTGAACTTCACAGGAAGGTCATAAAAAAACCTCAGTAACTCTACAGACAGCTGAATTTCCAGAATGCCGGGGGCCAGACCAGCTATTAACTCAGGACAACATTACTGCAGTGCCAACTGTTAAGTGAATGCCTGCTTCCTGTAAAGAGAGACAGTATTTTACTTTATTTGTCTCCCTTACGATGCGGACTGTTTTCACAACAGTTAGACACCAGAATTCTTTATCTGAAAAGGACTTCTAGGGTACAAGCCTATCCTCATATTTTGAATCACTGTAGCATAGACTGCATTGTAACTAAAAAATGCTTGGTGCTTCCCACCCGACAGTGACAAGGGATATTTACAGTGATAGGATGTGTGGGAATGGTTCAAAGCTGCCTTTTGGGAGGCTCAAAATTGACATTAGGAAGCATGATTTTACTGAGAGGGTGGTGAGACACTGGAACAGCCTTTCTGCAGAAGGTGCAGAAGGTGCTTCAAGCCTGTCAGTGTTTAAGAGGCAACTGGGGCAATGCCCTCAACAACATGCTTCAACTTCAGGTCAGCCCTGAAATGGTCAGGCAGTTGGACTAGGTTGCTGTAGGTCCTTCCCAACTGGAACATGGGCTGGACTCCTATGCCTGCTTTCTTCCCATTTACAGCTATCAGTTGTGCCCCATTTCTCATTCTGGAGTTCCCCTTACAAGCAGAATAAGTAATACATTTGAAAGAGGCGTAGTGGAAGATGCAGCGCACCCCCAAATGGCTGCCAACAGGCCTGCTGTCCCAGCTCCAGGCCACTGTGCACTTGGCCTCAGATCCACGCAGCTCCGTGTTTCCTGAGTGCACTTGAAGTGTGCAATAACCTGGAACATGACAAGTCTCCAAATACAGAAGAGCACTTAAAGGACTCATAACTTCAAAATGATTCAATTCAAGCCTAAGACCCATACACATTTATAGTGTTACTCTCTGTTTCATAACACGGACCTTAACTGCACATTTTACAAGTCTGCCCAGAATGGGATTAAAACTTTATTTTCCCAGATGATTCTTCAGAACAGTAAAGCTAGGCTACATACTAAATATGTAAGCTAGAGGTAATGTATGGTATGGAAGCTGTCAAATAAATCTGCCATTCCAAATAGGTCAGTTCAGGTACACCATGTAAGGTAACCGACATACTGAATCACACAAGTCTGACTGAGCACAAGTAATGCCACGCTGTTCTTATCCAAATCAGAAGCACTCCAATTTAAGCCATTTATTGTCAGCCCATTAGCTTGAATTTAACTGATATGGATATGCCCATCATTTTACAAGTGACTATTTTACATTGATTATGCAATCAATGAAAGTTTTCTTGTGATTCAGAGTAATAAAAAACCCCATAATCCACAGTCTATACACCTAAGAAAAACCAGAAACTCAGAGGAGATCAATGCCCAAATAAAAGGATTACATTTAGCTAAAGATGTACCTATGCCTCAGTGTACATGACACACAAAAATACCAATCATGATCAGGTCTGATGAACAGAAATACTGAAACTGATTTTATGTGCAGAAGTAACAAGCAGGTCTTGAAAAGCACAGATCAAGTTAAAATTAACACTGCTTGCTGTGGCTCTCTAAAAATATAGTTAATAAAAGGGTAGTTACTAAACTATCCAAGGAATATTTGCATGTCATTACAATCACTGTATCTGAGGAAGCATATTGCTGCAGAAGCGAGCAATTGAGATTACTTCATTTTGTGAATCTGTGTTGAGGAAGTTGATTATTCAGGCATGGCACTTACAGGTCTGACAAACGAAAAGCAGCAAAATGTGGGAGATGAAACAGACTGAACAGAACATAACAGACTGAAATTAGTAATCAATCAGATGGTACCTAGTTTAATAATAAGTTGAAATACAGACAGTATTTCTGAACTCCATAAATAAATACACCTTAAACAAAGTGAGTAAATTCACTTGCTTTTGACCAAGATCCTTTCTCTTCTCCAGCACCAAAAAATATTTCCTTTTTAATAAGGTTGCATGTTCTAAAACGACATGACTTTCTCATCCTCTGCAGTGCTTAAGGTCTCAGGCTACTTTGACAAAATATTGGAGTACAGGAAGATAGAAGAAATGAAGAGCAAATGACAGACTTTTAAGCATGGAGATTATGTCAGCACTGGCAAAAGACACACCTGAGGAACAGATGGGTCTTTCAAGCCACTGGTGACAGATGGAAGTACCCAAGAACATCAGAGAGACCTGATGGCATCTTTCAAACAGAGTAAATTGAAATGTTTCTGATTAGTTTCCTACTTGGACTTCTCTCAATTTTCAACTATTTGTTTGGTTTTTTATAATAAAAATTATAATTAAAAACCAGGAATCCTTTTATTGATTTACTGGTCTTTTAATCATTCCTTCAGAGCTGTCTGAAGTATAGCAGGGAGGAATGAAGCCACATTCCATTCAGAACACCTGCATTCACAGAGAATGTTTTCACACAATTCTTATCTTGCTTTCGGGGGTTTTTTTAATGTCCCTGCACAACTTGCCAATTTTAAGTGTGTTTACCGTTTGTCACTTTTTATCTTCAGTTCAGAATTTTTGCTGAGGCAGTGCTTCAGTTGACAATTAAACAGTAAAAAAAATCCCTGGGCCAACAGTATGCCATTATTTACACAGAAAGATGCACATTCCCCTCAAAAAGATTATAATTTTCCACTGCGAATCAACCTCTCCTTCCTCCCATACCCATCAAAAGTGTCACTGACTTATCTCTAGACATATTAACTCTATTAGCCAGTAAAATCCCTCCTTACTTTACTCTCCCTCCTCACAGAGAGAGGCACAAAATGGGGATTGCATCTTTGAAAGGAAAAGCAATCATTATTGACTGCCACGCTTTGCATTCTGCTCTGTGTTTTCCCTGCACATTATTAGAGATGGGAAGCTGGCAGGCCAAGTGGAATGGTTCTCCAGGCGAGATCCAACCCTGAAAGCTGAACCAAAACTGGACACTAGATAAAGAGATTGCACATCAACTGTGACGATCATGTTTGAATTTTCAGTTTATTTGGGGAATGAGAGGTGACTCATTTCACGGCAGAAGTTGCACACTTAGCAAGTAATTTGATATTATTTTTTATCTCTACATTTGGTACACTATTCAAAACCTCCCAAACTTCACAGCTTCTACAAAACGTGATGTCCTGGGGAAAGGACAGATGTATCAGATGATGTTCTAGAAGCAAAAGCAGATGGAACAGCAAAGCAGTAAATGTATTTTCACGGATATAGTTCACACAGTCAGAAGGGGGGAGAACTGCATTGATATTGAGGCTATATAACCAGTTAATGGGAAGCATTCTCTCTAAACCGGATGTTTTCCAAAATTTTCCCAGGAAACAGGTATTCTCAGCTACTCAGAGTCACTGAGCATGCTAGCACTGCAACAATGTCATTAACAAGCGTGTAAAATATAAAAAGGGAATGTCATAATTTACAGCATAAGAGCAATATTGCTACTGCTGATCTGGAATGCAAAGCCTGTTTCCTATAACCTTCAGTACCATTGTATCCAGCTCCATCCTTAGAGAGATAAAGTAGCAATGGGTGTAGGACAGATTTAGCGTTTTAAAATAATCTTATTCTTTCAATTTTACAGTCCCATTTGCCTGGCAGAATGCCACCAGAGTATGCAATTTAATACAGTCATTGCTGTCACAAGACGTACTAGATTGCTCTATCCATGGACTGTCTTCTATATATAACTGATAAGAGCTTGCATAATTAAGGTTGCATTTAGAAGTCTCAGCTATGTAACTAACAGCTCTTTGCAGTGTGCTTTCATTATATATGAAACACAAGCTTCCCTCACAACAGTAGTTTTTCTTCTCCAATAATGTTTTGCTGTTGTATTTACAGTGATCTTCAATGTTAACAACGGCTCTAGATTTAAAACCTGGTGCAATTTCTTTGAACTTTTAATATTAAACTGCAGATGTTTTCTTCATTTAGAAGAGAAACAGAATTTTATATGAGTGTTGAACAAGGAAAAGTCTGGGTATTATTGTTATTACATCCTGGATTGTGAAGCAACTGGAGACTCCTTTTCCTAAGACTCATCAAGGAGTCCATCTCACTTCCTACACAGCACAAAAAGAAGCTGTCAAAAGGAGGAATACATAGAAAGCTACCAGTAAAAGTAGATTTCATGCACAGCTGTGGTACTTTTATTCCCACAGGAAACCAAATGCATCTAAGTGTGACAGAAGACTTTCTCTTCCTGGGTAGTAAGAAAATAGTCATAAGAACAAATTTTGAGATGACAAATATAGGAGGCACAACTGCATGTTTTGCCTATAATTCAGAGGGCTTTCTCCATCAAAGGAACTCTGGTTTGTGTGCTTCAGTTGTGCACTTGGGTAGTAATCCACAAAATGACACAAAGCTATTTCTAGCCATGAAAGCTAAACAGACTTAATTAATTTATAACTTTAACTTTAGAATAGTCCAATTTTCTTCTTGCTTGGTACACGACAATGAAAATAAGTTGGGTATTAAAAACTCAGTACATCTTTTACAATCAGTGTTGTACAATCAGTTTCTAATCACAGTACCTTTTCAGGAGAAACAGGCCACTTATCAGGTGATTAAGTGATTCACTAAAGGTATCTGTTTAATTAGAACTAACAGTTGCAGGAACTGAGGTATGCCACAGCTCTACCATTACCCAAGACTCTCTTGAGTAACAGTAAAGCAGTATTTATTCTGTTCAGCAGAATTTATTCTTCTGTTATTTCTAAGAAGTTGGCAATAAGCACAAAAAGTACCCTGAAAATGAGCACTGGGTCTTCTAGGAAACTTCTGCAGCTACTGGAACAGAATGCAATTCACGGGTTCTGCTTGGTGAACCATTAGAGTTATTCAAGGGCTTCACTTCCAGAGGCTTTCAGGACAAATTTTGGACAGTTTCTACTTTGCTCATTTTTAAATAATGTTAGAAATAGTCTATGAACCTCAGACAAGTGTGGGCCATTTTGACCCTACACATATTCAAAGCAGTTGGAAGTCAAGTGACTTGAATTCTCCATTCTGCAACTCTATTTACTGTCCAAGAGCCAATAAGGCAGATAGAGTTATTCTTTTGTTTCCTTCCCCCATCCCCAGGGGTAAATATGGAGTGTACAGTAATAACCCCTGTAAGAAATTTGTGACTGTTGTCCAACCACTTTGCTTTTACTTCCTATGGCATAAATTCCTACCAACACAGAAATTAAAATACTTGATACTCAGAATAATATTAGAAGAGCACACAACACACTACCTTACAGATGATTTCCCACTGACATGAGTGCATGCTGAGACTTTAAAAGACGTTAAAATGAGACATCTGTGAGTACCCAGGTACCCTCATCTGTAGGTAGTGTAATTTGCATTTATTTATCAATCTAGATACTTACATGGCTCCCTCACTGTGTTACTAAGGCATTGCACAGGCAGCAATGAATCTTCCCAGGAAAAACCCTTGCAAAAGAAGCACGATTATCTCCAGGTGAGAGATGAAGGAGAGATATACAAAGGAACAGAGTGCACTGGTGAAGGTCAGTCTGAAAATCTCAAACAACCATCGAAAGTCTATGAAACAACAATCAGACCAGAAGTCTCCCAAAATCACAGACTGGCTGTGACTCCTCCCATGCTTGTCCTTCCTCTCCAAAAGACAAAAAGAAACAGTAACATGGCCTTTTGTCTCTCAAGCTTGAGAAAATATTATTCCCTCTGACTGAAATAAATATAAAATGTTAAGAATGCTGAGATTTTCTTTGTCATGCAACTGCAAATACCTTAATGTGCATTTATCCCAAATATTCATGGCAAAATGCTTATATGATAATTATCCTACCAA
Organism: Machaerirhynchus nigripectus; assembly: GCA_013397975.1. Taxonomy (NCBI): domain Eukaryota; kingdom Metazoa; phylum Chordata; class Aves; order Passeriformes; family Dicruridae; genus Machaerirhynchus; species Machaerirhynchus nigripectus. The sequence continues at coordinate 321,415 of VZRQ01000166.1, read as the reverse complement.
TCCCTACTGCTGTTAGTGGTAGCAGTGAGAGATGAGTAACAGAGGCTATTTTCATCATACAGAAATAATTCTGCAGCAACTCATACTGAGTTTATAGCATTTAGGAGCACAGACAACATCAGTCTACAATTCAGGAGTTTGTTAAGACTCCTTGCCCTGAGTGATCAGTTTTCATCAACTTTAAATCCAGGATGGGTGTATGTCAAACCTAGCTGCTTCCTAGCAAAATCTACGGAGATGATTTGAAGAAACATAGGGATGAGAGGAATTCAAATCTAACAAAGCAGTTGTATGCCTAAAACCAGCCCTTTTTTTCTTTTTTCCCTTTTTTTTGCGAGTGTGGAGAATCAATTATAATAGAAGGAATATGTTTTCCTACAAAGCATTGCTTGCTTTTAGCCTCTGACCTTCACAGTAGCATAATGTTAATCCTTGATTTTCATCCTAGACCCTAGGAAAAAACTCAGTGCTCGCATTAGAAATTCCCCCACCACAAACAGCCTGATAACCCTAGGAATGACATTGGTAAGCAAGAGTATTTATAGCTTGGTTTTGATGCGCGGCTCTTTGGGAACATAAAACACAGACTTCATGTATTTGTAGTGCTCCTAGCACTGCAAAACTACCAGGAAGCTTAGAGGTGTGAATTGACTATAAAAGCAAAGTAGACAGAAGCACATATTTAGGCTCAGAAAGGAGCTTCCTTGAAGCAGGAATTCTAGGACCCACGGGGGTAATTTGCTTACTCTGTAATGCTGCCCACTCTCAAGGACCAAATGGTCATTTCTGAATAACAACGTCCTTATTCTGTATAGACCTAGATGCCTAGCGTTTTCCTGGAGAGTATGAGAGCTTTTTTATATTTTTCATGCTTGGTACAAAAGACATTCAGTTTGATCCAATCTACCAGAGTGTTTTATGGCTTACACATGTGGAGGGTAGGTCTATGGGTGTGCGTTGAACAAGCCTCTCTGCACCATAACACATCACACATTGCCTGCCTGAACAAGTCTAATGGACTTTTTCTGTCCGAGTTCTTACCCCCATCATCAAGCCTAAGAAAGTGCCTGAAGTGGGCTCATCCTGTCCATACCAAATCTCTCATCAGAAGGGCTGTAGAAACAGCACAGGTGTCCATACAACTTGGAGGATGAAGAAATAAGCATGTCATTTAATAATCTGTGAGCTCCCCGTATCACACACTAGCCAGGTGCAAGCAGCACTTCTCAGGTGCACTGCTTCCCTTGAAGCAGCTCATTAATGATCAGAGGAACACTTAATGAGTTTGAAGCAGCAGAGGTTGGGGATGACCTGGCTCAGGCTGTCCTGGGGAAGACAGATTGAAGTAGCAGCTGACTGTCTCCCTCTTACCCCTTCAGACAGACCATCTTGAAAAAAATTCTGATCCATAATTGCAGAAAATCATCAGGACACCTCCATTTCACACCAAAGAGAAATCAGCTTATGCAGGAGCTGCACCATAGCACAGTCAGTGTGTGATCCTCTCACACCCTTGACAGTACTGCAGCCAGCCATTAAGCCACCCAGCCAACCCTTCCTATTAGCTCATAAATCAGCATCACAATTCCAACATCTGTTGTTGAGACAGCACGTGTAACTAATGGTAGCACTGAGATTAGAACCTGGTACTTCTCTGGGTCTATCCTGTGCCAGAGAAGGCTTAAAGGGACATACATAAACCCCCTGAACAAAAACTAGACAGGTCAAAAAAGGACTTTATCTGAAAACTAGACAGGTCAAAAAAGGACTTTATCTTACAGAAATGACAAAAATAATTCATCTTGAAAATATGGCAGCTGTAAGGAAAACCAACACATCATCCCAGCAAACTTCCCATCAGGATATTGTGCCTTACCAAAGTACAGCGTATTACACCATTTCTGAATGAGAACATAGAGTGACATCTGCTGATTCCCAGCATCAAATCCTGCAGCAAACAGCCTCCCTTTAGGATCACCCAGTTGAGCCTCCACCATGTCCAACTCCAACACAGATGGCAAGACCAGCTCAGTGTGATATAAATTCCACAATCTGGTGTGACAAGAAACTGTTTTTCACTAAAATTATATAAATTTGCTTCAGTACGTATTTTCCCACAAAATCATGATTTAAGCACCCCAGGAGTCCCCACATCACTTATTCCAACCATCTACCTCCTCTAGCAACTCTTCACCCTCCTCTTCCCCTCTGCTAAGCGTCTAGAACAGATGCCAGACATGAACGATCTTCTTTTCTCATCCTCTGACACTTTTCTGTGGTTAGGATGAGAGTTTTCACCCTTATTTATCAATTCAGTGTCACCTTCAGCCTCTGTCCCTGCAACAGATGAACCACTTACTGCATCCCTCTGGAGAACTGAGCACCCTGGACCCACTCCTTTCTTTCCATCATCAGCTGTGGAGAAACATTCACGAGCAGTAAACATTTCAGGTTTTTTAAATGTTCAGGAATTTACTACAGGGGTGATGGCACCAGAGAGCGACCCTGTCTTCGCACCCTTTTTTTTGCCTCCTTTCTCACATATATGAACTCACATAAAAGACAGAAGTGCTTTCTTTCCCCTACGTGCACCCTTTAATTAACGAATGTTCCTTTAATTTCTTACAGTACTCCACACATCCTTTCGATGCACTAGTGGATCACTACTACCATTTTATTAGCACTCCCCAGCAAGCCTTAAAAGGCTGCAAAACAGAATGATGCCATACTTTTGATGTAGATATTGAGTGTTACAGTCCCTTTCCGCATAAAGGTGGCTGCTGGCACACACTACATACTCCCATGAACTTGTTTATATCCTTTAGCTTTCTCTTCCACAACAACACGCTCATTGCATTCCTTTATTAAAACCCTTCAGTTTTCCCAAGTGTAAAATATACTAAATGTATAACTTCAGCAGGATAATAAGACTTAAACTAAGCTAGCTTCAAGTCAATACTTCCATCCTCAGCTTCTGGCTTTAATTCTTAAGTCTACCACTAAGTGTCAACGCTTGTACCCAGCTCTGGTGCTGATATTCTATGGCCAGCAACTTGACCCTGCCCACATCATTTCAATTACGCTTCCCATCCTTCTTACTTGTACAGTGCTCGTAATTTTCAGGCAGGGGAGCCATTCATTCCAAATTTTCTTACAGTAAACGTGTCACAGTACCATGATGAAAGGTACTATGGAAGTGTAAAGTGATAGTAAAATGTTATTAATGTGTATATGAAGATACCATCACCTGAACTCCCAAGCACATTTTCAGCCCTGAAGAGGACATCAGAACCAAGAAACAGTGCTGCAAGAAAACTAGCAAGGGTACAATGAAGGGTATAATAACAATAATAAATTTTTTCGAAGATCAAGACCCTTTTATTTTTTTCCTCAAGTGCTAATGCAAAACAGCACTGGCATTTTTACCGTTCTTGGCATTCATCAGTACTAAGAGTAGTAATCAAAGTGTTTTCCCTCCAACTGAATGAGATCAAAGAGAGAAATAAATTCTCGCACTGAAAAAAAAATAGCAAAATACTGACACACTCACCTAGCTGTAAGTTCATATGTTTGACACTCATTATTAACTTCCTATTTATCTACAGAGACAGTTCCTTTATCTTTATAACAAAATAATTTCAGTTCTGTGCAGGAAAACTTCAATCTAACATTGAAGCCATAACATGCACACACGCATGCACATCTGTACAGCCAAACTGAGCAATCACCTCTTGCAGCTATAAAGTAACTTCCATCTTTTACATTTTTGCGAAGTGTGCAAGTGGAGGTGTGTTGAAACATAGCTGGGCAAATTGATTTTGGAATCAGGCCGAACCTGAAATTAAATGCTTTGTGACAGCTGTCACTATTTGTCTGTCACGCATCAGAGAACATCAGGCCATACTATGGCTTCAGCTGAAGAACATACATCCTTCTGCCTGAACTACTGACTAGTTCAGTGCTCTCATGACAACTCTTGAGCACATTTCTTATACCTTTAATTGATACCCGGCAGGACATTACAGATGAAATTCCACTCGCTTCTTTCCTCCCAGGGAAGTAGAAATACTCATAGGGTCTCTGCCAACTTTAAGCCTTGCCAGGTAAAATACAACAGTACAACTCAGAAACAGTCTCCGGACCCTCAGCAGCCACTCCAGAGGCCTGCCACTACTTCTGTGGATTTGCAGTTACCACTGTTTGTTAGTCTACCAAAAGAAGACCCAAAAACACCTCTGGAGAAAATGACACATGACTGCACATTCTCACTGCCTGTTCCATAAACTTTCTCCAGTTTGCAAACTAGGCAAATAAAAAAACCTGTAGTCGAAAACTCTCCATTAGACTGAGCAATTTGCTTTGCTAGCAGGCAACGTGCCAGTTGTAGGGTGAGCTTGGGAATATGTCGATGTACATATACCAAACACAACTGATCACATTTCTCCACGTTACAGTTGCTAAAATGGCCAGTTCAAACAAGACAGGACCAAATGTTAAAGTTATCACAGAATACAAAACATTACATCCTAAGGAGTCTCAACATGAACAAATATTTTATACTTTAAAACAAAAGAGGCAGCAGATACTTGGAGACAGACATCTGAAGAACTGCATCTGGAGGACAGAGAAACAGCATATGGGTCATAAGCAGAATGCTGTTGCAATATTGTTAATCAAGATAGCTCAGCCTGATGTTTTTCATCCCTTTTTCCACAGGAACCAGCTAAGAACTATACTGTAAAATTCTGTTGAAATTAGCTCCGAAATGGACATGGAATTTAGCTGTAATAGCTTGTGTTTGTGCCAAGTATTGCTGCTATAGCACAGTTCTCTTGTTAATGTCTTCGAACTACGAGCATGCTGCAATTACTCTGCATTGATTTTAAACGCAGACTTAGCGCAGTAACGTCTCCAATTTGTAAGCAAAACATCAGCACTATAAATCAAACTGTTAAAGTCACTGTTTGAGCCAAACATGAGCAAATTAACAGAAAACAAGTATGGAGATCAGTCTTTTAGATTTCTACACATTAAATCTGTGGACTTTGGCACTCACTGCTTTGTGTTTTATGTCATCCACACGGCGAAGGAAGAGAATTGCTGAATGACAGTAGCTTTATTGCTGTGTCCCTCACTGTTAGTCCATGTACACAGAGCTGAAGATGACTTGCAGGTTCTTCCTTCTGCACGGTTAAGAAGTGCAGACACAGGAAAGCCATTTGCTTGACAGTACAAGCCTTTTGCATGCAGCCTTACAGTGGAAATGGTGTCAGAATCTCCAAACACTGTACCATGAAAGAATGCCAGAAGAGCAGGATGTTGAATGAGCAAGTGATAATTACTTGATATAAGATTTGATTAGATCAATATCTCTGTGTAATGTAACAAAACACTTCATAAGAGCGCAGATGCACTGTCAGGGCAATGAAACCAGAGAAATTCATTATATTTAGAAGTTTCTTGCTCAGAAGACTAGAGATATTTTAAGGTTAAACTTGTGATGCATACAATAGCACACACCTAAGAAACAGGCAATGAAGTCAGAAAAAGAATCCAATTAAAATTAGGTTCTGACACTTTGTCATCCACACCTGAGCAAATGTGTCCAGCACAAAATGAAAGGCTTATTTTTAAATCTGACAGCTTCCAAAATGACACCATGGTTCTAAGAGATGTTCTAGCTTCCTGATTTTTGCCTTATCCATAACAGAGGCGTTAAAAATTCTCTTGTCTGTGATGTACACAGCTGAAGAGAACTCCAGCATTGCACTGGATCTGCTTGGACACTCCGTAGACATTGAAACATCTGAAAGGTGCTCTGGTGCTCTCAAATGTGTGGCAAACACACAGCCGTGGGTGGGGGCATATGCAGCCACTCAGACAAACCCCTGCTCAGAGGGAAGAAAGAAAAGAAAGAAAAAAAGAAAGAAAGGAGGGAGGAACACATTTTTTGTGCATGTCAGTATCAGAGAAAGAAGCTGTTGTTGCTGCACTCTAACCAGGCAACGACTGCAAGGCACCTAATTTTCCAATTAATTAGATGCTAACTCTAAATGTAGAAGTAATTGATGTGTCAACACAGACAAATGAAACAACGCTTGACATAAAAGCAAGGACATTGCATTTACCCCTCAGTACTGGATGACGGATTCTATGATTTTTTGTAAAGAATTGCGTCAGTGAGAGGCAATGCCACTGCAGCTCAGCAGCCATGTAGTGGCATATTTATTATATAAGGTGCCCCACATCATTCCATGCTTTCAGCAGGCAACACATCCCTACAAAACTCACCACCTCTTTTTTTCAACTTTAAAAAGTTATCATGTTTTCAACACGTGGTTCACCTAAGTATTCACTGACACCCTTTTCTTCCAAACACTACTTGCTTTCTTTTGCCAAACACACTGTGAGACATCAATTCAACACTTAAAATTGCAAAGAAAGATGCCTGATCTTCTTTTAAAAGCTCTCTGAAAAATAGCAGCCAGCTGCCCCCAGTTAGACTGATTGTCACCAAACAAGACTTAAAGCACAAAGAACTTAACACACACCAGTGAACCTGCTACTTTCCCTAATTTCCCTTTTGCCTGGATATCATCCACTGCCATTTAATCAAATTTCTTAACTACAGTCTTTATGGGGCAAGGGATGTTTTCTTTGCCTTCATTTATAACCACCACTGCAACGGCAGATTTACTGGGTTCTACCAAATCTTACTGAAGTAATAAAGCTGGCAGAAAGAGGCACAGGGAAGCCAAAGCAGGAGTTAGATGTGAAGCTTACATAACATCAGAGCAATTCCTCCCTATCTTCTTTTTTTTTTGTTCTGTAAACACACACCCACACGCGTGCACACACAAACACAGAGCTGGCAAGCACTATCAAGAATTGTTGTAAGCCTTTTTGTAATGCTAGTCTCGGGTTGTTTTTTTTTTTTAATCTAACTAAATTACTGGCTCCAGGTAGGAAGCTTTTTGACTAGCTTCTGAAATGCTTGATGGGAAGTTGCAAACTCACTGGCAACCAAGGCATTAAAACCAAAAATACTCCCAAACCCTTCACTAAGCCATGCAGCTGTTACAGGTCACTGTCAACGTGCTGTACAGTACTTCAGTTCAGAATACCTGAGTTCCTACCATTCCACTACCTTGCTCATATATCACTACTAATCTCCCTTTGAAAGAAAAATGTATTAACAGGATACCAGAAATTCAGTAATAACTTGGGGAGGCAAGTTTCATCTAAGTTTAAATTAGGGTTTTAAGAAAGTCAATTAATAAATGCTTTTTGTTTTATCCATTTAGTGTGTGCAGGCATTAAAGCAGGGCACCATCCAGTCCTTCAGCATGTGAACTATAAATGTTAGCATGCAGGAATGGGAAGGAGCCAGATGGCTCCAGGGATGACAAGCTGGCCAAGGGATATTCCGTCTTTCACCTTATCTAGGTCAACAGTTTGAAACAGACTGAAAAAATTCCCAGTTGACAGGAAAGGACCTGTCGGTCCATCCCAGTCCCCATGTTGCTCACAGCAACTGGCAACTTTTCTAACATCTAATCAGCAATATTAGGGGATGAACAAGTACAGGGATTACCTCAACCAGTTATCTCTGGAACACCACCAGGATGAGATGTACAGGTGTAGGAAGCTTGCTTGATAGAACCCAAATTCCTCTGTTCTGCAGCTAAAGGATACCTGCTTACACTAAGGATAGCAGACAGTTAACTTTTCACTGATTATGAAAGCTTTAGCACAGAGGAACAGAAGGGAATTGCCATTTCAAGGAGGTAAAAAATTAGCTCAGCCCATTCCCCCGGCAACGCTGTCTTATTCAAATGTTTTCCGAACTCTAACACACAGCACCCGAGACAGATGAAAGGCTGATTCAAGTCAGTTCTAACTTCAGCTCTTTCTGAAATTGTATAAAAGCTTGTTCTCCTCTCAAGTTGTTTAAATACCAGAAAACATTACTTTAGCTCTGTGAAACGCTGGCTGAGGGACCACCACACTTCCAGATTCCATGAGTTTGACTCCTCTCTGTGCATACATCATATCCAGGAGGGGTTACACAATGCTTATTACAAACCCTCTGATTAGAAACCCCTTCTCTGGGCATACATCACAGCAGGCCTAAATGAGTATGAATAAGAGCAAATTCCGTAAGAATCCATTTCCACACCACCTAGGGAAAAAGTTCATTCCTTATCTGCTTCACTACCAGCTTTGAAACACCCCTTGCTGCAGAATTGCCAATCACAGGTGTCACAACCCTACAAGCAGAAAAATTGTTGTTTCTGACTTTATCAGAGCACTACAGACAAAGTAGGAAACAAGAGAAAAACAGCAGCGTTCCAGAGCCCACTTCTCTAACACACAGTGGGCTTGACTTTGCATGTTTATGGACCCCAAAACTTCCAGATGTCAGATTCAGCAGCACCCCAAATATGCTAGCTTACTCCCTTCTGCAGGCAAGGACTGGATCAGCCAGCAGTCTGCTTCTGGCTGCATGATTAAATCCAGGCACTGGGTGATCTCAAAATATTTCAGAGCTACAGAGTAGCTGTCCTAAAGCATATGCTTTAGATACTGGGCAACTGAGTTCTTTCCTAATAATAGAAAGTCTTCCAGAGAGAGCAGTAACAGGCACATCTTATTTAGCAAAGTATACAGTGAACAGCTCTGGCTTGCAATTAATTTTATCTCCCTGTTAATTCAGGTATAGTTAAAGGTGCACACAATCGGAGACAGCAGTCGAAGCAGCTTATGATATAGATGAGCATATTCAGAAATGTATTTAAAATTTAATCTCTGTTTAGAGACTCACTTCAAGATGCTGCTAAAGTGTACGACAGACAAGCACTACACCTGGCATTCTCCATTTTATACATCTCTAATCTCTATACATCTATCTCTACACATTATCCACTCTGTACCTCTCTGCTATTCTCTGTACATCTCTATTCCCTGGCATTCTTCTAGTCAGCACGAAAGGCGCTGACTAAGCACTTCCTCCTTTTGTGAAACAGCTTTCAAAAGTAACACGGCACAGGTGATGGTCTGTTTAAAAATCAAACCCAGGCTCTTGTAGGCTTCTGTAAGAAATTTTGCTGTGTGGAGAGAGGGAAAGAACAAGTTCTATTTTACTGGCATTACCGTTTGTTTGCACGCAATGGCACCCATGATGGGCAAAGCACTGCTCTAATGCATGAGGAAGCAGAACTCTTGCCCCCAGAACCTCCACATGAAACAGGATCTCATTTCACAGAACAACTAATAACAGTTAGGAAGCATTTCAAGAGAGTGCTGCAGTTACTTGATAAAATCTGCTTTGCAGTATATTGCCTTGCTCTCTCCTCCACAGCTAAAACTTGCTCCTCGCCATTACAAGCGGGAACAACACTACTGACCCCTGGAGTTCTTAATTCTCTTTTTTTGTATTAAGTCCCTCACTCTGAACGCCCCTTTCGGCTCTCTCAACAAATGGATCGATTGGAACAGAAGACAGCAAAGTGCTGAGTCATCACTCATCTCCCACTGAGAATACAAGGAGCTGAGCATAATCAGTCAATGGAAGAACTCATTCCTAGAAGTCTTCCAGTTGTTACTATAAGAGAAGTTTCTTTCACTTCCAACCTGCTATTAAAATGGACCAACTACTTGTTTTCCAAATGGACGCTTAGACTTTTACTCTTTACACCCTTTGTTTACAGTCATGTGCCTCTAAAACTCATATTTAAGACCATAAAAACCAACCAAACACACAAAAAAACGCCCACAAACAAACAAAAAAGCCCACAATGATATTTTGTATTAACTAATATATTCTGGATTATCTTCCTGTCTTCAGTTCTGCCCTAAAGGATTTTACTCCTGTTTTCAAGTTTTTCTGCCAGGGCTAATGGTCTGTCTAGCATTTTGCCTTGCTTTCTTTTCAGCTAGTATTTTAATAATCACATTACTCTGGGATCAAGACCTTACGGTAACTGGAGAATTAAGGTCACAATATTTGGCAATATTGAAATCTTTCAATTTCTAACTCCTACAGTGCTATCTTATCATTTGCTGGTAAAATCATCCCATTACTGGTTTCAAATGGAGCTTAAATCTAGTCAAGGAAGGTAACATCTAGCACCCACTAAAAAAAAAGAGGTGCTACACAAAAAGAAGGAATTTATTTCAGATCAAGAAGGCAGAGCAACAAAACGCTAATGCTGTTGAAACAAACAGCACAACATGACAATTCATTATTTCAAGGGTTTAATAGAAACTGATTTTTTTCATAACTTTGAGAGACTCTTCATTGTTTAATTTAGTTAGAAGACTATGAGCAGGTTCAAACACAAACCAACCAAATTCCTTTGTTTATAAGGACTCATCTCTCCTGCTCTTTTTCCACTTCCCACATCTCTGTTCACTGAGCATTGTAAGCATTACAGCACAAGACATCCTTCTAAAAGTTTAAAACCTAACATTTCCAGAACAGAAAAAAGTGCAGAGTTGTTCTCTTGGGTGGTCATGTTCGGCTGCTCAGTCATGGGGTAACTAAGGATTCAGAACTGAGAACAAGAATCATAAAGAAAAAAACAAAATCAGATCCTGGACAGCTGAAGCAGTGAAAATATGCTGGTTTGCCTCTTACCCAAAGGAAATAAACCCATCATCTGCTAGGATGGTTCATCTCTGCAAGAACACAGTTAAATAAAACATAAAACTTATTCCACTCAGTAGTCAAAAAGCAAATGTAGACCTGTGCATTTTGTCAGCAGACTGGGTTTTGACAAGAAAAAAAGAACACTAAGAAAATGAGGCTGAGCTCTCCTAATTCAGAAAAGTACTGCAATGAGTAAAGAGTTATTCTGTTCCTGTGGGCTATTTCAAATGCCACTTGTACTCACAATATGTATGGGGGCCATGAGAAGCCAGTGGGGGAGAGATCTTGCACCTCCCTCACTGCTGGGCCATGTGCAGGCCAGTTTCTGTAGTTTGCACAAAATGACAAAACATTTTGTTTTTTATATTTGGTTGCTCAAAGACAAGCAATCAAGTTATCCAGGGAATGACTGAATCAAAAATCCACATTTGCAGGGATAGTTTACATAAACTAGCATAGTAAAAAGTAACTATACCCTAGGACACTAACGTAAACAGCAGATGTGTTTATGGCAAATGTTCCCCAATATCACAAACAAATAGTGAGATCTCCACAGTAGCTGGAAGAGAGCCATTCAAGAGCCAGATGGTTTGAAGAACAGTCCAGAGTTCTCTTTTTGGGACTTTTTCAATCAGATGCTATTCTTCTAAACACTAATCTGCAGCTAGCAACTCTCTTTTCTTTGCTTTCAAATACAAAGGAAAAGCTGTCCCACCTAAGCTGCCTAAAAAGCTCTGTACCATTTTCAGTAGCAGCAGGGTAGCTGAACTGACCATAGCAATCACCAGTGACCTGAGCACCATTCTACCCCTAGGATTCACACAGTGTGAAATAAATTAAGAGGCCAAGGTATTTCCCAAAGCACCTTCAACTCTGGAACAAAGTACAATTCCCCCTTCTGTAACCATAGACACTGTTCCATGCTCACCCCAAGCCATCCAGAACTGGGCACCAGGAACTTTGACCCAGAGACCAAGCAAAGATTCTGAATCCCAGCTTGTTCCACAGTAGGAAAAGTGGCACTGATGATCACAGAGAGTTTTGCCTGTTTCCATTGTTTCAGTCAGCCACTCACTTGAACACCAGCTTGCCCAACCTGCCAGTCTCAGCTTTGCTCTACCAGTTTCCCCAACTTCTCTGGCCTAGAAGCTCATTAGGTCCCACCTCTTCGACATTTATTTTCCCTTCCTATACCTTGTGAATTAACTCACCACCTTCAGAATGAATTCCACTCCAGTTTCAGCAGGAAATGTCACCCCATCAATCACTCTGCTTGCACATTTTTATCCCTTTACCTGCCTCATTTTCCATGTGTGTAAACTCCCAAAACAGACCCTGCCTTTAACTCTGAATCTACAAAACCATGCACATCCAGGCCCAGGTCTCTAGGAGTCTCTAGACATGCTACTAACACGTTAAGGCTTTTTTTCTCTAGCTGTGTTGGTCAAATAAAGGTATCATCTCCTCCTACAAACCTCAGCACAATACTAAGAGGACAATAATAATGCTGTCAAAAGCAAGAGCTGCAGCACTGTGTAAGATCCACGCTATCAGTGCAAGTTATAGCAGGGAAAATACCTGTGACACCATGTTTGAGACATGGATTGAAGAATAGTCTGCCCACTTGGACACGATGTGGAATTTAAGAAGGCACAACATAATTACCGGAGCTGGCCTTGGCTAGGAGGCCAGGATTAGCACTCCAACACTTCTGAAAAGTGGCCAGGAAGGCTGTTTCGCCTCTCACCCAAAAGAAATAAAACCATCATCTGCTAGATGGCCCCCAAACACAATTTGAGGCATCATTTTTACACAGATTTGACAAGTGTCTTTACTGATACACCTGAGTGATTTGCAGCATCAATGCATCCCTTAGCACTGCACTGGACCAGTATCAACCCAGAAAACCAAGTGCTCTTCCCTGTCTCATAAATAACACACCCTTAGCTATTTTAGATTTTCTGTAGATTTTTCAGCCAGTTGCACAGACACATTAAAGGAAACAGTGACCTAATTCTGACACTGTGGTTTCATAATGTAAAGATAACCTAATTCTTCAGTAGTCCCAAAACTCCTCTTCCTGATAAATGACCTTCTCCCTAGAGTATTTAATATTACTTTCAGCAATTAGAGGACTGAACAGAATATGCAAACTGGAAATTAAAAAGCCTTCCTTTTCCTCTAGATCAGTTAGGATGATGTGCACAAATGCAGAAAAGCAGTGTGAATTTTATTGATGTCCTGCTCTGCATCCTAAGATATGGGCAATCAGATCTCTTGCTTCAGCAAGTACTGAGATCATGAAGGAAGGGGTCATGAAGAAAAGTTGTTTTCCCCCACAGTACAACACTATTGCTTAGGTGCACAGACGTTCCCTTTCATTTTCTTAAGCATCAACAGGTATGGGCTCTAAACAGATCAAGAAGGGTGTTGGTACAACACTTCCAATTAGCGTTAGCAAAGAGCATGGCCAAAGACATTCGGCAAACAGCAATATGACAGATTCCTACCTTATTATTAATCTGATCAAAAATGGCTTACAAAATTAATTTAAAAAATCTTAGCACCAATTCAACAGAAAACTGCACTGAAAAGCAAAAAATGCAAAAATCAACCAGGATACAGCTCAGTTTAGCACGATTCACCCTTATGCATGGCTTGAAAAAATGGAGGAGGGTAGAACAGGGAATGGCCATGGACTTTTTAGGGAATGGGCAAACTCGATGGGTCATTAACAGTTAATAAAGTAGAGAAGAGCTTCTCTGCAGCATGACACCAGGCATGGAGAATCAGCATTCTCAGAGGAAAGCCTTTACTTCAGTAAGGAAGTGCAACAGATGAAGCTAAGTTTTACCTTCCATCACTCCTGCATTACTATCAATGCAAAAAAGAAAGGTCCAACTTCTCTTGGAGCAACATCTTATAACAAATACACCACTGCATACAGAATCTTCACATACACACACAACCATGTTGCTAGTTGCAAGCATCACTAAAATAATTCAATAATTTAATTTTGTTTCTAAAAAACAGTAATGATAATGATAACGAATACTTTATTAAAATTATGGCAGTCTGCCTTTTTGGACAGTTTTCCAGACAAAATGTTTGCTGAGCATTCACTCCTCACTTTTGCAGTCTCCATCCCTCTTGAAGGCCACATGTGTGCATGACAGCCTCACATTACATCATCTGTGAAATTCATTACACCAAAGTCAGTGCACTTGCTTTGAGAATTAATGGCTTCCTGAGACTTCTTTCCAATTATACCAATTGCAAAAATCCCCATGGAGCATAAAACCAGAAAGGTGAGTCCTCCACCCTGGCCTAAGAAGCTGTAACAAAACGGTCATTGAAGTGACAAAACTGTATGAACAAAGTGCCAGGCTTCAGCATGAGCACTTGGGCCAGCTTGAACAACCCCCATTACTGGAAAGCATGCAGAGGGAAAGTTCCTTTCACAAGGACAACGCCATTACTAAGAGCAACAGAATGAAACTTCCAAAGCCCTCCTGGCTAACATCTATTAATATTTTATCAGCGAGCAGCATCCTCACTGAAAGGTACACACGATGTCCTCTTTCTCTCCTTCACAAGTACTCTCCTCTAACAGATGGTCAGTTTACATGTGGTAATGATCCACTGTAATTAAAAACTCCATTCTCATTAGCCATCCTCCAAGAATACGACAGCTCTGGCTCACTTTTTCTGATGAGTATGTGTTTTGTTTAATGATAAACAGCAGCCAGGAGAATAAAAAATACAGTAAATTTCTACACTGGGAATGAGTGGAGGGGTTGGATTGCAGATTCCTAAAAGACAGTCAAAGACCATTTACCAAGGTTGAGAACACCAAGTTTGAGGGTCAAGACAGACTATAGTAATCAGCATGTGAAGTTCAACTGTCTTCTGGAAGGATTCATTGAGTGTAATTCATATTCCCTTCACCTTTCAAGTCCTTTTCTCATTTCAAGTGAAATCAACATTTACAATCAACTGTTCTACAATAATTACGGAACACAATAATCACAAACTCTGTTTTCTATAGAGACACAGATTTACTGCTTCCCGTTCACAGAATTCCTCTCCTCCTCTCCAGCTGGGAAAACCACAGGGCCAACACAGACATATATTTTTCAAGAGTCATTACCTTCCCACCCACTCTACAGATCTGTTTGGATTCAGTGTCACCCAGAAAGGAGACCTCGTGGACTATTGACAGTGTCCGCAGAACTACTGACTCAAAAAATCTGTAACACCCGAGAAAGACCATCATCATGTAGCGGTCATAAGGGGAGGAAGAACAGCCTTGCAGACAGGACCTTTAATCAAACCTCTGCAGATAGAGGCTCAATTCTTAGTTCTTCCACAAATCACTCTCTAACACTCACCATCTGTAAATATATATGGAGAAGCATTTCCCACTTCAGATCACAAACACTCAGCGGCTGGGAGCACTTTTTACTGTCTTTCAATTCAGACTCTCACCAAGCAGAACCTCAGTTGCTGAGTGGTGTCCCTGAGATGGTGCTTCTGCATATAACAGCAAAGGCAGAGCCCCACCATGCTCCACGCTACCTTATCTGCAGGGTCCCAGGAGGAACAGTAGAGTCACAGAGACAGAGAGAATAATACAAGTTAAAGCATCCTCCCAGGACTAATTTCTTGGCTGGCAGGTACATACTGTGTATCAGGGTTTAAGATAGGTTTTTTTAGTCTCTGCAGCTCCTCTATCAATTTTTCACTTCAGACTTCCCACAAGCCTAGAAAAAGCATGACTGCAAGTCAGTAAAAAGCAGGTATTTTTTAGTACCAAATCTGACTCCTAGATAGAAAATTATAATTACCAAGATAAAATTATTTCACGTGGCAGTGATGACACACAATCCCTCTTGCAGGGAGCTCTATTTTCCACTCAAGCAAATAGATTTTCTGTCCTGAGCATCAAAAATTTAAACCACTCACACTCCCCAGTGTTTTGCACTGAGCATGGCTCGTTTCCAAAAGTTAATGTCAAAAAGCAGTAGGGAGGTCCAGTGTTACATTACATCTCAATTTTTTCTGCATCAGTCATGTTTGGTTTGCAGTTTTCAAATACAGTTTTATGTGGTGCTTTTTCTGCTGACTCTGAATCCTGAAGTATCAGCCCTGAGTTTTAGAGACAAACTGAGCTATTTTCTTCTGTCACACTTTCACTAATAGCAATACTTTCGCAGGCAGGTTCTGCTCTACTGTGCAGGGTCTCATTGACTGAACAAAGCCACTGTTTCTGTGAATCAGAAGCAGATCTGTTTCTGGGCTGGAGAAGCACTGAAAGGACAAAAAGTTAAAAGCTCTCCAAGTTACCTCAGTCAATAAAATCAATAGATGTGACTCTGTGCATCCCAGGTGACCAGCTTAGAGCATTTGAGCCATGCAGGGAGTGCAGGTAACACTCATGGGTCAGCCCTATCTGACCACATTCCCAGGTTAGCCTCATGCAGCAACTAAGCATAGGGACCTGTAAGAAGCTGTTGTCACCTTACTCTCCTGAATTACTCATAGAAATCCCCTTCCCCAGAGCTCTCCTAAATATGAGGTATGTACCCTGTGGCATTCCACTGTTGAGAATTTTAATGCATGTCTCATAGGGTTGGGAGAGCTGGACACCTACAAGATACAAATGGCTTCATTAAGTGTCACTTTTATACAGCTCTTGGACCACATACAGCATAGCTAATAAAACGTCATCTCATCTGCTTGCCGCTTCCGAGGTACTTACAGCTACATGAAAAAATAAACAAGAACAAAAAAGCAGAGAGATGATCTAGAGCAGACAGGGAGCCTGACTAGAAGTGCACAGTGCTGATGTCAGGTCTGACACGTCCTCCTGCATGACCCTGTTAAGACAGTCAAACCCTCAGGTGCCTCAGGTGCCTTGTAATCCTTAATAAAGGGCTTTGAAATTTGAAGAAGAAAGGTGTCTTTATACCCCTTGTCCCTATCTTCATCTTGGATTTTTGTTAGTTTCCCTGTTAGGAGCACAGGGAAGTATTAGGCTTCTCATTGTAGCAGGATGCTCTGCCTAGAGTGGGGGAAAACCAGCTTGAACATTTCTATTTGTAAAGCTATCAGTGGTGAATGGAGAAAGGGATGCCATGCTGGTTTTGGTGTTGAAGAATGCTGAAACCAGCCGGACTCATCAACCCCAAAGTTAAACATTCTGAGGAAGAAAAAAGTACCTGATAAAGTACCTGACAAAGGAACCAAGAAGTGATACTACTTACAACTTAAATAAAGATGCTGAGCTGCCACAGCTGGCTTGGAGACATAGGACTGAGAGTCAATCACTTTATACTATTAAAATCCATTCCCACTTTCTAACTGTAGCGTGTTCTAACATGCTCCTTCTCCAAGCATGTGTGTGGAATTCCTCCCTTGAGTGGGGATGCTCCTCAAGGCTACTCCTCAAGGCTGAGCAAAAGAGATTTCCCCACAGTCACAGCATAGGTGAGTAACATCAATCCCTACTCAGTAATTGGTTTTGCTAGTTTAATATATTTGCTTCAATATTGCTCCAAAAACAGTACACTGTACCGGTATTTATACCTACCTATCCTGATTAAGATATTTTAGTCTGATTATCAAAATTATCATAATAAATTTAAATAAATCATTTATTTTATATCTAGATAGATAGATAGATAGATATTTGGGTTGCCATCCTTAATCCTGTAGGACAAAGTTCTATACTGGTTCAATTACACCTATATAATCCTTTAGAGAGAAACTCTTGGCAAAGTCTGGGGCCAAGATTGGATCCAGCTGCACCAAGACTCCCCTTTGAGAAGGAGTTTAGAAAGCAGGAGGATCCTTTCTGCACCTCATGACTCAGCAGGAGGGCTTCTTTAATACATTTTATCTGAAGCTCCCATTCTGCCTGCAACACGCGTGAGTCTTGACTTACTTGTTTGAGTTATGCTCATGAAACGCAGCAGTAAAATGTGAATTGCACATAGCCACAAAGTAAACACCCCATCTGCCAGGTCCTTGGGTTCTTCTCACTTTTGACTCCCAGTTTTTGCTCAGGAAAGTAAAAAACTACAAGGTTTTTCATCTGCAGCAGAGATAAGACGCTTTCATGTTCTGCCAGTGTATGCCAAACCTATTTGGAAGGCAGCACTACCAGGCATCTTTTTGTGAGCAAATCTATTAAAAGAAAGCTCTGTAAAGAAACTGCCTCAAGGCTCCAGTTCAGTGGTAGCTATGGCAGTGTTCCTGTGCTGTTGGCTTGCACTCACTGTGGAAAGTCCCCACGAAGTCATGAATAAACGGAGCTCTTTATGCCTTTGCCATGGGATCACATGGGCGTATCAGTCCAAAATGAGCAGGAATCTCTTTTACAAAACCCCACTATTCTGAAGATAGAAGAATAGATTCATTTAAGCAGGTCTTCCCAATTCAGTACCTTTGAATAAGAACTGTTAAATAAAAGCTCATGTCATTTGTCAGCTGAAATGTATTTTCTATCTCCATTGCTATATTTGAGTGACTAGGCTTTGAAAACAACTTTTTAAACTCTCTTCCTAATTAATACCTTAAACAGAGATAACTTAAGAGTCAGGTGACTTAACAGCAACTACATCAAGGTAACAGTTTTTGCTCAATGCCAAGGACATTTTAAATTAAGTCTCCCACTGCATGACAGACAACTCTATTCACAGACATGAGAAACAACAGAAAGAAAAAGAACTAAAACAGTAAAAAATGCTAAAACAAATCCATATGCCCTGTAAGTCTGCAAATGGAAACATCATCGTCCTTACTAGGGCACAGTAATGCTAAATTGAATATTCAAGCCTAGATCAATCACGCTTTGCTTAAGCCATGTACAAAGTAGCAATGTAGAAGCTCTTGTAATTATTTTTACCTGTCTGACCTGCAGCACCTCCCTCACAACGAGTTTAGCGATAGCCTCCCTATCATCTCCAAAGGGAGCTTTTGGGGAATCTCTCAGGTACAGCATCCGTAGCACACACCTCCATAGCACACATCTCTAAGCATCGATAGATAATTAAGCAAGATGACTCCTCTCCACGGAGCTGGAAAGACAATGGAGTTTTCCTGATACAAAGAATTCTGTCACAAGCTGTTGAGAGCAAGCTTAACAAATCCTCAGGCAGTAGCATCTGGCCTGTCACTGAATAGAGTACCAGGCACTTCAGAGTTTGAAAACTGGCCATCAACATTCTTCTCTCAGAGAGCTGACTTCAACAGCAGCAAAGCCCAGATCAGTGATGAAACCTTTCAAAAATCCTACTTTTGATTATGATGTTCAAGTTCAGGACTTCACTTGAAACTGCTGGTTTTTTCAGTTGCCCATTTTGTTGCAGTTTTTTGCAACTGATGGCTCAGGTATAATTTTCTAAAAATTGATTTCAGATAGGACTATAGAACAAGGCTTGATTTTCCAAGAGCTTGCAGAAGTGTTACAAAAGAAAAACTTTACTGGAAACAATAGTCTATTAAAAAGGCATTTTTAATGGGCTTGACTGTTGTCAAGAGCTCAAAACCAATTCCAGTTCATGACCAAGAGTACTCAGTCCTTCTCCAGTGCCCACTGTTTCACCCCGGAGAACCAGAAGTATTTGTAACCTCTTCTTCCGCCTCCTTCCTGGAGTGCCAGGCAAAAGGGTGCCTCTGCTCCATCTCACGGAGCTGAGCCGTGACTTAGAACAATCTCAAACTCAATCCGATGTAATGCCATGCTGTCTATCAGGGTTTCTTAACCATTTCTAGATTAATAATCCTTCAGAGAAAAAATAATTTAGGGTCCATCCGGCACAGTGATGACACTGTCATGTCTCTGTGGCAAACTCTCGTGCTCCCAGTGTTTTTCCTTTCAAGCATACACTCCTGAATCTTTACACTGCCTTTTGTTTCAGCATGGCAGTGCTCATTTCAGCCCTAAGACAGATCTTAAATCTATACAGTCTATGTAATCCTAGGAAGACATAATTCAATAACCCTGTTTTTCCTTTTCATGCTATTGGGTTTGAACATTTTCTCTGCTAAACCTGCCCACAACACATCCTATAACACTGAAAACCTTGAGATGACTACCCATAAAATATATTGCGTCAATGACCAGACATAAATCTGCACTGATGCTGCAGCAAAAAGAGCCACTGCCGAAATGAATGTCACATCAGGTTGCGGTCTCGGAAGAACAGACAGAAGAGACACTACAGGGCAGAAACAATAAAGGAAGAAGCCTCCCTCTATCCTCCAAGCTGCTATGAAGCAAAAAATTAGGCCAGAGACTGTCATTAAAGCAGTATTGTAATTACAGCTTCTAGAACCTTTTACCAGTACGTTGAGAATAGAAAGAAGTTTCTTTACAAGGTGCCGAGCTTCTTTCAACAGAAAACAGAAAAATATCTCTCAATCATCCACTCAAAAATGTGAAGTCACGT
Organism: Machaerirhynchus nigripectus; assembly: GCA_013397975.1. Lineage (NCBI taxonomy): Eukaryota > Metazoa > Chordata > Aves > Passeriformes > Dicruridae > Machaerirhynchus > Machaerirhynchus nigripectus. Next base: position 301,309 of record VZRQ01000166.1, on the reverse strand, counting down.
CAGAGAACTGTGTGCATGCAGGCACAGTGCTATCAGATTTATAAAAGCGGTGCCTCACAAAAGTGCAAATGAACCCTCTCAGCTTTCTCTGGTGGAGGCTGGGAAAGAAAGCAAATAAGCCAGCAGCTGTTATTCCTCAGAAACCTGATCATAACCTCATCAGGATCTTTGCTTCCCCGCTCAGTTACTCAAATTGTGAACCACAAAAGAGCAGGTATGCCACTAGTACCAGCAAGGCATGGAGGACAGATCCGTAGGTGTACAGCTGAACTTCGGGCAGAAACAAATTGTGTGCTGTGGATCCTAGCGAAAGAAAGAAAGGAAGAAAGAGACTGCGGGAATACAGGGGAAGAAATTAGGGATGCTTTTATCCTCTGATTTTCCCTCATACTTCTTTATGAAGCACACAGTAAAGCTTTAGAAGACAAAAATACTTCAATGTCTATATTCCTACAAGCAAGCAGAATTACAATAGTGTTGTTTCCCTCCTTTCACATTAATTTTATTAACATCTCTCTTGATTATGTTTGTTGAAGAACTCTTTGTAGATCCAGAGTCAGGATCTCCCAACTGCAGTAGTAAGAGTTTTTGAATAGTAAAGAAACAGAAACCATCCAGACCCAAACAAGAAATTTTTCCTTCTTTTCCAGTGCTCTGGCTCCACTCCCCTATCCTCCTGAAATGCTGTAATGCTATCTGTTTCTTCATGTTCCTGAGAGTCTCCCAAGATACGGGAACTGGAAGAGCCAATACCTACGAAGAGTTATACACAGAACCATAGAATGGGGTGGGACACCACCATCAGGGATGCAGGGAATAAGGACAGCCTTGAGGAAGAACACATCTTTTCCCACTTTTTGCATGTCACCTTCTGCGATTAAAAAAAAAAACAACGCAATGCTGCAAAGAAATAATAGTTTCATGAGAAACACATTTCATGGTGGGAAGCACAGAGCAAAAAAAATCACTGGTTAAGAACCACAAACATTAAAAGGAAGTAAAAATTTAAACATCAGTGACATTTCTGATAATGTATCTAATGGCACAGCACAGAAGAAAATTAATCCTTAACTTCATAATTTGGATTTATGGGAGAAGTATGTAATTCAGTGGATCTTCAGCATGTAACATACAGGGAGTATTTCAGCTTTCCAAAATGTGCTGCTTCAATCAGGATATGTCATTGGAATAGGTTGGGGAGTACTCATTAAATCACTTGTTTATTATTCACACTACAGGAATGTGAGTTCTATTGGTAAAATGAATCAATCAGAGAGCAAAGAGCTATTCTCTGGAGTCTGCATTAATCAGCCCGACAAGCTGTCACTAAGGATTGGGTCAGGCTCATAACATAGCATCCAACCAGTGGGGAAAAAAATCCCTGAGACGGCTGAAACAGGGAACAGTTCACCCATTTAAAGCTGTCCCCAGAGGCTTGTATCAACCATTTATTACTGCTCACACACAGCTGCAGAAGCTTTTAAGTGAGAGACCTGCATTCTCGGACATTCCAGAACTGTGTGGAAACATGCTTGATCCCAGCTAGTTCTGGGAGGACAAGCAAGATGAAGTATCCTGAAAGAAATACTGCTGGGCTTTAATACAGCCCTCTGAAGAAAACGCATTCATGAACTTGGAAAAGGTCTAAAACTAGGACACGTGTCAGTACAGATACACTGTTGGGAAACACTCAGAAGTGTCATGCAGTCTGCACTTCAATAACATGTTTTTTTAAAAAACACCACAATTTTTACAGACTATTTTTCATACAAGCACATTGTTTTCAAGGTTTAGCTGTTGCCCAGACTCCTTCAACGTAAGACTAAAATATAAAGTATCTTTTTTAAAAAATGCCACTCATGAGAATGCAGCAAAAAAAAAAAAAGCTTTTTGTTTTTAAAAAAAAAAAACAAGCAAAACAAAAACCCACAACCATTAACCTGCCCCACTCCCTACCCTGCTGGTAAAACTCGAGAACCCCTAAAATCTCATTATTCGAAGGTATGCACTCCATTAATGAGAATAAACGTAACAGAGAATACCAGCACCAGCTGGGCTGCAGGGGCCCTAAACAGACCAGAAACACGGAACAAAAAAAGCAGTCAGCAGTTCTGATAATACTGTGAAGCCGTGTAACACGCATAGCAACGCATAAAATCAATACATGGTACCAGAGAACACAATCACACACTGCGGCCACTTGGATGGAGGAGTGATAAGATCAATGTTTCTGTTCTTGTCAGCACTTGCGCCAACTGCACCTTCAAGCTGGATGGAGTTTAAAACTGAGCATGACCTACAAGGACAGAGCTGCAGGATGGGCTACAAAAATTGCTGAGTAGCTCAGAGAAGGAGAAGTGGTTTAGCTGAAGTGTACTTCAGGGAAGGCTGCCAGGGAAGGCAGTCCGGAGGGAAAAACAATAAAAGGATGAGTGTCTAATTGCAGCGATGTAATATGAGTGCAAATGCTCAGAAGTGAGGAAGAAAATCTTTCCGTCCTCACAACAGAGCTTCTCCATCACACTGAACTCTAGACGGAGCGCTGTGCATGCTGCTGCTCTAAACTTGATGTTAAAAGCTACACCACAGAACTACAGAAATATTAGTATAAGCATTTAAATACAGCCTCAGGCAGCATTGGCAAGACTGTATCCTGCAGATCAAGAGATGTGATTATTCCACTCTATCCAGCACTTGTTAGACCACACTCTACTGTATCCAAGCTTGGTCATCCCAGCTCAAGAAACTGAAGACCATCCTGCATTGCTCCACCAAGACAAATAATGAATGAACACAGGTTGCTTCAGGGAAAGTTTTGGCATGGGTATAAGAAAAACTGAAAACAAACTTAATGAATTGAAAACAAACATTGGAATAGATTACCAAGAGAAATGGTGGCATTTCTCTTGATATAAATACTCAGTGCTGAGCTTGACAGGGCCCTGGGTAACACAAACTAAGGATTTCCCTTCAACAGAAGGTTGGACCAGATGTTCTCTAGAGGTTCCTACCAACCTAAAGTTTTTTCTATGATTCTATGATCTAAACATATGTTATGCTATATGCACTGCTAAATACTCCTTTTGCAGTAAACTCAAATTAGAATTTCTCTGATTTTTCTTCCCATTCCAGCAATAAAATTTAAAAAAATAAAAATAGTAATGACAAGACAAATGGAGGACAGTTCACTCTTTTTCAGAATAACTGTCAGCATCTATTGAAATTAGCAAGCACAAGACTTAAAAGGAAATGCCCCTTCACAGAATACTTAATTAAACAAGTGGACTTACTGCCAAAGAATTTTGGATAAATGGCTGAAAGGACTTCAATGAATTCATTCAATTCCTTTAGTGTCTATTAAGTATTTTTTACCATCTACTTTAAAAGACAAGAGACACAAACTTTTGGTCTGATCCAGGATATCCAATTTTGCATTTGAGTCTCATGAATGGGAGATAAATCAATATACCAGAAGTCAAACATAGCAGCATTGAACTGTAACTTCACTACGGTTTATCTGGATCATGAATTTAAATACTCAAAACAGAACCAAGGAAACCCTACCACTAGTAAGGTGAACCTTACCACTAATACCTAGTAAGTCACGAAGCACAACAATTACTTACTTCAATAAAGCCGTAAATGGAAGAACAGACTAAGACACAAAACAAGAAGAAAATCCAGCAACAGTATCAGGTTCCACTTCTACCTAAAAGCAGAAGGACACAGCAAAATTTCCAAAGAAAATGGGATTCCAAACTGGCAAAGTAACAGATAGCTCTATCACACCAAGATCATACATCATAGCCACCTCCACAGGCGTATTGTATTAGGAGAGTAGATAACACCTAAACAGAGCCTAAACAAACAAAAATAAACCAGGAGCAAATCTAACTCCAGCTATCCACATTTTAAACTGCACCCTGTAAGACACAAAACAAATGTTGCACTGAAACACATCCCAACATCTTCCCAGATGCTGAGAGTGCAAGGAAAGATCCCACCTGAGAGTTCTCCCTACATTCCACATGCTGAAAAAGCTGTTAGCACGAACATCGCTCAGACAGTAAAAGACTAACATATGGCTTGAGGGGCTATGGAAAGTAGGATGAATTGTTACTGCCAGGCATGCAACAACTCTACCTTCTGTAAGTGTTAAATCCGATGTTGGTTTATTTGTTCCTTAATTATGGAATATACTTTATTCGCTGGTTTGGAGTCATAAAAAAAATATTACAATGAAACCAATAAAGAGAGCTATCCCACAGCCAAGTCTTCACCTTGACTGTCATCCGTTGGATGACAATCACACGAAGAGACCTCCAGTTAACTCCGTGACACTTTGCAGGTGGTGGGGAGGTTTAGGGTTTATGTTTTATCATGAGAGAACTTCCACTCCTCTAGGTACTTCTGGATGTCAGTGGCATGATGCAAGACCTCTGGAGTACACAGCCAAATAGAAGGATGCTGTACTGGTCCTAAACCTGTTAGGAGTTCTGTGCCTGCAGACAATACTGCACAAGCATGTGGAGTTCTGAGGTGGCTTGGCTCTTTAGTCTCTCACAAGGCACATGGCACGTAACAGATGGTCTGTTGCTTAAGACACTTACCAGGGGCTTCAGGGATCCAGATTCAATTTCAGTTTAACTTTGTACAAGTCTCTTAGAAGGACACATCTACACCATGGATATAGACAGATTTAAGCTGTCTCTGCCCAAGCTAATCTGGCAATGAAAGTGCAGGAGGACTGCTGCAAAGACACCCAAGCTCGAGGGAAGTGATGGGCAGGATTTCTGAGCTTGTGGGCACCACCATGCAGATCTCAACACAAGTCTCTCCATGCTGAAGTCTGCTGCATGTGGACTTCTGTCCTGGTTTTGGCTGGGATAGAGTTAGTTATCTTCCTAGTAGCTGGTACAGTGCTGTGTTTTGGATTTAGTGTAAGAGTAACATTGATAACACAGAATCACAGAATGCCTTGGGTTGGAAGGGACCTTAATGATCATCTAATTCCAGTCACGCTCCCATGGGCAGGGAACCTTCCACTAGACCAGGCTGCCCAAAGCCCCATCCAACCCGGCCTTGAACATCTCCAGGGATGGGGAATCCACAACTTCCCTGGGCAATCTGTGCCAGTGCCTCACCTGTTGCTGAGCAGTGCTTACCTAGAGTCAAGGACTCTTCAATGTCTCATGCTCTGCCAGAGAGGAGTTGCAGAAGAAGCTGGGGAGGGAGCATGGGCAAGACTGGCCAAAGGGATATTCCATACCATAGAATGTCATGCTCAGTACATAAACTGCAGGGAGTCAGCCAGGAACCACCAATTGCTGCTCAGGGATGGGCTGGGCATCAGTCAGTGGGTGTATTGTGCATCACTTGATGTACAGTCACTTGGAGGTTTGGGGCTTTCATTTATATCTCTCTCTTTGTTATTTTCCTTTCAATTACAATTATCATTATGTTGTTATTGTTGTTATTATATTTTATTTCTATTATTAAACTGCTTTTACCTCAACTGACTTACCTTTTTTCATGATTCTCCTCCCCATCACACTGGGGTGGAGGGGTGGGGAAATGAGCAAGTGGCTGTGTGGTACTGCTGGGGTTAAACCATGACAACTTGCAAGTTCTGGTCTCTAATGGCTCTCAGCCCTCTACCCTGTGCTCCAATGCAGACATTCTCTTTGTTTTGGTGTCTCAGCTTTCCATCTGTATCAGGAGGATAAAAGCACGGCCCATACTTACAGGGTGTCAAGAGGATAAATACATTAAGTGGTCCTAAGGCAGCCTGGGATTATGCCAACAGATGTAATATCAATTCCTTAAAGCAGTGAAAATGGAGAAGACGGGGCAATTGAAACTCTAAGGAAAGAGCAATTCAGAACATGAAGTTTATTTTTTTTCTAATTTAACTGTGTCTCTGCATCCAGAGGACATTGGAAAAGAAAACAGGAAACTTTGGAAACCAGCAATAGCTTGATGAAAGGGAAAATGTGGGGGATGGGCACAGAAATAAAGGATAATAAGATTCTTAACCATCAATTCAGTTTAAAACGACTATGAAATGAGACAAAAAGAGATGTTTACATTTCTGAATTACTATCTATTCATAGACACCTCTCTTACCTGCTTAAGAGGATAACTAGTTGGAAACTCTCCAAGGCAATACAGAGGAAAAAAGGAGTCTTGTGAAGAACCCATGCTTCTCAGCAGTGACACAGCTACTAACAAAATTTAAGTATTCAGCAGCACCATTTAAAACAAAGTGTGCTTAATACATCAATTAAGAAGTCTAAAAAAACAAACCTCTGATTCAGAAGTAGCCCTTCTAGTAACTTCCAATTCTCTAAGAGAGCAAATTAAGTGAGGAAATTTGATTGAATAGTACAATGCAAATTCTTTTCCCCCTGTTTCATTTTTGCATCATTTCAGCCTCAGAGATTGTACACTGTGGTACAGAGACACAACTATATATGATGGAATTACTCCAAGATAACTGCTTCCACTGTTAACCATTCCATACACTATTTGCAGAGTAAACTGCATGGTTTAAGTTAACATGCTTTGCAGCACATCCACAACACGGCAGAAATGTGCACACAAGCAACTAATGCACTCTCTTAATGACTGGTAATTTGTTAAGCTGATGAACCCCTACAGCTTATAGTCATCTGTTCATAATCTTATCTTCATCCATAGACCATTGTTGTCTTGCCTCAGTCTTCTTCATCATAAAAAAAAATTAAAAACATTAAACCCTGCTTATTTTAGTAAAAAAAAAAAAAGTACTTATCAGTCACAACTCATTAGAGTGTTAGAATTTAATAATTCTGTAACAGCTGATTAGCACACCAGTTTCTGCTGATTTTTATTCCTTGCAGCAAGTCTCAATACATGTCATACACTTTTAAGAATCAACAACAAAGTAATCATTTCCTACTGCAGACCTATAATTTGTACCTACAGCTGTAGAAATTGTACCAGAATGCACGTAAAAGAGAAGTATGGGGAAATCCACAAAAGAAATAAAAAAGATACAAATTCAGTCTCTGATGCTTCATGACTTGCCAGTGATATATGGGAAGAAAGACATGTACAGACTAGTTTAATGTATTTTCAAAACTATCCCTGCTGCACTGATTACAAACAGTACAAGGGGTTTTCATTCATGAGAGTCAGAATACAGGATTAGCAAAAGGAGCTTGAAATGAGGACCAAACAGATTCAACAGAATCCACGGGTACAGAGTTCTTTCCCTACTAAAACAAGCAATATTTTTAAACATTACTAATTCTTTTGATTCTGAACAGTTAATTCTCATCTCCTGCATTTAACAACAAAAACATAGCAAACACAAGGAAGCAAAGAAAGAAATAAAAGAAAGGGCAAACTAGTCTTCCTGTGCTTCAGCTTCCATCCCTTTCCAAGGGCTAACCATCAGCTCTGTTCCCAGACAGAGGTTCTGGGTGAGAGAGAAGAGACCCAGCATGCTAACTGCATAACCAAACACTTAAAGATGGGTCTGGATTGGTTACTAAGGCTGTAGGGACTTGGCTGTGAGTTGATTAAGGACAACAACAAACAGTGACTGGATGTTCTGTAATCCTGTGGAGAATCTAGCCCTAGCTGCGTTATCTGAGCAGTGATAAAGCTATTGGCCAAGGCACCAAGTTTTGAGAGACAGTATAGAAGATGAGCTATAGATGACTTCTAAAATTCAAACTGGCAGCAAGTCCCATGAATATTCCCGATCCTTGCTATACTGGATGCAGTAGTTAAATGAAGAAGGTTTGGATAGCCATGTGAACTTTGACCTAGCTCAATAAAGGCAGCAGGAAAGAACAATCATTCCAGTCAAATTTCCAAACAACTGGAAGTTCAATTATCTCTGCTGAATAAATTCAGCAATTTAAGTTGCTCCTAAGCAGCAAGGGACTGAGCTAAATGGAGATCTGAGTTGATTTAAAGCTAATTTGTGTCAGAAAGTTCTGAAATGGCTTTCAGTTTGCTGTCTGCAATCATTTCTGTAAAGTGGTATTAAAACGATTAAGTTTTATGTGAGAAATCCCCAACAAGTTCAGCAAACATTCACAGTCTAATAACACACCTTCAGCCATATGAAGTCCCTTCCCTTTGTTTGAGAAGTGTGGTTTATTTATTTCTGCAGGATATTTAAAGCAAAGCCCAACATAAACAGCAGAATTCTTCCTTTTGTTCACAGTTTTTTTAAGTTGCCAAAAGGCTGGGTAACTTTACAAATTGTAAACGCAGAGGAGCTATAGTATTCCATAATATCGGCGGTGACTTGGCTACCCATTAGGAACATCCCAACTATGTGTACAGCAAAACCCCAATAAAACCACACTTTACTTTCCAGAAACTGGAATGCATCCTCCCGTCTTTTCTACCCAGGTCTTGTTCTGTGTCAGCAGCGTTTAAATAAACAAATTAGGTGCCTCCTTGGACAGCCAGATAATGGAGTTACAAGCTCATCCTCTACTCACATAAGAAAGATTATACCCCTTTGGATGGGCCCCTTGCAGACCTACTTACCTGGCAGGCAGCAGGAGCAGACAAAAAGGGACCCTGCTAACCAAGGCCCTACCAAGTGGCTTACTGAAATGGGTCTAGGAATGCAGAATCAAGTGGGAAATATCACAGTTATTATGCTAAATTCAAAACTGACAATAACTGTACCCCTTGATTAAAGCCATCGCTCTATGAAAATTTGATACATCCTTTTTTTTAAAGATCGGGAAGTTGAGACATAGAAGGCTGAAGAAATTTGTTTAATGTCATGCAGCCAAAGGTTATGAGGAACAGAACCTGAGTCATATATTTAAAGAAAGATTTAACTCTGGGAGTACAAGGGTGCAAGGAGAACTGGAGGGGAGGAATTTGTTTTTCAGCTTGAAACTCTTACTCTGCTTCTCGCCTTTAATGACCATAAACCTCCTCATGTACAAACGAACAAACTGTCCAGCAGGCCACATTATAGCAGTTGTGTGCAGCAAGTCTGCTTGAGTGATGAATCAACTCGTTGTTTATCCCAAATAATAGACACAAATGGCTCTCACACCTACCTACAGCTAGAATTAAAATGCTTCCACACTGAAGGAAAACCAAAATAGTTTAAAAATCCCCCACACCTAAAAAAAACCCCAAAACAACCTAAATAAAATATAGTGTTAACAAAGAGCAGTTAGTGAGAGGAACACTGCAAGAAATGCTGTATCTCATGTCTTCCCTATCACATTGAAACAGCTTAGACCCTAAAACGAGTTATGGGGCCCTCGCCACCCAAATTAACCAGTGTAACTCAGCTCTCAAGCAAACCTCAATATTTTAAATTCAAACTAGTCTCAGGTCTCCAATAATGTTTGAATATTATTCTGTAATGTCATCATACTGTTACAAATGGACTTCATTTACATCCCATTCATTAGGACACCACACTGTTTGAACTCAGTACCACCTTTCCTTCTCCTCCCAGCCAAAACATTGTCATGCTAAAACATTTATCTAATAGTTCTCCCCCACCGAGGTGCATGTTTCCATAGGGACACCAACAGTGCTATACCATTTGGAGAGGAAACTAAAACTAATAGCTGGGATCTTTTCACAGCTTCTCAAATCCCTAACAGAAAAAAAGAATTCTCCTGCTGATGTCACTGAAAACATTAGCTTTTCCAGAATTCACGGTCTTGCTGGTTTCTTACGGGTTTTTTGTTGGGTTTTTGATGTGGGATTTTTATTGGTTGGGGGGAGGGGTTGTTCGGGACTTTTCTGTTTGCTTTTGGTTGGTTGGTTGTTTTTGGATACTCTTATTTTCGCAGTATTGTACCGCAACTGTCACCACACTTATGTCATTAGAGTGAAAATACAACAGAAGTAAATATCGCTATTATGTCAAGAGACAAGCATCCCAGGGTCACTCACTGTCTCTCCTTGTCATTATCCCCTGTATCAGAAAATAGGGAATATCAGATAATGCAGCCAGCGGGAGGGCAACAATAGAGACAGAAATTTAATGTGTTTCCTTTCCAAAGCTGTTTGTTGTTAGCAATTTTGTTCTGATTTAAGAGACAAACTGTCCACCCCTTTTAAACCTGAGAGATTAATTTTCAGTTATTTGTAGGGACAAAGTCTCTTCACATGATTCAACTGTCTGTCCAACAGGTTCAGTTAGGCATTAAAGCTTTGTGCTTCAAACTAAACAGTGCACTATATTATTCATTCCAGTTTGGCATAAATAAGTATGGATTACCTTATGTAAACCATTCTAAAGTTGTTAGCTGCTTTACAGTACCAAGAGCTCTGACAGCAGCCAGACCCAGAGAATGGACATGCTCCCTCTTTTTTAGTCTGATCTGAGAGTTCAGTAAAAGTGACCTGCATGGCTGCTGTACTACTGTCTTTATGCTCATTGATAAACACACAATATTGGTTTTAATCTACAGAAAAAAAAATATTAATTACTCCTGCTATAAGATTAAATTGCACAAATAATGAACGCAGAGAAATATTCTGCCATTATTGTAATAAGAGAGCATCAGTGAAAAACTTGCTGGATTTGACTTTTTGCTGCTCCTGCTGGACCAGCAAGTTTCCAGCTCATCATTTTCTCTTCTAAACTTACATTTCAGTAAAAGGAAAATGCTCCCAACCTAGTACAAAATTTACTTTGAAAGTAAATATTAAACAACTGAATTTGTAAATTTGACTCCATTTAAATTAGATAAATTATAACTTTTGCTTATAACTTCTGCTTTTAATTATAACATTAATACATAGGTATTATTCTTATGAGGGTTTTTTTAGTAGTTTAAAATTAAACACTTTAACAAAGAAACCCCACTAAGGATTTCCTTGACTATGCTTAGCTTTTCCTTAGCTCTTCTTGAAACACAGAAGATCAGACTTAATAATCTTGTCATATAGTCCCCTAATAAAATGCATTTTATATTAAAATTAAGCAATAGTAAAATCTATCAACATGTCTATTATGAATGCTTCACTGTATGCAGACTCATTAACCTAAATTAAATTAACAGAACAAGCCCAAATGTAACCATGACCACTGACTTCTTGCAAAGTTCCCCAGTGAATTTTTGATAACTTATTCCAGTCACTTCAAAATTTCCCTTTTAAGACTATATGAAATTCTCATTTCATGAGTGAAATTTTTTTAAAAAATTCATGTTTCATAGAATTTCCTTTTTATAACCAGTAATATTTTCTGATACATTTTGTGAAAATAATTATTGTAATCCTTTTCCCTAATAACAATGAAGTGAAATCTGCCATAGAAAGACATATACCCTAATGTTTATATTTGGTGATTACCTTCCTTGACAATTTAGCTGCTATCCATAGAAGCAAAAATCAATACTTTATTTCTTCTGCAGAGCGGTATCGGCTACTTTGCAATCTCTGCATGTTTGCACATAAATATTCTTGAAGGCAAACTAAATCAATTAACATTTGTAGTTGTCCAGTCCCTTTGCAAAACATATTATGCACTTAGGATGAATTCGGTGTAAATCATCATCCTAGCCACACAATTAAATACTATAAGCTTCCTTAACCCTCAGCTCAGACTTTCCTAATCTCTAAAAGAAAGCAATGCCAGATGGCCATGAACAACTGTTAAGAATCAGAGGGACACAGAGAAATACCTGAAGCTTTCAGTAATTCGGTGGAGAAACACCTTCTGTTCCAACTTACTGCTAGGCCACACTTAGATAAATTTGCTTTGCACAACTCATAGGTGATCCTTCCAGGTTAACTGATACACATGCGACTAATCTTCAAAAGCTGTATTTTGTTGTCATGAATCGAATTCACAGACACTGAATTTTTGCTACAGCTCTTGGTTGCAGAAATCACAAGTGACAACACGTTGGCTACAAAGTGCTGAGAGAATCAACTGACCACTACACTTCTCCATCACTTTAAAACATGCAATTGTGTAAAAGTATCAATGAATACACATTAAAATATGTAAAATATATTGTATGTAATGCGTGCAAAATATAATATTCATCTATAATTAGTTGTCAAATCTGTATGAGTTGGCTGAAAGAGTAGTAGAGCTCATCGGCCCATGAGGCACAGACTAGGCCCCAGTCTCTTTCTCTGCCTCAAGAAGAAATAATGGAAAAAGGTTCCTCTTTTCCAAGAGAAGAACATCCTCCTTTGAGCCAACATTAAGAATCACTCAAGACAATCGTGCCCAGCATGCTGGGATGCTAAGGGCCACCTCCTGTTTTCATTTCAGAGGAAGCATCTCACAAGCACCATCTCATAAGGTAACAGTGTGGAAGTGGTCTCCTCACCTCTGAAGACCAGAAGCCTCATTCTGCTTTAAATTACAGTTCAGGAAATTTCATGTTTAAAAATGAAGCTTCTCTTTTTAAAAATAAATCACCTTGCATTACGAAAGGTGATAGTCACTGCTCAAGAGCAGGCCACAGCTTCATGTTTTTGGACTTGGGTTTCTTAACAGTAATTCGGAAGGAAGCAGTGAGAACAGGCAAACCTGGGAATGGAAAAAGCAGGTTAAGAAGAAAGATAGGACTGAAATAGCAGGGAGTGCTTCAGGGCAGAGCAGGAGCGAAGGGCACTGGCAGAGCTGTGTGGGGAGTCCAGAGGTGGGCTAGCAGGAGAGTTCAGGGCAGGAGTGAGAGATGCTGCAGGTGGCACAGCACCAGAAGGAGCACACACAGAGACAAACATTCAAAACCTCTCAGACAGTCATGGTGGAACTAGTGTATGTTCCAGGTATGAAGCCAGATGTGGCAAACTACAGAACACATGTAGTGTAGTGTCCTTCATTCTAGCTGCGTTTCCGTAAGTAAAAGGATAATGCTATTCATTTGAATGTCTCAAACAATAAAATAGCCCACTTAAAAGGAAAAAAAGAATGTAGCAAAACTGGAAGAATGCATGGGAACATCATTCTGGCTTGCAAAATTGACTATAAGACAGCTACAGTGAAGAAGGGGGGACTTCTGAGCAACTGAAACAAACATCTGTCGTAAACTACTTTGAAAAGTACCTGACATCTTGCATTTAGCATTTTTCAATAATCTTTCAGATTCACCAGGCCAGAATATAATTTTCATTCTGAATAGCATAGTTCACACAAAAAAACCCCCACATTTTGAAAGTATTAGATAGAAATGTGGTGACAAAGTTTAGTAACAGAAAGAAAAGTCATATAAGCGTCACAACAAAAGACATGGTAAGGAGAGTGTGAAGGGGATTAAGAGGTAAGAGTAAGAACTGAAGAAGCACAGGACACCAGAGAACTGTTCCAGATGGTAGGCTAGTTTTAACCTAAGCAGCAGTGTTTGTATAAAAGTCCAGTGGGAGCTGAGCAGACAGAGAGGAGCACACAGATGAAGTCTGAAATGGTTCTGCAAGTTCAAGGAATGGAAAAAATGGACTCTGAGGGTCTGATGAAGAGTCAAGAAAATTGCTGCTTGGGAAGAAGAAAAAATCAAAGAAAGAAGGTGAGGTGTAAGAGACACCTACACAACTGATCACAGAGGACATGAGTAATGAGACCAGATAAAAGCTTTTCAAAAACTAGTCATCACATACAGATATAAAAAAAATTAGTTCAAGCTGACAAAGTAATGCAGCATTGGGTCAAATAGGCAGTTTGATATAAATATGGTGTGTTTTTAAAATTATTTATTCCAAAAATACTTATGGCAACTTTCTAGTAGTGTGTATGTACAGAAAAAGAAAAACATTAAAATCGTAAGTGAACTTTGACCAGACGTTCTTCAGTGATCAGTTCTATCTTTCTATTTCAGTAAGATGCCCACAAGTTCAGTAACTGTAGCATTACTGTCCATTGCTGATAAAAGCTCACTGTTGCGTGAGCAGTTCAACACTGTACCAAATCTCCCATTAACTCTTGCTCTTAGAGGTTATTTCAGTAAGTGGGTCAAGATAAACAGACAACCTGCTAGTAAGGCTCCTAATTTGAACAATGATATCTATACACCAGAGGTAGCTATTTGAACTAGACTGCTAATGCCCCTTTTTCCAAAATATATCCCAGGACGGTGTTTTCATTTATTTATGAAGCTTACTGTATGTTTCTGGATCACAACCATGAATGGTTTTGTTCACGTGCCCAAGCTTTGTAACCACCAGGAAAGCAGTGACCTTTGCTTTCAAACTAAGCAAACTGTTTCATATTGGGTTATATTCATGCATACTCAGTATTTCAGTTAGCCTGTGATTTCCCTAAAAATACTGTACTGAAGGATGCTTAGCTGCCAGATGACTTAACTTTTCCTCTCTCCCCTGTACGTGACAATACTTTGCTCGAAGTAGCCATTACGCTTTTAACTTGCTTGCTGAGGCATTCATTGTTACAACTCCTCAAGCCTCTTGGCTGATGGAGGAAAATCAATTTCGATCCCTGAGAAGCAAGTGCAAGTCTCCAACTTCACACACCAACGTGTACAATTGCAGCTGAAACTGAATCCAGATTAATTCCCCATTCCAGGCATTTCACATTTATGCTGAGACCTTAAGAGGTTAGAACATATATGATTTACTGTTTTTATTGGAGAAAAGGGACAGAACTTCTTTCAAATGAAAAAGCAGTTTGTCAAATTAAGTTTACACAAAGTAAATGAGATTTATGATGACAATGAAAATATACTTTAAAAATTAACCTGCAGCTTTTTGCAACACAAGTATTACAACAGAATGCAAAAATCCAGCCACTGCAGGATTTTAATGCTACAATAATTCTGGTCTTCCTTAAAGGGCAACAATTCTGCCCTTTCTTAGATAACCCAGTTCAAAGCACATTAGAATAGCAAGTCTGAGCAATTAAAAGCCAAACTACAGTAACCAGGTAGCAATAAAGATATAGAAAGCATGTACATTTCCCAATAGACACAAGTTTAACACTGAAAATATTCCAAGCAGGTATGAGAGAGAGGGAGGGGAGGAGAGAACTTACTGTACTGCTTCAAAGATGCACCATACACATAATGCACCAGTACAGGATACACTAAGAGAGGAAGGCAACTGAAAAGGCAGTACTCACCCAAAATATTAAATTGAAAAGGAACATCATGTATTTCAAACAACACAGGCAGCCTCTTGCCATGTTGCACTTCTTAAATTCTAAAAGGAAAACAAAGGATAGATCCAGGTAAAAGACCACGTATTTGCTGCCTTTGGGTGCACTGTATTTTTCACTTTTTACGCCAGTTCCAGTCCCAGCGCCGGTCCCGGTTCCGACCCCAGTGTGGCTCTGTGTGCGTGATCCAGTTGTACCATAGAAAGCTCCTGCAGTAAAACCTCGACCAAATTGCCTCCCTGAGGTAGAAGGTTTAGCAAAATCTGAGTCTTTGCTATCCAAAGATGGACTCCGGTGAATTGAAGAATCCTCACTACTTGACTTCTCCATGATCTCTCTTTTCACAGTTGTCAGATTTAATGTATAGCATCTCTCAGCATTAAATGCAGTGCCTTGCAAATGCCACAGTGCGCTAAGAGCTGTCTGTGTTCTGCTTCTCTTTTTCTTCGTACATAAATCAGATAATCACTGCAGAATTTATTCACTGCATTGTTGCTGGGTTTATTTTTTATAGCAATGTAGGCTGTACTCTGTCTGCCTGAAGCATGGATTTATACATTAATATCCCATGCAAGAGCACACTCATGATTTCTCTTGATGAATCAGTTATGCAGAACTTTGATTTTTATTAAAAAGAGCCGTAAGCTCTCTCTCTCTGCACTCCTAGTCTACAGTCCTCTAATCTAGAGGCAGCAGATGGTCCTTGCATCCATTTCCAAAAAGCTTCTGCAGTACACCTGGGAGACTCTCCTCGAGCCGGAGCACTTTCCTTGCTCTCAGCTTCCCTCTCTGTGTCTCTCTGACTCTCTCTCACACGCTGTCTTTTTTCTTTCCACCCATTTGCAGTGTCTCATTCAGTAACCAGCTACCGGAGCGCACTCTGTGTTTCACTGCTGTTGCCGTGAAATCATCAGCAACTGCAACCACTGGGCATTTCCCACAGAAATCCCTGACCTAACTATCGAGTAATAAATCCGCCCTCCTGCTCGCCCCTCCCCTCTGCTTTCCATCGGGCCAGTTAGCAGAAGCCTTCTCCTCCAGGACACGCCTCCATGACATAATATCTTTAATAGGATTAGAATTACTCTTGACTATACAAGTGCACAACACAAAATCTCTTTAAATGTCAAGAACTGTTTAGCTGTTTATGCACTAGAACGTTAGGCAGTGATATTCCTTCAATGCAACAAAATACAGAAAAAGTATGGATTAGACAGACAGGTGCTAACCTCTCTCTGCTCATTAACTGTGACTTACGGTTTTTTCCTGGCTTAAACAAATCCCACGGGACGAGCAATCACAATAGGCTAGGACCCAGCGTACACTGCTCAGGCACACATCTCAGCTGTACATGCACATAACGCGACACCATCACCTGTGACATAATTAACCAGAACCGGAAAAGCAGAGCTGCTGCCTCTTACGAGGTTATCAGACAATTCTTAGAACTCCTGAATGTAAGGGGATCTCAGCCTGCAGCTAATCACACGCTATTTAACAAGTACATCAGAGATTCTTGTTGTGTACAGCAATAAGCCATCTTACATCACAGGTTGTCTGTGAACCAGAAACACTGACCCAAATGCCACATTTCCTTTCCACAGAGTAGTGCAACATGCGTGCTAGGACTCTGAAACAGGCAGGGCACAGCCATGCACGTGTGCCTGCGCATATGCATGCAAGTGCCTGGAGGGGAGGAAGAGAAACACTACAGGTCACTACTCCCCGTACTTCCAAATTTGACATTTTCTCAGAAGCGCAAAAGCAGCGCACCAATGGTGCAAAGTGCTAGAGAAGATTTAAAATGCAGATTATTCTTTTGTTTCTGTAACGAAAGAGACCACATTAGGGGGGCACTCTGAATGAAATACAGCTACCAGGAAAAGCAAAATTCTACACAATTTTCAACTGACACCTTCACATGCACATTAAAATGCACTGTTAATTGCTATATCAGGTATCTTTGAAAAAAGACAATATACCATTTATTCAATCTTATGCATCTATGGCCAAAAGCCTCTAAAAATTCTGTAATTTTTATGTAACAACATCAGATTCAACACCCTAAAGCAGTGCTGTACCCTTCTTGACAGGCTTTTTCTGCGAAAAGTTCCCTTCACCATGAAGTACATGAAATACCCAGTATTTGGACATGTAATATCTCTCTCTCACCTTTTCTTCTCTGGAGTAAGATTTTAACAACAGGCAAGTCCAAGCCCATATCAACAATGTTTGTTCACTTTGCTTTTCAAAAGTAATTTCAAAGCTCCCTGCATCAAATGTGTCCATCAGAAAGACAACTGCAGGATGAGTGCTCAGCACTGTGTGCGACAGCAGAAAAAGTTACACACAAAACACCCAAGTAAAAAAAAAGATAAATTAGCATTGACCAAAGTAGAATGGGCATTTCTATAAATGTCTGTGGTGCACATACAAACTTCACCGTGGGCAGCTATCAAGAAACAACTTTCTCAGCAAAAACCATAGAAGTGAATTGTGGGTCATGGCAAGGTACCTGCCTCAAACACCAGAGCCTGCAGGATAACTCGCATTCAAACACAAGGCAAATGTCTGAGTCTGGATTTAGAAGACTGAAAAAGCTCTTCTGTTTGAAATTCACCCACTGGAAGTGTAAAGTTGTACCACTGCAAACCAATGCTGCAGCTAGATATTTTCAGTGGTTTTCACTTGTCATACAAAACTGAGCTCTCAGCCAAAAAAAATATGAGAACACACAAGTACTTTAAAGCATTTTTAGCTTTTTTGCTTTTGCACCCTTTGGTTTGCCATAAAATTTACACTGACTTAAGACTAGCTACAGAAAAAAAATTGCTGTGCACTTGTGAAAACTAATGCAATATAAATATTTGCCTTCCCATTGAAAGTACATGACAAAAATAATTAATCCGCCCTCCTCAAGGTTAAAGAATTAAAATAATGTTCTGTAATAAGCAGAAAAAATTCACAAATAGTCTAATGGTTTGCAAATAGTGGAAACTTTCTATTGGTAGTTAAAAAAAAAAAAAGAAAAACAACTATACCTCCAACCTTTTTTTCAAGTTTTTCATTATTAGACCTTATTGAAGTTTTCCAGTTTGCTATTTTTACCTCCAAATTCTACAAAATACTGGTTTACTGCACCATTACCTCTAATGTACCTTCCATTAAGAGATCTCCATGACTGGTCTACAACACAATTTTCACTTCAGAAACCCCAACCAAAGACACATGTAAAGTCAAAAGGCAGCGTAAAAATCCAGACCTCTGAGCAACGAACACTGGGGAAAACACAGTTCCAGATCGGCCTCTCCTCCTGCTGTGTAGCAAGAAAACATATGACTCTCTTATGGTTATGCTGTGGCCACCAGGGAGACTTTACAAGCCTCAGTAACCTTCAGCCACTTGAATTTGCAGCCACGGAACAGCTTCACAATTTAGAAGCCACTTCCTGCTGCTGCAACTCTAACTCGGTGTTTAGGTAGCTCAGTTAATAAACCACACAGGGCTGCTTATTTGCTGAAAAAATATGTGGTGGAAAAGCTGTAAGCAGTCCATCCAGCTCTGTTTTGACCAGCCACTGCACTCAACTCTGCCTCCGATCGAGACGTCAGCAGAAGGTGTTGCTGCAAGGCAGCAGCACCTTTCGGGGTCCCACTCACCAGCGTAACCTCAGCATGAGGACAAACACATTTTGCTTCTCTACAGATCTTACCTCTGTTTAGTAATCAGGGCATGAAAAACATTCAAAAGCTCACTCTGTTCTTCATTAATGTTTGATTACTGAATCACAGAATTTTGTTGCTGAGTGATGCCTTCACATCAAGAAAATAATTTCAGTCCCATGTGTACCTGCCTGGGACCAGGCAATAAACATCAGTCCATTGCATTTAAATGGCTCTTCCAAGTATTAAGGGTAGAAATTTAGGCCACTTTCAGACAGCAGGTATGAAAATCAATGTCATAATGGGTATAGCCGAAAAATGGAAAGGAAGGGTATTGCTAGTATGGCCAAATAAGCAGAGGCTGGTTCTCCTACTGAAACTGATTTATTTGCTTCCCTCCTGGGAACAGGCCACCACAGTCCTCAAAGCAAACATCCCAGCATCGTCATTCCTTAGTGAATTTCACAAATTATTTAATCTTTTTTCTCATCCTGCAGTTTACTCTCACCAAACTTCAGTGCCAGTTACACCCAGCTACAGTGCTCCTGAACCCCTCTGTTTGTTTCTGCCCTCCTCAGCTGTTTTTGCCTAACTGGCTTGTGGAATCATGCTGCAAAACAGAGCAAAAGCTGACCAGGTTGATACACATATTTATAAACATGGATTTTTAAAAGACATAATACAGATATAAATGGTATATCAGCACTATAGAAAAAAAAGACACTTATTTTCCTCCTTTTAGAAGTCTCAACTCAATTTTAGTTGACATTCCCCTTCAGTGAGCTTGCTGACCCAGTGAGAGGGACTGCAACAGTCAAGAACAGGAACAAATAATGAAGACTGAGCAAAAATATCTTAAGCTTTTGTTATGTCTCCCATGATTCCTAAAAATGAAATATGAAACTCCAGGAGTTTTTAAAAAAGTGAAAATAAAAGCTCCAGTCACCGTGATGCACACGCCATTTTACAACATTATATATTTTGTCTTGCAATCTATTAGGTAGGATAATGCTACTGTCACTATTTTAAATATGGAGAACTCGAGGACCAAGATGTTTGCTGAGGATGAACAGGAAACTGCTGGCAGAGGAGCAAACCGAATCTGTGCCTCACATACCCTCAGATAGTTCACTAGCCACTGCACCATTCTCAAATTAATTATTTTTGGGAATCATGAGTTTTAGCAACCATGCCACATGACTTCAGAACAATACTGAGCCCTGCAGAGAGATGTACAAATGCATACACTACCAGGTGTTCAAGGGATATGGTTCTTAAATTAATTCTTTTCTTTTGAATTATATTGACCAGGAACTCAATTTTACAAGCCTTCCTCAGGGTACATTAGACAGGCAAAGAACCGAGATTGCTGAGTATAAACTCAGCGACTGCATCTTTCCAGTCACTGCTCTGAACCCTGGAAGTCCATGAGAAGGAGCTAAGGAACAAGAGTTGAAAATAATAGCTTACAACTGACGTACAGTTGCATACAGCTGAAAGCTCGGATTAAAAAAAAAAACAAAAACAAAAAACAAACCAACACTGATTTTGGAATAAGCTTAAAGGGAAAAGAATGTCCAAAGAATAGAACTGAAATTAGGATCACATGAGAAACAAAACCATGGGGTTCTCAGGTCTTCCATGCTCCTGGTTCCAAGCCAAAACATTTACAGAACCCAGCAAGTTAAAATGCCTGGAGTTCTCAGGTCTTCCAAGGCTTCAGAATTTATAATCAAAAACCTGGATGCTCTGACGGTTATAACGCACATCGTGGGGCCTTCCAAGCTCCCAGCTTGGATGTTGTGAATCCAAAGTATTCTGCCAGTCATGGGACTGGACAAAAACAAGGTAGGTTTCAAGGACAACTTTGTGTGGTAGACAAGTTTTGAAACCTGCCTGTGTTTTTCAGAACTGAATAGCCCAAGCCATATTTAACCCCTGACACACTTTCATTTTCCACTAAGAAAAGTATTCCATTAGAAACAGACAAAACTACTGTAACTCCAGTTTTGGAGTCTCCAATCACTGATCACAGCTTCACACATTATTTAGAGCCCGTATGAACAGCTTGTTTGATACAAATGCTAAAAAAGAATCACTACCAAGTGTTCAGGGAAGAGTGGAATGCACACTTAGTTTCCCTACTAGCATCAAGAGCAACCATTTCTCCTATGTTTCCTTGGGGCTTAGTGGACAGACAGCTGATGGAGGGAGAGATTGGATTCATTAAGAAACAGGCTTACTCACAGCTGGTGCCTGTGATCTGACCAGCAAACAATCCCAGTGTTCTGTGAGAGACAACAACCTCACGCCCTTCTCTCTTCACCCTCTAGCACAACCAAAAGCATCTGAAAGGCATCACCTGATCCTCAATTCCACCTGCAGAAGAAAGCCAGCTCCAGAGACCAGGTAAAAGAATCTGGGACATGTAAGTATGCACACAGCATAAGCTGGAAGGAAAATTAGGATGCTCAGATGGATTTCTGGAGGCTGGACTCCATGTTCTGAGACTCCACCTAGCACTGGCATGGCTGAAGAAAAAGGAGGCCTGGCAGAGAGGCAGGACTGGGACAGCACTCCAGCATGCAGGAACTGTGTGAAGGAGCACCCCTGAGGAGGCACTGAGTTTGAGATCTCCGGCTAAACAATCTTTTCTTACAGATACAGGAATTGAGTGTCTAGGCACCTCAATCCAACACCCACCTCCATTACTCCTGAATTCACCAAGAGAAATTATATTTCTTGACATTGTTACTGGAAAGGAAATGAATTAATCTGTTTCTATGACACAAAGGCAAGAGCATAGCAGCTGGCTGTTGCCTCTGATGAGTAACACTCCTTGCCTCCCTAGGGTAAAGAGGTAAAAAAAGAGGTAAAATCTCTTTGAATGGCCTAAATTAATACTTTCTAGTTTATACTAACATATACCAGTAAGATGAGTTTATCCTTCCAATATGGGGTCCTCACTGGATGGATGACCAAGAAAATAAGATCCTGTTGTAAGACTTTCCACTGTGCCAAACATTCTGTCCCTGGGATTTCCATTAAAAATCATTTAGTGCTAACAATGCACATGTGGCTGATGCTCCTCATTTAAGATTTCACACCAGAGATGGAATGAGATTCTGTCTCAAAATTGTACAGAGGAATTAGCTGTAAACCATGTCACGAACCTTAACCCACTGTGATCAGATGCAGATGATGAGGTGGTATGCTAATGCACAGAAAGTGCAATATGAGGTCCAAAAGCTAAGAAATATTTATTATGTCACACCTTCACACCAGTTGTCCCTCGGGGGCCCTCAGACTGAGCACAAAGAATGTCTGAGTTACCAAAGAGACAGAAAAACAGAATAAAAAATAGAAATCCTGCTACCAGCATTTAAGCTTTTGAATCAAAACATTTGCACTATACACAGGGATCTTTTGGGATTTGGTTTTCACTTCACAAACATCATGAAATATGCTAGATCTGAAAGCAGCACTGTAAATATCATGTTAGAATACAATTCACCATTGTTAGTTTCACCTTTAAGAACTAAAATCCAGAAAGTCTATTGATTGTTTCTGAGAATCCTGGAAATCAGAGTCTTCTTGGGCTTGGCAGTGTATGTATATAGAGCAAGTCAACCCATACCACAGTCAGTCTAATATCCAAACAGAAAAACAGACATTAACAGGTGGCTCTGAAAAAACAAACAAAAAAAAAACCTGTGGTTTTTTTTCTCTGAAGTCCCAAAACTACCTTACCAATTCTCCCACTAGCAGGTGAGAGAAAATAGGAAATATGAGGGGAAAGAGAACAGCGTGTGCCCAAGCAGATAGGCCTAACCTACCGGGGAGCAGAGCTTAACAGATGCTTTGGAACAGTCTGTTTATGACTTTTAGCTTAAGAATCTGTATCCCTTTTAATTACAGAGTGTTTATCTCATCTTCCATAACAATGAATATATTTTTTTCATCTCCATCAACAGCTAATCCTTAATTCTGCTGAGAACTTAGCCTCAATATTTTAGGGCAGTGAGTTCCACAAATATGCATTATGTTAAAAAACCCCAGTATCTTCCTCTTATTCACTATCATTATTAAGCTTTCCAGCTCTGTCCTCTGTCTGGATATTCATCCTCATCCCATAATTCATTAGTTTGTAATCCTCTGTTACATCCCATGTCGTTTTCCTTCATTAAACTAAGCACTTTTCAGCATCTCCTGTTATTGAAAACTCTTTGACTCCCTAATAATTTCAGTTAACCATCTTAGGGTTTCTTTCTAATTAAGCAATGTTTCTACCATAATCTTTCCCAATCTGCTGATGAAAATATGTTCTTTTTAAAGGACAAGAGTTAATGTTCAGATTCAAAATAAATTTAATCAATTCTGTTTCTATCAACACCATGTCTTTATGATAGTGAAGTTACTCAGATTCAACAGACATTTTTCCATCATCCCCATTGTGCTTTTCTATTTCAGATTCAAAATTTGGCTCTGAAAAGGCTGAACTTTTCAGAGCTTAACAGGAAAAC
This sequence comes from Machaerirhynchus nigripectus, assembly GCA_013397975.1. Classification (NCBI taxonomy): domain Eukaryota; kingdom Metazoa; phylum Chordata; class Aves; order Passeriformes; family Dicruridae; genus Machaerirhynchus; species Machaerirhynchus nigripectus. Next base: position 278,006 of record VZRQ01000166.1, on the reverse strand, counting down.
CCTTGTTGTTTAAATTTGTATCTTACCTGTAGGAGAAAAGGGAGTTTTCTCACTACAGTGACATGAGTCTAATACTGACTGGTTCCTTGTAAAGTCACCAGGAAGGTCTTCAAGAGAGGGACTCCTTGTAAAGATGCTGACATAAGCCAAATCAACACTTGGCCATCCATAAATCCGTGGTAAAAACTGCTGTCTTCATCCAGTACATGAAAAAAAAGGTGTATGCAGGGAAGTGTTCTTTGCTTCACATACAGAGAAAATAAGATCAAGGGACCAGAAAGCTGCCAGCCAGAGGCAGGAAAGCAGCAGCATCACATCCCCAATACCCTCAATGTGAGGAAACATCACAAATCAGATCTCCAAAACTGTGCTTTAGAAATTAAAGACCAAAAAAAGAAAGCAGGGGCGAGGAAGTGAGAAGGGTTCTTTTTATCTAACACCTATTTTTTGCAGAGGTAAAGTACATGATCTGAGTGCTTCTCTTCTACTCCCACTTTAAATGACAGTTTAGGTTTTTACATCTCCTATACTGACGACATATTAAAGAAAGCTAGCAAATAGCCGAAGGTTTTTTGCCTATCATGAGAGATGATATCTCTTCTTCCTCTTGGATGGTGCAGCAGGATTTCCTTAATACAATAACTCTTCTAACTGCGTCCAACGTGCACAAGTCTCTTGAACAAAATCAGGTGGATTTTCTCTAACATCTGTTCCAAAGAGGCTGTCTTTCACCAGCAGTCTGCTGTTTTGAATTAAGTGACAGCTGGTGTCTATGTATTAGCAGAACTATTAAACTTTAAAAACAACAAATTGAAAAAACCCTCATTCAAATGGCTCCATGTGAAGAAAGAACCAAGAGAATGATGTAAGCATTCCTTTTTGAAAGGCAGCACACATCTCTGAAACCTGCTCAGTTATGCCATGAAGGAACATTTCTAAGCACATTCCTTTCACAATTGAGTGAATTCCTTCATTGCTAAAATATTCATTTTTTGGCACTTAAACACAAACAGGTGTCATTCCATGAATGGTGACATTTAAAACCACTGTGTCAGGGCTGGCAGAGACCCAGATGTCTTCAATGGGCAGCAGCTCATCACCAGCCCCAGCCTCCAACCTAAGACTTACTGGAAGTGGCAGACTGAATGCCTTACTGGAGCGTCATCACCTCAGATGTTCGTGAGTTATCAAAAGGCTGTTTTCCAGCTGCATTTCTATGCAAAACCTGACCCCAGGCCCCACCTTCAGGTCAAAGAGGCACAGCTTTCACAGAGTCACACCACCAAATGAATTAAGTACCTGCCCAGAGCCAGTGGCCTCGCAAATGAAGCTGGTATCAGAGGGGGCTGACTTCAAGTCACAGTACCAGGTTCCCCTCTGCTGGGTCCCCGGTGCGACTCAGGGCAGAAATGTCTGGAAACAAGGGTGGGGTTTAGTCTCTACACCCATTCAGTCCTCAGTCTACTCCTGGCCCTCCCTGACCAGTCTATCAACTGTTACATCAAGCTTCACTGCCTAACGATTCCCAGCACATACTTCCTTTTGTCTTTGAAGGCAGACACTTCTAAATGCATAAGAAACAGTTTTTGAGTAATTCAAGGTAACTGGAACATACCTTCACTGCCATTAACAGCACTTCTCAAGTTCCGACCAAAACACTGCAGAACAGCCACATTCCATCACGCTAATTTGGTCTGGACTCATTTCTATGGCTTCCAACAAACTTCCACAACACCTAGCCTGAGCAAATTCCACTGACTCCTTCCTGTCTTGAAGCTCTTTAAATGTATAAAAACAATCATATCTGACCATCTGCATCTGCCCTTGCAATAAACTTATTTACCTTCACAATAAAGTTTCTAGCACGTTGTGTGGTAACACTGTGGGATGTGGTCAACTTCAACATTTAAAATAGGATGTGCCTGTAACGTAGCAGTCATGCAATTAATGCTTTTTGCTTTGCCAACAACAGAGTCAGATTTAAATCCCAAGAGTAGGCAGATATTTTAGCCACCTTACTCATCTCACAAGAACGAGGCTAAATGGTTCTCATCTATTCTGCATGAGATACAAGAAAGGGTGTAATAATGAAAACAAGGTAACCCTCTTACTATAATCCGGCAGGTTTATGTAACGGTGCTGCTGCTCATGAGCTTTGTGATCGGTGTCAGCTCTCATTACAAGGGTGTGAGTGATTTAAAATGACAAAGGAGGAAAGGAAAGGGGGGAAAAAAGCAGTTTGACGTGACCCTGCCTGTCAAGCCACAAAAAAACTATCCAGCAGTTCAATTCCCTGACTTACAGTAGGAGCTACTTAACTTTTTACAGTATATTCATTAACAAGCTTTTGTAAAGGCAGAAGTATAATGGCAAAATATAATTTTATGACCGTATCTGCATTATGGAGGGCACATTTACACTTGGAGAGAATGCTGTGTGCTAGCTGCAATACCAGGCATTCAGAGCCTAATATGGGGTGTAAAGAATGGATGCAAGCATGTTTGACTCTTTCCCAAAAGCCAAGCCCACATTCACTTCAGTTTTGAAAAAGTTCAATTGTACTATCAGTGTCTCTCAGAGATGAGAAAACCAAGACAGATACCCGTGATCAGCAGTCAGAAACTAAGAATGTTCCAAAAATTCCTCATAGAGGCATCTGAAAGGCAAAAAAAGGTGTCTCTTCTAGGGGAAAACTGTTTGTGTCATTCAATCTGCTCTGATCTACTTAGGTGTGTCACAAGCATGCAGTAACTATTGTATGAAGTATCAATTGGCCTTTAGAAGCTGCACTGCATAAATTCATCACAGGCAGATATTTTCCATTTACAAATTAATTGGGATGCTGGCATTTTATTTCAGAAGCAACCAACACGATGTTTCACACTCTGCTCTGCAGACTGGTTCAGGGGAATCTATCAAAAATACATGGCCATAAACACTTAGCAAATGGTGTGCATCCAGATGGGTTTTTAAACAGCATGAATGAAACTAAAGGCTTGCAAAATGCAGTAACATGTAAGGGTAAAAAGTGATAGTTTTGGTCCAAATACGCCTTGCAGGAGTCAAATTTGATGCCCATAGCAACAATATGTATATGATCTTTCTCTCTTCTCTCCTAAAAGTCCAAGTCTTGACTAATTTTAAATCTAAACTGATTTACTGAAAAGGATTTCCAGACTTCTTCCCTTCAGGAGAGCAAGCTAATGGTAAATCTACAGTAATACAATCCATTGATAATGTTTTGTTTGCTTTTATTGTTGCTTTAAATCTATAATCCCCATGTCTATAAAACAGATACATGCAGGTTTGGACATCAATGCCCCTAAAATGAAAGATACTTTATTCCCTGGATTTTATCCAGCTGATGGGTTCTCCTCCTGTGTTATTTTTCTCATATACTCATTTCTTATGTTGCACTTGTCCCCTTCCAGCCTAGAAGGAAGAAACACTTGCCTAGAAGTAACAGAAAATTCTCTCAATCTACTTAGACACTTCAGAACAGTTTTATGAACTCATCACCTCATCCCATACCTGAAACACAACTTTTCTAAATTGACCATATCTCACTCCTCTCCTCCCCCACTTCTGTGCCAATGGTTTTATTACAAGCCTGTCTTCTATAGTACTTAGTGCTTCTATTCCAACAGCATGGAAGCTGTTATATTAAACATTTATCAGTAATGGGGTTACTCCCTTCTACAAGCTGAAGCAAGGTAATTTGGCAGATACAATAATGAAAAGATTCTGTTGGTTTGTCTCTTCCAGAAGAAATACAGTACGCGAAATACACAAGATTCCAACCCAAACCTGACTATATGAACTGCACTCTGAAATCACATGTTTCTTGTATTCCAAGGATTGCTAAATTAAGTCATCTCAGTTGCCTGTGTTTTTTTCTTTTAAATCAACTTGAATATTTTCTGCCCCACACACCGAAAACAAAGTTTCAGAAACTGTAATACAGTAAGTAAAAAAAAAGAGAAGCAAAAAATTCTTCTCACTCCCTGAGAGGTGTACCAGTGGAAACGAGGTTTAAAGGAAACAAAAAGCAACAAAAGCTTAATCAACAGAATCAGGACTTACAGACTTCTGAACATATCAGAGCTGATTAGTTGCAAGGTGAAGTTTCTCTTTACAAGGAATATTTTTCCAAACAGAATGATGCTTTGCACCTGTCCTGTAATGAGATGCCAGGCTTATGTATTATGCTGAAAGAAAAAAAAAGACTAAGAAAGTGTCTTGATCATTTCAAAGTTCAGTGTCTCCCAAAGAGTGGCTATACATCTGTTCAATAGCACTTTTAGCTCCATTTATATGGATATCTCACTTTTGTCCCTACCTACTCCATCTGCTTTGTTTATATAGTATCTATCAAATATCAATGATATCTGAGTGTAAAAGACTACATCAATACCAAGCTGTAGGCAGGAAGTGGGGAGTGGGAAATAATGAATTCTTCCCTAAAAATTGTTCCCTAACAAATTGTTCTTAGGAACCAGAGCCTTCAAAATGTCTATGACAGAACGATCTTCATGCATTTTACACATCCTTCATACTAAGGATCCAGTTATTTTTATTTTAATATAAAGAACAAATGCTCAGAAGCCAAATAATCTGAAACAGATGTCTACAGGGTCCTGCATTCTCAAGCACTAAAAGAAAACCCTCAGACTACTGAAGGCCTGACATGGTAGACTGCTACAAAGTTCTGTCAACCATATTTCCTCTCAGATTTCACAGGCTGGTCACTAGTAGCTCTTATGCATAATCTGTAAACCACATTTTTAAATCAACCAGGGACCCTTTGAAATGAAAAAACAGATACACATTTTTGACACACATCTGTCAATACTGGGAAAACTTAAAGCATTGACCTCTATTATAGAAGAGAAAATGTACGTGCTTAGGGACAGAATTCCAAATTAAGATGCCCTCAAGAGATGCTGTACACTGTTTTGAAATAAAACTTCCACCTCATAAAATGTTAATATTAGGGCTTTAGGCAGACATGAAGGTCAGGACAGATGTGCTGCCTAACATGTAAAAGACTCTCACTTTCCAGAAGGCCAGTAAACGCCTTTCAGTAACTAAAAAGCAGTTACAGAAGATGGTGGTACTTTGTTCCCAAGTATTCACATTGGCAGGTCAAGCAATAGAAAGAAGTTGCTCAGGGGAGAAGTTGACCTGGATATAAGTGAAAAAAAAATTCAGTGGGAGAACAATTAAACATTGGAACAGACTGCTTAGAGAGATGTTAGAATCTCCCATACTGGAAATATTCAAGACTCAGCTTGACACAGAGGCCTGCATAACGTGAACTGGGGCCCTGCTTTCAAGAGAAGGTTGGACCACGTGCTCTCCAGCATCTCCTTTCATCCTCGACTTTGCTGAGATTCTAACATTTTGTTCTAAGATCCAAAACTCAAGACTGTGAAAGACTGATACTGAACTCCTTGCAGTAGCAGTGACTTGAACTACAGTTGCATGCACTGAAAAACTGGCAAATTGAAGTTGCTATGACACTGATGAGGAGGGAAAAAAAGAGATGTTTCTTCTCGGTAGCTAGATTTGACAAATTAGGAACATCCTCATCCTATCAATTGAGTAGCTGCAGATCATAAAGCCTGTCTGATCTGTGTGACTTAATTTGGTAGTTATCCTTTCTAATCTGTTAACTACTGTCTTCTTTAAACAGCAGAAATTTCTTCTTTAGCAGAAGAAACGACACAACAAATTCTGGTCTCCCATCATCAGGCCCTGCTTTTTTTTTTCCTACTGGAGTGTGAATTCCATACAAGAGTGCATTTGTCAGAATGAAGGACCTTCCCCAAGGAAAGGAATGTAATTCATTTGCGAAAAGCCGGGATTAGTAATTATTTAAAGGCAATCCATCTGCCCCTAGAGATGTACTGGCTGCACAGATGAAGGGCTGGTTTAATCTCTTCAAGAGTAAATTTCTGAAAGATCCCAAATTAAACTATTTTTGTGGGAGAAGAAAGCTTGATCCTAAATGGTAGAGTTTCTTTTGGTGTTGCCACTATGTCTAATGACAGTGGAAAGCTATTTAAAGACACTGACCTGACAAGCTGGTACAGTTTTAGATGCATCCATCTAAACTAAAAAAAAGGCAAAATGGTGCTACATCTCGCCATATACCCCAATAATTGCTTTATTGTTAGAGCTTTTAATAGTTATGGACAATCTTCTTGTGGGGCTGAGCCCCCATAGATGTTGCATTCTGCATCAGACATAGATGGTGCATTATTTTCCTTGGGATTTGGAAGGATTATTAGTCATATGGTCTCCAACCTTTTTGAAATGAACTGTCCTAATGGCAAACATTAGCATATGGAAACATTTCCTTGCAGTGTTTTGTTTCCTTTACTGTGCTGTATCATAAGGAGCATAATATGAAGAAAGCAAACAAGTATGGTTTTGATCCTTGGGTGCTAATAATGCAAAAGAGCTATTTTGATGGAACTGCTGAAAGAGCTAAAATATTTTTAACTTCCCTACTTCCCGTACTCATGTGACTATAAAACACAATTAATTTTGATGATGAAGTTAAAGAATCCTAGGCACAAACTTCCAAAATGTTGTACCTTCCTTTCATTCTTACAGAATCTGAAGGATTTTTATACACTGATATGATTTATCTTTTTGAGGCTAATCTGGGTAGCCATGCAGGTTGACAACAGAGTTTCTTCCCATAGCAAGTGACCATATTCTATGTTAAAGTAGCACTGTCTGCTGTAACTCCAAGGAAAAAAACTTGCTACAGTCCGAAATATCCATGATATAGTTCCTATAGATTTAAAAAGCAATAAGCAATTCTAGTGCTCCTAACAGGATCAGATGTCCTTGAGATTTTTAAAAGTGTTATTTCAATGTGTCAGTACAGGTAAGTAGACATGTAAGGCTGCAACAAAGAGTTAAAGGGGATTAAGATACAGAAAATCAGCTGAATTTTATTTTTAAACCCCAAAAGAAATAGGGCCACTGATAAGTCATTTAATGGTCAGTTCTAGTTTATCCTGGGGCCTCTCTGTCTCCACACCTAATTAAAAAAAAAAAAAAATTCTCCCTCTTAGCTATAAATGAAGTTGCAACATGGCAACAGTAACAGATCCTGGCAACTCTTCCTTCCACAAATCACTTAACTTATTCTCACCCCGTATTTCTAAAGAAGTAAGATTTATGCATCCAGACTGTGTTCAGTGAAACCTGAGGGAATGGAGCAGGCAGGGTGCTGGGAGTCCTGGAAACCCAAGCCAACCCTCAGCAGCATGTGTTTGGAGTATCAATAGCAGCAAGGCAGAACCGTGTGCGAGGCTGACCTGGAGCCTGCACGAAGAACGGGCATGCACACGACTGGGCTCCCATTCTGTGCCCTGTGCTCTTACCCTGCACAGCCCAAGCACGGGGACAGAGGGACATCCTGCAGTCTGGGCAGGGTGGAAGGTGAGGAAGGGAGAGGTCTGTAATGAGCTCAACCATCCAAAAGAAAATCAGAACTCATTCACTCTGCTCTTGGCAGAATTTTAAACAGTAAAAGAACTGGAGCTGGGCAGTTGCACCTTCAGCTCTAACAGCGTGTGAAGTAGCCTCAAGCACACCTCACAACAGCAGCAGGAAGTGAATTTCTGCACCATGTACTCTGCCCTTCAAGCCCCATGGCCTGGGCAAGGGGTTTAAAGTGGCCCCGCACAGTGGCAGGAGCAAGGCCGAGCTCAAAAGGGCTTCTAGGACCACAGCTACCATTTTCAGCACCACGGATTGGCCTCCCTTTTCAATACTTCTCTCCCCAGTTTGGTTTAGGATATATGCTCCAGATAGCATACATTCTCCTGATTTAACAGTTCTCCATATTTAATCTCATTTTATTTTCTCTTTATGTGTCTAAACCCATCGCCCCCTTACTTTTCTGCTCTGAGGCTCACAATTCCCAGTTTGTTTTCAAAGCTCATTAAGAGATTTTTCTCTCTCCCTCTGTCATATCATTAACAGAGATGTTACACAACTCCAGTCTAACTCCCAACCTACATAACCATTCCACTACTGCTGATAATCAGCTCCTGTTTATCTTTCACCCAACTTTTTCTTCCTACCCAAGCAAATTTCAATTAATCTTCATGTTAGAAAGTAAACATATACCTACTTCCCTCTTGATTCCCTAAAATCATTAATTTTGCAATTCTATCAAAAAAAGCAATTACATTGTCTGGCAAGATTTATTCTTTATGAACTCATGTTGTTATTGCTTACAATTCTGTCACCCTGCAGACTCTGAGTTTACATCCTCTTTTAATATCAGGCCCATTATTTTACCAGTGGTTATACTTTCGGGACAGTAATTGCTAAGAAAAACCTTGGCTTTCTTTTGAAGGTCAACATTATAGTTTCCAGTCCTCACTCATACTGACACTTCATTTTAGCTACCATCTCACAAAAACAATACTCACACAATAGTGGCACAGTAAAAAGGCTGACCAAACACAAACTATTTAAACTGAGGGGTAAGAGAGAAAAATCAGCCTTTTGTTCACATACTCCCTTCGTCACTCTTTAACATTAAAAGAAATTTTAACAATCAGCCTTCTGCTACAAGAAAACACTCAGGGATAGTGTTTGGACTTGCAGAATGATGCAGGGTAAAAGGGACCCCTTGAGATCACCTAGTCCAACCCCATGGTACAAGCTTCAAAGCTGTATCATATTACTTAAGACCTTGTCCAGCAGAATTTGGAGAACTTCCAAGGTTGGTGATTCCACAGCTTCCTAGAGCAACCTCTTCCCACAGCAGCACTCCCAGGAAAAACTTTTTTCCTCGCCTCCATGTGGGACTTACTGAGGCACCAATCGTGGCCACTGCCTCTTGTCCTTCCTGTGCATTTCTGAGAAATGACTGTTTCTGACTACCTGTCTGCCCTACCACACTCCCTAAGTAAAGTAAGGCTATGTAAATCAGCCTGTTCTTCAGGCTAAATCAGTCCAGCTACCTGCATCTTGTAAATAGTATGTGCTCCAGACCCTTCAGAATCTCCTTGTGGCCCTTCACTGCATTTGCTTGTCAGCATCTCCCTGGTACTGGGAAGACCAGCACTGGGCATAGCCCAGTGTGGCCTCATGAGCACTGAGCATCAGGAAACAGAGATAATCCCTTCCCCATTGCTATTGTAAGGCATCTGACTGCATTTTTTCAAACTCAATTTTCCAGGTTTTCTCATAGTGGTAACTTTTAATATTGACAGTCTTTGCAGTCTATGCAGAGGATTTCTAATCGCACTGAAAATCCAGCCTTTGAATTGATGCATTCAGTGAAGCTGGTGTTTAATAAACCAAATTATAAAACTTGCACTTGATCTCTGCAATCCTGTGTATACTTTTAATCATCAACCTGTGTATGTTTTCTGCCATCAACCAAGCAACAACTGAGCAGGGTGAAAAGCAGCTTGATAAGTGAGTAACACGTGGAGGGGAAGACATTTGACCAAAGTCTCATATTTGTACTCTAGTGTTAGAGAAACAAAGGCAGGGAAGTTGCAGACAGGATCATCAGCATCCAGTGAGGAAAAGCTGACTTGCAAGTCTCAAAGGTGGAAATAGCTACTAAGCAGAGTGACAGAGAGAAGGGCTGCAGCAAACAGGCCAGGTAAGAGAAGATAGACAGGAATTCAGACCTGGAATTTCCTAGAAATGCAAATATCTCCAACAGGACAAAACCCAATGGTGTAAGGTGCAAACATTGTTGTTACACCTGAGGGAAAGCAGCACAAGAGGGAGAAAAAGGCAGGGCAGAGAGCAGCACGCAGCTCCAGCAGTTCAGTCCTTTCAGAAGGTTCTTATTTTACTAAGCCAGGAAGTGGTAAAAACACACAAAACTGGAAGATCTTCTCATATGTGTCCTTAAAGTCCAGCAAGATCTAGCTTTACCTTGGCTGAACTTTTAAACACTTTCTGTGCTGCTGTTTGTATTAGATTGGGAAAGAGATTTCTCCACACTGGGCACATCACAGGGAACATGGAAGGTAGAGCAGAGAAATGAGTGAAGATGGTCTGTTTTTCACATGTGCACTCTGTCACAAACCAAGAAAAGCCAAGGTTAATGCTCTCCTGGTACACAACACAGACCAATGTCTCCAGTGGCAACAAAAAGACATAAATAAAGGAGCAGTGCTGGCCAGGAGACCATAAAGGGACTTATGCATTGTACAGATCTTTTGCTTTTCAATTTCAGTTCAGGGATTTGTCTTAAGATGTATCTATCAGCCTCTGCTTTCCATTCTGCTTTAATAGCGATGTCCTGATGAGCACAGAATAGTTCTGTTATAGTTTAGGAGTAACACGGACTAATTTTACTCTCAGGATATTTATTGCATTCATCTACTGGCTTAATAGAGAAGCTGAAAAAACAAACAGTAAGAAAATAGGGTAGCTTAAAAAAAAGTCTCTCTGCAAACATCTGAGGGCTATTATGAAACAAAGGTCTATATGCTACACATATTACAAGTTAAAAAAGTTCCCTGTCTTGCAAGAGGCCAGCTGTTTTGAGCAGTGTCTTGGGAAGACAGGCAGAATACTGGTTCTGGCTCCAGAAGAAACAGAAATACAGGATCTGATGGCTGATAAGGGAGTTCTTTGAGACCAAGAAGCAAACAAAGTGGTATCTAGCCCTGTGACTATCTCATAAAAAAAGTATAACCTAATGTAATTTTGATTTTCTTCACTTCCGGTACTCTCAAAGTTCTTGGAAAAGGAAAAAGGGCTCAGGCACTAAGGGACATCTGCAAATACTTCAGAAACATTTCCGGCATGGTTACACAATACAAGAAGTGCATTTCTACGGCCAGCGAGACCCTGAGTTTTTATTTTGGAAAAACTGTGCAAGGAACATTTCTGTGCCAAACTTCACATGGCGTGTCATCCATTGTTTTACATTCCAGCTTCACAGTTCAAGATCACCAGGTGAGTCACAATGTAAGCGGATGACACAGAACCCACTAGAAGTTATTTTTAGATAAATACACTTTTATCACTTTTCAGCGTTTATAACAGCAATCTGCATGGTCAGCAGAACCAGCTGTGTACTTCTCTGCAGCCTGCATTCATAATTAGATTAGCCAAGCCATTTTATTAGGATGGAGTTCAGGCATCCATCCTAGAGTTCAGGCAAACTGTGTCCTGGAAAAGTTTAGTGGGGGCAGACCAAGGCTCTTATTCACCAGCAAGATGTCAGAGATGGAAAAAGGCCAATAAGAAATGCCAAAAGAAGACTAAGACACATAGGTGCAAGCCTAGTCCCAATTGCTAGCACTGGCAAACTTCTAAGAATATTGTGTTAATACTCATCTGTGTAAAAGATACCAAATTATTTGTGAACTTCTTTGTTCACAAATGTCCAACACCAAAAAAACCCCATACGTGCCAAACCAACCCCATTTTCACCCCTCTTCCCATCACCAATATTTAAATCTCAGATTTCCAGCTATTCAGCTAGAAAGAGTAACTAGAACTTGCTAAGAGCTGCCAAATCTGATAGCCCCATTAAGGCAAGGCGATACAGGTTCGTGTCCCCACATCCAGCCAGTAGCAAGGCCACGCACACGTTCCAAATGCACATACACACATACCTAGAATATCACAGAATCACGGAATTGCTGAGGTTGAAAAAGACCTTGAAGATCATCGAGTCCAACCATTAACCTGCCACTGCCAAGTCCACCACTAAACCGTGTCCCTAAGTGCCACATCTACATAGCTTTTAATTACCTTCAGGGATGGTTACTCAACCACTTTCCTGGGCAGCCTGTTCCCATGCTTGACAACCCTTTCAGTGAAGAAATTTTTCCTAAAATCCAATCTGAACCACCCCAGGTGCAACTTCACACAGATATAGACAGTAGGCTTGATCCTGTGCTACTCGCTGGCTGATCAGGAAGAAAGCTCATTGGAGTGAAATTCTTACTATTTGCACACATACACAACATGTATCTCTCCAACTGCTGGCCTTAGATGCTTGGTCTGTCCAGTATCAGTGCCCTGGTCTCCACTTGCTGACACAAGTGATAACCCATGAGGCCTGCAAAACCCCTCCAGTGGCTTGTGCTGTGATCCCTGGCCACGGCTTTACTTGCTGGCACTTAGACTCAATGCATCCACAGGGAAAAGTGGGCACCTCTCCCACAGAAACAGTCAGAAATAGAAGTCAGTAAGAATATGAGATGAACTGCAAGGATTAGACACAGGGCATGGCCAGGGAATGGAATGGAATGGAATGGAATGGAATGGAATGGAATGGAGTAGAGTAGAGTAGAGTAGAGTAGAGTAGAGTAGAGTAGAGTAGAGTAGAGTAGAATAGAATAGAATAGAATAGAATAGAATAGAATAGAATAGAATAGAATAGAATAGAATAGAATAGAATAGAATAGAATAGAATAGAATAGAATAGAATAGAATAGAATAGAATAGAATAGAATAGAATAGAATAGAATAGAATAGAATAGAATAGAATAGAATAGAATAGAATAGAATAGAATAGAATAGAATAGAATAGAATAGAATAGAATAGAATAGAATAGAATAGAATAGAATAGAATAGAATAGAATAGAATAGAATAGAATAGAATAGAATAGAATAGAATAGAATAGAATAGAATAGAATAGAATAGAATAGAATAGAATAGAATAGAATAGAATAGAATAGAATAGAATAGAATAGAATAGAATAGAATAGAATAGAATAGAATAGAATAGAATAGAATAGAATAGAATAGAATAGAATAGAATAGAATAGAATAGAATAGAATAGAATAGAATAGAATAGAATAGAATAGAATAGAATAGAATAGAATAGAATAGAATAGAATAGAATAGAATAGAATAGAATAGAATAGAATAGAATAGAATAGAATAGAATAGAATAGAATAGAATAGAATAGAATAGAATATTTCAGGCAGAAGGGACCTATGGCAATCACCTAATTCAACTGCCTGACCTCTTCAGGGCTGACCGGAAGAGCATGTTATTAAGGTCATGGTCCAAATGCCCCTTAAACACTGAGAGGCTTAGGATATTGACCCCCTCTCTATGAAGTCTGTTCCAGTGTCTGACCACCCTCTCGGGGAAGAAACGCTTCCTTAATGTCAAGTCTAAACCTCCCCTAATGCAGCTTTGAACCATCTCCATTTGTCCTATCACTGAATGCCAGGGAGAAGGGATCAGCATCTCCCTCTCCATTTCACCTCCTGAGGAGCTGCAGAGAGCAAGGGGGTCACCTCTCAGTCTCCCTTTTTCCCAGATCCCTCAACTGCTCCTCATAGGACACACATTCTGGCCCTTTCACCAGCTTTGTTGCCCTCCTCTGCACACATTCAAGGACCTTCACACCTCTCTTACACTGCAGGGCCCAAAAGGGTTCCCAGCACTCTGGGTGAAGCCACAGCAATGCTGAGCACAGTAGGATGATCCCCCCTTCTGGCCAGCTGTGCTGCCGTGTCTGATGCCCCCCAGGACATGGCTTTTGCCCCCCGGGCTGCCTGGGCACACCCTGCTGACTCTCACTGAGCTGCTGCCCACCAGCACCCCCAGGGCCCTCCCTGCAGGGCGCTCTCCAGACACTCCTCTCCCAGTTTGTACTTTGCCTGCAGTTACTCCATCCCAGTTGCAGGATCTGGCATTTGTTCCTGTTAAATTTCATGCCAGGGATGATTGCAATTGAACTGACCAGCCTCTCATGTTGACTCATCTTGACAGGTTTTACACCCAGACCATAGGCTGATCCCTCTCCTGTGTCAGTCTAGGGAGAAGTCAGGACAGGGTGTTCCCTTTGCAGTACTTTGGGTTGGTCAGATTCTCTCACCTTCTGTGCCTTTATGTTTATGACCCTTTTATCACATAACCTAACAGCATCCTCTGAAATTTGGCATGAATGAATTCAAGGGTGCACTGTGCTTAACCATTGCACTTATTTCTCCCACAGAAGCAATCAAGGGAAACAGGGGCAGGGCATATAAGTTATCATGAATATCCTGCGACCTGGTAAAAACAATCTAAGTCTTTTTTTATACACACATTTTAAAATTTAGAACTCGCTCATAAAAATTCATATCCTGCCCTACACTGAAGTTATGGTCTGTATATATATACACACATATATTACATATATATTAATAACATTAGATACGAATGAAAGTATTTTGCTGTCAGCGCCACCAGGGACACTAAAGAAATAAATGTACAACCCCAGAGTTACTTTTTCCAGTGATTTGTTTCTTATGAGATATATTTTGGAACTATGTACTCTTCAGTGAGGCACTGCATTATCAACACACTTTCCCATGCTTTTAGAAAGACTTGCTACAAAGTTTCAAAGACCAAGTCAAATCAAGTATTTTCAATTCCTCCCTGCCTTTTGTTTTTGGGTTTTTTGGGGTTTTTTTTGGGTTTTTTTGTTTTGTTTTGGTTTGGTTTTTTTGTTTGGTGATGGGGGTTGCCCTTCATATGATCACAGAATGGTTTGGGTTGGAACGGACATTAAAGATCATCTGGTTTCACCCCCCTGCCACGGCAGGGACACCTTGCACAAGACCAGGTTGCTTAAAGCCCCATCCAACCTGTCCTTGAACAACTCCAGAGATGGGCATCCATGGCTTCTCTGGGCAACCTGTGCCAGTGCCTCACCATCCTCACAGTGAAGGATTTCTTCTTTATATCCAATCTAAACCTGCCCTCTTGTAGTACCTTGGAAAATAGAGAGGGGGAAGTGGCCTCCTACATATTAAGAACAACATGAAAGAGAATTGGGTTTGCCCTGCAAGAGAAAAGGCCTAAGGCAAAGGAAGAACCACTTTGGAGATCAGAGACAAATGCTATGAACTGCAGAGCAGAGCAACTGGAGGAGACTTAGCACAGGGAGGTACACTCAAGAACAAGAAATACTGGGACTGAGTGGAGTGTGGCTTATGGGTGGAGGATGAGTATTTCTCAACATAATCAGGGTAGACTGGAGAAAACTCTAGAATCTTATTTTAAGATACCACTCTGTACCAGCTTTCAAGCAAGGAGAACCCACACACCAAGTCTGTGGAGAACAAGGTGTCTCTGTCCTGTCCTCTACATAGGTATTTATTCAACATCTTATATCTGCAGTCTCTTTCTAGGTTGCAGGGTTTTAGCAACTTAAAGCCACTGCAAATCCAAAGTCCTGAGTTCCTCTGGTCTCCTCACTTTCCCCACAGCATCCCACCCTTCCCAAGTGCTGGTATTTGTATCTATTCAATGAGACCCTTCAAGAAGCTGAGTTGACCACAAACTATCCCTGTGAAAAAAAGCACCAGGGCAGCTCCAGAAGGTACTAGCACACAGAGGAAAGCATGCTCAGAGAAAAGGGAGAACAAGGCTGGATCACAGCAATCCCAATTTGAGGTCAGTTTCAAAAGCTGTGCAACCACAACCTAAATGTGTCCATTCTGGAAGATACACCTCCTGGATATTTTTGTGCAGCAGGACACTGCCTATTATCCCACTTCATGGGTAGCAAAGAGATGTCAAATAAATTGCCAGAGCTCTCACAGGAAACTTTGGCAGGAGCAGGAAGCTGATTTTAGGTTTGTCATGATTCAAGGAGAGCCTCCTCCAACAACTGGACCCTGTCACTTGAATCTGTCTCTGCAGCAAAGAGCTGGAATGCTAAGAGACAAAGGAAGTGCTATTTTAAAGACTGGAAGCAGATACCCATAGGAGAAAAGTGACTTTCCCAAAGTCAGTTGAAGCTGTTGACAGAACCACAGGCAAAAATGAATTCAGAACTACAGAAATTTGTGTTTACAAGGCAGTGCTAATATTATAGAATCCTTTACCAAAATATTAACCCTTTATGTTCCTTTTATTTTCTTTTTTTTTTTTTTTTATGAGGAAGAAAGCAACAGTTCAACAGGCAGCTGATTATTATTAGAACACATTCTGAGCAGTATTTCAGTTTTACTGCTCGGGCCTTGAGAAGGCATCTTTCGGCAAAATCAGAAGCAGAACTTGCTGAGTGATTTCCTATTAAGGGCACAGAGCAGAATGAAGTGACTGTAAGTGCATGTGCATTAAGTCACTCTCATAAGGAATTTGGGGTTTTTCTCCGTCTGTAACTAATAAGAAAAAGATGGGTTCTGTTATTTAGTTTAAATAAAAATAATACTACAGTGAACTTATCTCACAACCAACAGACGCTCTGAACTTCCTCCTCTTAGAACCCTAACAGCTCTCGCATTCTCCCCGTCACCTTTCTCAGCTCCTGATGATTCCCGTGCTGCTCCATCTATGGTAGCAGAGACAGTGCTTCACCAGAGGCCTTAGATGCTAAAGGGTATAAGGAAGCAGGTTATGCAAAAAGTATCTATTTCCAGCACAGGAATGTGGCCTGTAACTATCCCATGACAGGGAGCTCAGCTCAAATAGAAAGTGTAAGCCCAAGCATATCAAAGCACCAGGAGTACTGCATCCTGAGATAGCAGTGGGAAACCGGGGCAGTGGGGGTGGGGAGGAAGGGGACAGAATGAACAAGCACTTTAGTCTAAAAGAGGAAAGGAAACACTAAGGCAGGTTCTGAAATTTTATAAGGGAGTCTGGAAGGCACCTCACAGCCTTAGACTGAAAGACACAGCATATAAAATATCAGAAAAAAAAGTTCACTGAGAAAAGTCACTTTAAATAGAGAGCTACAGTGGAGAATGTCCATTAATTCTTCAGGATGGAAGAGGAAGTAGCATTAAAGCTCCTGTTTTAGCCTCAGATTCTTAAGAGATCTCAGAGCTGAACAGCCTTACTTTCAGTATGCAAAGGCAATCAGCACTCTACAGCTCTTTCACAAAGAGAACTTATCTCAATATACACTGACAGGAATTACAGATGTTGAGGTGATCACATTTTAAAAAATATATTCCTATGTGTAGTCCTTCTGCAAAACTAAAATGAAGCAAAACAAACCTTGCATTGTGAAGTGCATGACTATTTTGAAGGTCACATCCTTGAATGAGTTATGAACATTCAGGCTATACATACATCATAGGAACACTGATATATCTTCATGCCAGTTCTCCCACTCTACTGACAACAGAATTGCATCTTTCTATTTCCATTTACAGAAAATGGGGATCATGCTGCCCATGCTGTAAGGACCTGTTGTTCTCATCATTTGATATGATCTTTCACATTTGAAGCCTAGAGAGCTCAGCTCTGATCAGAACAGGGTGTTAGAACTGTTGCCTTTTCCTGTGCTTAGAATCAAAAGCCAAACATGGTTAGAGGGGAAAAAAGGGTTTTACCTCGGTATTTATTTAAGGATCCTCAGGTGCACCACATCCAGGTAGACTGCACCAAAACGCACCCCAGAATGCACACTGAAAATGCACACCCACGATGATTCGTGTATACAGTTACAGGCCTTGCAAATTAGCACATCTATCAAAGATCCCCCAGTGAGAGGCTCAAGAGAAGCCCCTGTCCTGAGGAACCTTCCCCCTGTATGGGCCTACCTTGGTGTACAGAATGTGTTCTGGAGAGGACCTTGGTGTCTGGGGCTTTCTGACCCCCAACTGCGAGGCTTCCAAGATGTTTGGTCTCTTGGCTCAACGGAACTTTGGGTCTAAGCTGTTATCAGGCTCAGGGAATTACAAGTATGTGGGCTAAAAGCACTAAGGATACATGCAAAGCTGTATAACAGGGTATAAGAAAGGTATATAAGAGGGGTATAAAAAAAAGCAAAAAATCATAATGGCATCAGAACATTAATGAATAACTTTCACTTTCTCCACAGACTCTTGCTCATCTGAGTGAACACCACCATGAAAAGTGGGAAGTACTTAATGAAATAATTCACAGTTAGAGGTTGCTTCCTTTGTGGAAGGACCTAATCATGTAACACTTGAGGATACAGGTCCTGCAAGGGAGAAGGCCAAGAACAATGCTCTAAATGTCAAGCCAGTCAACTCCTGTCCTTGAAATCCAACATGATCCTCGCATTTACCAATTTTTTTCCAATGCATAGCAAAATTCCTCACATAGTCATGCTCCTACTAATCACATTCCCTGGATCTCAGTTGTTTTTATTCAGACCAATGTTGCTCTGCAGGCAGAATGGCCATGCACTTAAAATTACAATGGGACCTGCACCGTGAACATAGGCTGTTACTTAACACAAAGTGTCCTGAAAAAAGACAGGGTCTAAAACTGGGCAGCCAGAAATGAAAAGCTTTCTGAACTTTGTTGTGTCCAACTTCCCTGCATTATAATGGAGAAATGGCAAACCTTCACTTTCCCTCAACCAAGTGCTCTGAAAAATTAAGTCCTAAAATTTTATGAAGCACTCCAGTATCATCACAGTAATGTCACAGCAGGCTGGCTTCAGAGCAGAGTTTAAACAGCACACATTAATTACAACTGAACAATGAGGAAAAAGCAAAATAGGTGCTCCTTGGCTTTATGGTGCAGCACACTCCCCCTGAAGACAGTGGGATGGCATGTTAGGGAACTGAGTAAGTGGCTTCACACTGAATCCACATCAGGCAATTGACCAGTCATGCACCTTAATCCCATTGTTCCCTTAACTTTCGCAGAATCAGACTAACAGCCAAGTAAGGCTCAACCACTCATTTAGTACACCCATCCCTCCAAAAGCAGTATCAACATATACAGACATCTGTTCAGAAGGAAGCTGTATCCCAGTTCCAGCTCTGCCAGATGCTTCGTGCCACATTCACAGCTGGGAAACAGTAGAGATGGCCTGTAACTGCTTCCCAAGAGACCAGAAGACAGAAAATAAAAGAATACCTCTCCTAGTTCTGTGGGAAACATTTCATGTCTGCCAGACGTCACAATAATTGCAGAAATACCTACTCACTGTCCAGGGCTGTGCTCTCCATCTAAGTAGCTTGCCCAATACATGTTCCTAAAAGCCTCTGTGGCTGGAGGCTCTGCACCCTTCTCAGGCAACCTGTGCCAAGGCTGTCTTTTCCCTGGTGTCACAGCAGCCCCTGCAAGCTCCCCTTGCTTTTAGCTTCTCGTCAGTGCTAAACTTCGGAAGCCTCAGCATTACTCTTTCTTTGCTACTTAGTATGTAAACCCAGTATATTCTTATTAGTATCTTTGCTTTTAACACCTTGTTATGTGAAAACAAAATTGTAGTGTTTGTACAGTCTATTTGTAATCCATTACAGTCCTTTCTGAAACACACAAAGTTGTTTTTGGGCCACATAAATCCAAAGGAATTCAGTCTCCTGGGTCTCTTTCTGCATCAGCGCCTCTGCTGACACTGCAAATAGGTACTAGGCAGCAAAACTGCATTTCTCCTCCACGGTGAGTCTCTACTCTCTAAGTCCAGGCTGGGAGCTCATTTCTCACAGCCCACAAGAAAGTTATCAGCTGGCAACAGCTTTCAGACCTCACCACCTGGGCTGGGTGCAAACAGTGATATGGACATGGAGAAACTATTATTGATTATTATGACATGTCATCTGTCCACCTGGAATTTTTTCCCTTGAACACCGTGGAAGGATGGGTTTAAGGGGATGGTTAAAAGGCAAGCTGCAATGCTCTACAACTTGAAGGGTTTAAGAGCAATTCAGAGAACTATCTTTAAGGTGCTGTGTGTGGAATCTTCTCTTGGACAGGGGTCAAAGAGGCTTTTTCAACCACCAAGATTTATCACTGCTCATAATCAGCATTACTTCCACATCTATTTTATCACAGCAGTCTCTTACTTCAGTACATGGCCAACAAGATCACATGGGACACAGCTGAAGCAAGCTTTAAACACAACAATCTTACCACAATATGTATCAAAATAGAAAGTTGGTTTATCCCGTAGGACCTCATCTAAATGCTCACCAGACTGCTTGCATGAGCAAGGGCTGGGGAGAGGGGGAAGAGAGGGAGAGAGAGATTCCCTGATGGAGAGACCACCCATCCAGTACTCCCTTTCACAGCTGCTCTTGTGCAGAGGTTCCTAAGGTTTATTTCATGATGACAAAGTTTTGGGTTTATTTCAATTTTTTTTCTTCCAGAAGACAGATAGATTATATTTATGTTTTTAGCTACAGCTTCTTAAAAATGATGTAATAAAAATCTCCCCAACCGTCATTTATATCATGTAACAATGAAAATTAAGTTCCACATTCAGAAATTGTACCAACTGCTGCTGAAAAAACTCCACATTGACTCCAAAGATGGGATATCATGGCAATTGTAACTGAGATGGATCAAAGCTGATTGTCTTTTATGGTCTTCATTTGCAAAGACCGAACATAACCGGATTACTGGTAATGCAGTACAGCTCAGTGTAGCAGGACATTAATTTTCTTTGGCTGGAACAGGCTCTTAGCTTTTTTCATGTAATTACACCAAAGAACAAGTCAACTCTAGGGCTAAAAGGGAGCAAATAGGAGGCGAAAAACAGGAATAAACCTTCAGTGGGACTTGAACTTGGGAAAACAATCCCAGCACGTTCAGAATGAGCAACACCACTTTCACCTCCTCTGATGAAAGTTCACACTGTTCAGCTCCATGAAACCATTTGAAACAGGAGGGAGGAAGGGAATCACAGCAGGATTGAGAGGGAATGTGCATTGCCTCTGATGAATGGCACAATGCCCAGGCAGCTGCTGCACAAATGCCAAAAGTGGGACCTTTGTTGCTTCAGCTGGATCCCTCTTGAAGTTTTGAATTACAGGCAGATACCTCACGGTATGGGATTCTGCTGCAGCACGGCAACGCAGAGACTGCTTGCTACACGTGTCTTTTCCATTCTGAAACTGAAACCCTAATGGGAAACCAGCCTCTCCAAAAGCCTCACAAAGCAGCTAAAAAGTGTATTTCAGCACTTTTACACCAGACCTTGCAGGAATTAACATTATCCCAAATCTTTGTTCATCTTTCAAATGCAAAAGGCTGAATGCAGTCAGTCACACTTTAAAAAGCGAAAAAGCAAAGGTGTGCACAGTAACAGAAGGAAAATTAATTCTTTAAAATTCTGTGGAACAACCTGGCAGGTGGTTGCTGCATTTTAAATAACAGCCATGTCATTTTCCAAATAGTAGGTAAAAGAATGAATCATAAAATTACAGACTATCTCAAGTTGGAAGGGACCCATAAGGATCATCAAGTCCAACTCCCTGCTCCTCACAGGACTGCCTAAAACTAGACCATATGACTAAGAGCCTTGGCCAGATGCCCCTTAACTCTGACAGGTCTGATGCTGTGACCACTTCCCTGGGGAACCTGCTCCTGTGACTGACCACCTCCTCAGAGAAGAACCTGTTCCTAATGCCCAAGCTGAACTTCCTCTGATGTAGCTTCATTTCATTTCATTTCATTTCATTTCATTTCATTTCATTTCATTTCATTTCGTCCTGTCACTGGTGACCAGAGAGACGACCAGGATTGTCCCATCCCAGGTGGAGAATGTGGCACTTTCCCTTGCTAAATTTCATGTCCAGCTCTCCAGGCTATCCAGATCTCTCTGTAAGGCTTCTCTGCCCTTGAAAGTGCCCACAGGTCCTCCTCGTCAGTAAACTTCCTTAAGCTACATTTGATTCCAGGGTCCAGATAATTTATGAAGACATTAAAGAGCTCTGGCTGTAAAACTGAGTCATGGGGAACTTTACTTGTGACTGACTGCCAGGCTGATGTAACCCCATTTACTATAACCCCTTGAGCCCCACCTGACAGGCCTTTGTTCACTCCATGTCCTGTGAACTTGTCTAGGTGTGTGCTGGACAGTTTATCCAGAAGGACACTGTGAGAGACAGAATCTAAAGTTTTGATAAAATTGGGGGAAAAAAGAAAAAAAAGGCTTCCTTTGGTCAACTAGATGGGAAACCTTGTCATAAAAGGAAGTTAAGTTGGTTAAGCAGCACTTTCCCCATGTGAACCCATGCTGGTTATGAACAATGACTGCCTTGTGTCTCAATGCTTTAAGTAATCAGATACATCTGCACATTTAAGGTATATTTTCACCTCAAATGAAATAACTAAAAATTCCAAGTTATGACAGCTTCTAAGATCTAAAAATTGCCCAGCTATTAAAATACTTTTAATTAGATAGACATATTCAAGTATTCCAGGTTTGCTGTTTAAAATAACGTGTATAATAGAACTGGGTGATACCACCTTTGACAGCAGCAGTATATTCTGAGAAGCTACTGTTCTCACTGCAGCTTAAACAAACTTAGTTCTGTTTCATCACCACCTGTGCTGGTCTTGGCTGGGGTACAGTTAATTTTCTTCACAGTACCTGGTGTGGGGCTGGTAAGGGATTTGTGCTGGAAAACAGTGCTGATAACACAGAGTTTTTTGTTGTTTTTTTTTTTTTTTTTTTAATGCTAAGCAGCGCTTGCACAGCATTAAGGCTCTTTCTGCTCCTCACCCCACCCCACCAGTGAGGAGGCTGTGGGTGCACAAGAAGTTGGGAGGGGACACAGCCAGGACAACTGACCCCAACTGACCCAAGGGATCTCCCAGACCATATGGTGTCCTGCTTAGTATGTAGAGCTCAGGGAAGAAGAAGGAAGGGGGGAATATTCAGAGTGATGGCATTTGTCTTCCCAGGTCACTGTTACCTGTGATGGAGCCTCACTGTCCTGGGGATGGCTGAAGACTTGCCTGCCCTTGGGAAGTGGTGAATGATTCCCTGTTTTGCTTTGCTTGAGTACTCAGATTTTGCTTTCCCTATTAAACTTTCTTTATCTCAACCCATAAGTTTTCCTTCTTTTACACTTCCCATTCTCTCCACCATCCCACGGGGAGCAAGCAGCTGTGTGGGACTTAGTTGATGGTTGGGGCTAAATCCCAACACAACCTCACATGAAGTTGTAGACTAACATGAAAAAAAAAAAAAAAAGGAAAAAGAAAAAATAGCTTGGTTTCTTCCTAACTAAAAATACCCCAAACCTTGAAACACAGCGATAAGTTCCATTTTTATACTTCAACACAGTGACTAACAAATAAACTTCGACATATAATAGATTCTTTGCCCTAATGCTAATTTTAAATGCAAAGCATGTTTTTAGAAACATTATTCTTTAAGCCTCCAGCACAATTAATGTAGCCTTATATAACCATAAAACAAATTTTTAGTTTTAACTCATTTCCAGATTTCAAACTACATCCAAATTTAAATAATCCTAAATTAAATATTACACCACATAATAAGTACTTTTTGAGGTTTTAACATAATGCAAAACACATAGAAATCGAAATTCTTAATCAGTGGACCATTCATTATATGATGAGAAGCAGTAAAAAAAACCATTTCTTTATTTCCCACTCTCCCAGCCAAAACTAGCACCAAAGCTAACAGGAAATCTATTTTTCCCCAGAGAAAAACTACTAAATTAATGATGGGGAAAAAATATTAATCCAGATAAGTTCCATTTTAGTTAACTTATCATAAAATTGGGAATTTAAAACCGCACTACAAAAGAAAAAAAAAGGCATTTTTCTCAACAGGTTTTAGACTTTTGGATGTGTTTAACATAGTAGAATGAAAAAAGTTTGCTTTTCACTGTATTCTGAAAATAGGCAATTCTGCTATGGATTTGTGGTTCTTCTAGCCTTAAAAATTCTCAATGAATTCAGAAAGTGCTTGAATTACATTAAGGGAAAAAAAGATAGGGATCTTCAAGTAATAATTTACTTCAAAATTAATTTGAAAGCTGTGATGCCACTACTCTCCAACTACTGAGAACATCTTTTGATGTTTAGCCAGATCTAAGTTTCTATTGTTATAAGTGGCAAAAACATGGAAATAATCTTCCAAGCTTTCTTTAAGCAACACAGATGAGAGGGAAAAAAGTGATGCTGCTCATTCTTCCTTCTTTAGAGGTCACCCTACTATAGGTCACTCTCTTGCAACTGTCAAGCTTTTTGCAGTTCTTTCACTTGTTTTATCAGAGCTTAAATTAAATTTATCTTAGAAAAATCCAGCACAGGTCCACAAAAGTCTTTAAGTCCACACACCTCACTTAAATCACCTAAAGACCATATATTTCACAGTAGGTATTGCTGACCAGCAATTTTCTGGAAGGCCAGGAAAACAGAGCACCAGTATGTCAGTTTATATCAACACCACTCTGTTCTGGCAGATAAATACTTTAGGTTTACTTTTAAAAAAGACAGCTGGAGTGCTCAGAATTGGAAATACGATAAATAAAACTGGAGGATTGATGTGAAGCAAAAAACATAAAAATTGTTAAGATACACCTATCACAACTTAAACTAGAAAGGTCACCTCAAATATTAAAGGTCTGAGCTCTTATCAAAAGTTTTAGCATGACTGGGACCTGGATTGTCAGTGTTATGCTGACCTGGAAAGAACTGCTAGCAAAAGCATCAGCTATTTATCTGTTATTCCTCTCCCATTACATTTTTTCCCATTTCCCGTTTCAGTGTTGATGATGAGTGAGAAACAGTTGAAGGGGCAACTGCTTGTGATGCACTGCGGGTTTGTCTTGTTAACACTGCATTTGCTCTCAGGGTCCTTATGAAAGAGAGTTGTACAGGGGGTCAAGAAATGGTACAACAAAACATCTGTACCATATCCTTCCCTACGCCGCCTCCTCTCCAGCTCCATTGCTTCCACTTGGGACACCAAACCCAGCCTTATACCAAAGTGCCACACAGCTGTAAGCTACTAAAAGGTAACTAATGAGGATTAGGACCTGATGAGCCACAGCACTGCACAAGGAAGGACGGCTGAGTGATGGCTGCTGCTTCTGTTTGACACAGGCTGAACACATTTGGGCTTGACACGGGCCATCTCTCAGCATTATTTCTTTGTCCTGTCACTGACTGTCCAAACTCTTTGGTTCAGTTACCTCTTCAGGCTGTTCTTCACAGCAGATGTAACTTGGTGGGCAATTTTTTTTTTCCTTCAGGTCTTCTTGATAGTTTACTCATATTTTTCATCTGGTAGGTCACATAAGGAAAACCAAGTGCTTTGCTGGAAAAGCCAACCTATTTGTAAGGGTGAGGACAACAGAACTGACTGTTTCTGTGCTAAGAGCCGGTCAAGTTCTTCCCTTCCCTGCAGGCCTCAGAAACCCCACACCTCAGTGGACAGACAAGCTCTCCTACAGTCAACCAGAAGATAATCTGGATTCCTACAGCACAAGCAATGCCCACACATACCCAGGAAGCTGGTTTCCAAATAGGACATGGTCAAGCAGGCAGTCTTGGGTTCAGTTTGATGGTGTAGGAGCTCACACCCAAGTGCCAACCATCAGGTGTACCACTATGGTACCATGTGTATACACAAGACTTAGTAATTTTCTACTTCTCAGCATCTTTGTGCCAGAAATAATGATATGCCCACCCCCACTCATAGACAATGATTATAAATAATTATAGCAGGTTTAGCAGTGAGTCAGTTCAGATCCAACTGCTGGCCATGCTCTTGGATATTCAATATGAAAGGTTAACAGCAACAGAGGTCTCACCAAATTTTAACATTGTATGAGCTGTTTGATCATGTGGGGGCACTTTAAAAAAAGGATGTAAAACCAATACAATTCCTCCACAGAGAGCAACTCCCAGTTGCAGTGTTATGATCTATGACTTGACAGCACTTCATCATCATGCGCAGGGTTTTTCTTTTCTTTTTTTTTAATACAGCAGCATAGTTTTATCTTTAACAATAGACTGAAGTAAAATTAAGTCATTCATTTTCTTAAATGGTGCTGCATCACCAGCACCCTATAATTATTTTAGTGTATGAATGCAATAGTTGAGAATAAAAGTCTTAAATTTATGCAATCTTACAGCACCTTTGGCATAAATCATATGCTCCCAGACATTTTGCATGATAATCTGGCCTGTACAAAGCCTGCCAGCTCTTGAAAATGCCTTGTATTACAGACTACCCAGCAGAAGACTTGCTACATTTAATATACTCCTATCAGCCAGCACGATGCATTTAAATTCAATACAAATTATCAGAATAATAAAATAAGTTCTAATTAAGTCCAAACTGCCAGCCAACCAGAGCAAAAAGATCTTACCTTAATACAGCTCGTGCTTGTAGTACTTATTACTGTGTCATTCTTGCATATAATTGCCTACCTGCTACAGGGGAGTGTACAATTACAACACGTTCCCTTCTGCATTTAGCTGACTAACCTTCAGGCTTGTCCACTGAGACCAGAAAACCCAAAGATCCTGAAATTCCCGAGCTGCCATTCTAAGAAGACCATGCCTTTCTGTGCTCAGGCCTTCCATTAGCTACAGGTACCCCACCCTTTCAAAGAAGAAGGTTCCACTCTCAAGAGCTGAGGAATGTGGTAAAGCTTTAGTCCAGCTCAGGCACTGAGCTGTGGGGAAAGAGGAGACTCCTCACATGCTCAGAGCACAGATAAAGCACAACTTCCTACACTCATGCTCCAACCACACTCCTGACACAAGCCAGACACAAGCCACAAGCTGCCACACTGCAGCTAAAAGCTGGAGCAACAGAACTCTCTCAAACCAAGGCATTGTTTAACCTTGTTTAACCCATTTTTAACCCATTTTTGCCCCAGCAGAGTGCTGTAGAAGGTCCTCACCAGTTTGCTGACTCCCACAGCAATCCTCAGAAGGACTGAAAAGTCACAACAAGACAGCAGATATTCAAGATAATGTCCCTGATGAATGTGAATTACCTAGCACTTCTCAGATGTTCTACCAAGTTTTTGAAACTGGGTAACAAACAGATGATTTGGGGTTTTTTGAAAGAAAGTGTAAAAAGAACTTTTCAGAAAAACATAGAAACCTCGGCTCCCAAGTGCAATGAGGATTGGTGGTGGTCCAAACAGAGAATACTGACTAACTTTTGAAATTTGTCTGCTTTAAAGTTCTGAAATTCACTCTTAAGGTTAATTTGTAAAACTGTCAACTATTCACAATCTTGTCACAAAATCTTTTAATATAAAAAAAAGGAAATATATTCAAGTCTATTTTATAAGTCCAGATGTTCAAAAATGTTGGCCTAAATGTAGCTCTACTGATAGAGCTCATTATTGCATCTCTTTTGAATCAAAAGAAACTACAAGGAGTGGTTTTGGGGATAAGACAAAAGACTAGAAATGAGACTAAATAAATTTGTTCAATTGTCTTGAAGGGGAAGAAAACTTTAAATTCAACTTTATACTCAGCAACAGCTTTGCAATTTTTTCCTAGTTAAACTGGACTCCCTGTTCTTGATACAATAAATGTAATTTTTGATACTGGCTTTTGTGGTTGAAAACTTTAGAACGGGGGTGGGGGAAAGGCTTTTAGGTGAGATTCAGTCACTAAACCTTAACAGAACCAATGACTCATGCAGGAAACAAAGGAAGAAACTAGTTTTACAACAATCCTACTTTAAGAGTAAAACCTAGAAATAAAAATCTCCCTTCATACATGCAAGGATAAAGTGATACTATGTACCTTTAAAATAAGGTAGGAAAAGCACATTTCAACATATGCTTCTTTACCCAAATGGCACTGATCCATCACCATACCCTCAGTTGGTTATTCTCGGAGATATACTAACACTCAAAATAAAGAAGGCACTAAAGTTCCTGAGAGTGACAGGAAACCCAGCAGAGTAAGAAATTTTAGACAGAGTTATTTACAGATATTTTCCTGTGAGAAAAGAATGGTAAGAATGTAGCTTGAACATTAACAAATCCACTAAAACATCAGTCTGCCT
Source organism: Machaerirhynchus nigripectus (assembly GCA_013397975.1). Taxonomy (NCBI): domain Eukaryota; kingdom Metazoa; phylum Chordata; class Aves; order Passeriformes; family Dicruridae; genus Machaerirhynchus; species Machaerirhynchus nigripectus. The sequence goes on along the minus strand of VZRQ01000166.1, from coordinate 250,299 downwards.
GGCAGAGTCAGCAGATTTGGAGGGGGATTCAGTGGGGCTGGAAATCCAAACTTTAGCTTGTAATCAGAAAAATCCTACTTTAGAAATTTGAACCAGCAGCTAGAAACATGTAATATAATATAGAGGTCTCCTAAAATGGTACCCAGCTAGAGGAACCTTTTACTATGTGAAGCCTGTGACTATTTAGCTAAAAAAAAAAAAAAAAAAGTCAATGACACTGAAGCTCTTTATTATTCTGCAGGGACCAATTTGTAAGTGAGTGACATGGACAAAATCTGCAAATCTGCATTTCCTTCCTTTTCTTTCCCTGGGAAAGGTGCTGCAGATCACATGCAATTCCTCCATTAGGATGCTGACAGAGCAGAAGTTTATCTGAAATAAATTTCTAACTGAAATAGTCTATTCTGTTCTAAAGATACACTTGTGGAAAATAAGTTAGATCAACTGAATTTTAAAATAACATAATTGAAAATGTTTATTCAGATTGTTTAGGAAGCAATTATGCAGAATGCTTAGGTAACAGTTTAAATGAATCAGTTACTAGTTACTAATGTTTTACTCTCTAGTAGGAAGGCACTTGCAGTGTGGGGTTCTACAGGAGATTCAGCCCATAATCCTGCAAATAGCCAAGAATTTCCTCGTCAGCTTTAGAAATGAGAAGCTCAGTAAAACACAGGAAGCCCAGAATTAACTGCTTCCTTCTTGTTTTAGCACAGCAGAGACATGTAAGACCTGTTTCATATTATTCTCCCAAGGCACCTTCCCATGCCTCAGGAGCATCACCGTGTAGCCCTGATTTTCTGGAGTACCAGCAGTTTTTCAGAGAACACTGACAAATACAGCACACCGTGCAGCAACTGCTATGTGGTTCAGCCAAGAAGCAGCTCACATGTAAGTCAGTTTAGGCTTCTGGGAGAAAAAAGACATTATTTATTAAACAAGCAAATAAATAATGAAGGAAGAGATTTGGGGATTATTAGGGAATATTTATTTGGCAGGAGAAAGCAAGGAGGACTTGATGAGACTTGAAAGAGGTAAGTCCATTAAAAACATTGTTAGCAGAATGAACCAATTAAGTCCACATCCCCAAAGCAAGTTGGCAATCAGTTTTCAACACCTGTTTTCAGACCAAGGCTTGCAGAGTTTAAACACGTTGTTTAAAGTGATCTCCCCAGAACCTCTAGGTCAAGAAACACAAGGTAAAAATGCACTTTCAGGACTGCTTACTTTGAGCACTAGCCATAGCAGATGTGATTTTCAACCAGCAGCATTCAGCACCAGGTGGAGGAGAGTTGGGCATTCTGTCCTGCACGGAGCATATCAAAGCCACGTGGCCAACAAGTCGCAGACTGCTGAAGAGAGCACGTCCCTCCTGACTAGTAAAAGTAAGAAAGAGAAAGGTCCATCCAGGATAGTAATAAATCTATATTTATTTACAAAAAAATCACATTTCCTGTAACTCAAAATGTGCTGAGCATTACTTATGTACTGGGAGATAACACCTGCAGCCCCTCAGGGCTTCCTAGAGTCTCATAAGGATTTCCAACTAGGATCTCCTTGACTTACAGGATCTAAAGTAAGCATCAAAAGTAGTCATTTGAAGCATTTATTTCAGACTTTTTATTAACAGGCACTCTGTAGTGCAGGACATCCTTCCTGAATAATTAAAACATAGAAAGGTCACATACAGTCCTCATCAGCAGAGAAATCCAAGAGCCCTGAGGTGGAGGAAAACTTTTTTAAACTTTACACAATGGAGTTACACTGCATCCTGCTAACACTCTTTCTCCAAAGGCCACCTGGCAAGATCCAGCTTTCACTCTGAGCTACTACGGTAAATGAGAATTTTGTGAAGCTGTGTTTGCCACTGCCACCGTCTCCCCTTGACAAATCTGCAGATGATACAAAATCAAGAAGATTGGCTGATACACCAGATGGTTGTGCCACCATTCACAGGGACCTTGACAGGCTGGAGATACGGGCTCTCAGGAACCTCGTGAAAAGTGATGAAAGGAAATGCAAAGCCTTGCACCTGAAGAGGAATAGCCCCATGCACCAGGATATGCTGGGGGCAGACAGACTGGAAAGTGTCCTAAGCCCATGCATCATACAGAGAACTAACACTGCAAAAGGAGTTGCATCCACTGTCTCTTTACAAACAATTTACTGAAACAAACATGACAGAAAAAAGAAAAATACCTGGAATTGTCGAAGTGTTGTGCAAATGCCCTTGGCATTTTTTAACAGGGAAGAATGGAAGATGACAAGTCCAGTCAGAAGTATTTTGCTTTAAACTTTCTTGGACTGCACAAAATAAGGTTGTATTTGCACAACAGAATTCACAATATGCATCCAATGTAGAAATGAGGCAATATACAATGGCACGACGCTTTCAGTGCTCAGGTGTGCAAACAGAAGCTTTGCATCAGTGAGCACAGATGTCCTGTGACTTCATTCTATACATCCAAGGTTACATGGTTTATTTTGGCACATAGATACACACGTGTGGACTACATGTGCAGGTAAAAACCAATTTGGACTTGAAGGCCTAACCTGTTCCCTGGAATAAGTTTCTCCTCCCAGTGGTCCAGTAAGTTAAATCTACAGGCATTGTAGCCTGAGGAGAGTAAGACCTCTCTTAAAAAGAACCAGAGGGTAGCAAAGAAACACTGTTAATTAACATCTATTTTAGGCCAGTTTGTGGGAACAAGATAGAACCAAGCTAAGAGTAACTCAGAACTCCAAGCTGACCCCCAAGTCCAAATTAGGATGCCCTGCCAAACTTGCAGGAGTCCATCAGAGACTCTAATCATGGAAGACTGTAAGGAAAGAGCTAGGGCACTACCAGGGGTTTTTTGGGAAGCCAAAGTAAGTGCAAAATGGCTATCAGGTAGAAATTAAGATAGTGAGCAGAAAGAAATTCACAGAAGCTATTGATTCAAAATGGACACAAACATAAAAAATAAGCTGAAAAAAAAAAACCCAACAGATATATAGATAAAGTATATTAGAATGAGCAATGGTTTCATACCTGAAATCATTTTTTAGGATAAGCCATCTAAAATATGATACAACTGTGATATTCAGTGAGTGACATGGCACTAAAACTGCCAAAAGGAATAAATATGCTGGCATCCAGTGTTAAATCAAATGCTGATAAGGCTAACTACAGAGCAAAGGCATCTGAAAAGCAGAGCATGAGAACAAAAAGGCTTAACTACTTTCTGCAGCAAGTCTCCAAACCTTATCCTTCAATATTTATGCATCTTATGTGTGCCTCTTAACGAGGAATTGACCCTTGCTGCAATCAAAGGTGTAAGTACTGCTCTGGCTGCAGATCATCTGACAATAATACACATGCAAAGCACACAAATGACATTCCCCTTAGCACAGAAGGGGCTGTGCTGCTAATGGGAAATGTGGTATTTGGAGACAATGATGAAATTCTAACAGCTGCAGCAGACTGAAAGGTGGAGGGGGGGAAAAAAAAAGAGAGAAAGCGGATAGAGATGGGGGGAAACTGAAGGACTGGAGCCAAACTAACAGCTGGGTAAAAACAGCCTAAGAAAGAGGTATTTTTGGAGTTCCCACATCCTTTTCATCCCTCTTAGATTTTACCGGTTACAGCAAAAAAAGTAGTAGCGCATAAATAAACTACTCAGAATTGTTATCATCAGCCCTGTCAGGTCATCATTCATCACATCATCAATCTTCTTTATATAAGCACATAAATATGCTGATGATAAGCACTACACCTTAAAAACACCTTAACAGAAAAATAAATGCAAAGATGACCAGAAAGCCAAGCATCCATCACTGTCATGTCCTACACAAAGAGGTTTTGCAGCTACCTAATAGTTTAAAATTCTTGAATAAGAGTCATTAAAAAAAAAAAAAGATAAATGAAGGGGGGAAAAAAATCTTTTTTTCCACTCTGTGTGGGAATGATTGGGATCCAAAGGTTGGTGAGCCTACTCATTCACCTTTCTGTACATGGTGATGATTTTGGAGTGGGACTAGAGGTCTTAAAGTCCATGTATGTGTGGTGTCAGCAACTGCAGTGGGTGTGTAATTGCTAGGAACTATAAAGCCATCCTAGCCAGCAGCTACTTGCTGGCTAAGCAGGTAGCTAAGCTAGGTGGCTTGGCAGACAGGTGTGCATGTGTCTCTGGGAGTCAGGCAACTAGTGGAATTGGGTTCTGGAGGCATCCGGGTGGTCCTGGCCAACTTTTGGAGACACTCAAGTCTGGAAGTCACCTGGAAGAGCTGCTAGTGGATGGACTCTACATCCAAGGCTAACAACTGGAGTATCCACAACGCAGGGGGTGCAGGAGTGGGGGGCTTTCTGTGCTTGTCTGTGAGTGACGGGGTCTATACCAGAAATGGGAGTGGGGTTGCTGCCCTGCAGACTCGAATATTCAGGTCATCGAGAAATCCCAGGCAATCGGCAATTTTCTCTTTTTCTGCCTCATGAAAACAAAAGCAAAAAACCAGCTCTTTCCTTGACAAGCAGACAATTTAAATGCTCATGTCACCTGCAAATTCCAGCATGTTCCTATTATGTCAGTTTGACAACTTATTTAAGTATGAAGAGAGGAAACCATCATCTACTGATGGGAGAATACGAATGGGTAGAAGATGAAGGAGTTAACCCCATGGCAATTTCCATACAATCAAGTGTGCAATACTAGATACCATCAGTGAAACTACCTCAATTCCTTAGATGCACCAGAACACACATCCAGTGTTGGCAATTTCAGTTTGGCTGTATATTCTGAAATTGCAGGGATTTTTTTTTTTTAAATTCTAGTTTGTACTAGTAAAGTTAGAGGGGTGGGAAGTGAGTGGAGATTCTGATTCTGGTCTCCAGGGCTGCAAAAAATAAGCTTGAAAGACTGAGCTTTAATGAGAAATAAAAGGCAAAATAGCTTTGAAATCAAAAAGCGTGAGTGGCAGAGAGAAAGGACAAAGCTTTACTGTGCTCCCTATCCCCTTATTTCCCATCTCTGTTTCCCTCATTTCATACAAAAACTAATCTTTTTTCCACCACCCTCCTGGTGCATCTGAATTTTTAGTGTAGAGGAACAAATAACCTAAGTAAACAACATATATAAAAGAAACTAACACCTTTGAAGGCATTCTTCACATGGCTCAAAAGCAAAAAAGAGACTGGCTTAGGTTTTTTCCCCCATCCCTTATTTCCACAGTATACTTTTTATAATGAGCTTTGGAGTGGACAAAGAAAGACCAAAGAAAGAAAGCTTACAGGAGACCATCCTTAAACACATTACTGTAATTATTTTGTGATTTTACATTTACTTTCTATTGAATTGATTCTTCTCATGCATGCTTATAAGCTAAGAACAGGCTGCAACTGGAATAGCAGCAGCCACATTTGTTCTTTGTTCTGAGGGAGCAGGATTAGAATAATGCATGCATGTTTTTCACCGCCACTCCTTTTTTTTTTAATTACATTTAATTACATTTTCAGACTATGCTGCCCTGTCCTATATATACACTTATGCTACATGAACAGACACAACATCTCTTTGTGTTGCCATGCATCTTGGGCACTTGCATGCTTCTGATCAAACAATGAGCTGGCGGGAAAGGGAGCTGATCTTAACTCACTGAAGAAAGAGTTCAGTGAGACATGAAGATGCACAGTGGGATTTTTTTTCCCAATCTAAGGTTATCAAAACAAAGCTCCAAAGGAGACACTGTCTCACCCAACACAGTTTTTTTCAGTGCTTGTTTTTGTTTTTGTGGGGCAATTTTTGTTTTCGTCTTATTAATGCAAATTGTACACCAAAACGCTTTATTTCATTAGCAGGAGACAAAAGCAGGAGGCACAGGCAAAGGGTCCCTCTCAGCTGAGCCTGGATATGAGAGGGAAATTTGCTGGAACGAACAGACACAGATTTCAGCAGTGCAGAGGCAGCAGCTGTTGCACTGACAGTAATTAGATTGAGGACCTGAGGAAGGGAAAGGACAGAGCCATGAAAGAACACAATACCAAGGGACACACTCATTTCTGAATCAGCAGGTTATTACAAGTTTTAAAGGTGTGGGAAATAGAGTAATTCCCGCAAGAGTAACAGCATCTTACTTGTCAAGACAAAAACTTGTTCAAAAGCTTTTAAACAAGTAGTGGTGATAATGTATTACGTGAAACAAAAGCAGAAAATGTTTAAGTTACTATCTTTTACCCCTTTTTTCATGCCAACACCCTCTTTCTGCATACCAGCTACACAAAGTTATAACAGAAAAATACATTCCCTAGTAACTGGCTGCATGAGAGGAACTTCATTTTGTCAAGTTGAACATGTCTCACAAGCAGCATCCCATCCAGCAGATGGAAATACCAAAGCAGAAGCTGACAAAACTACTGTACCATCATCATCAAGCAGTTTCAAGAACTAGGAACAGACTTCCCCACTTCCCCTGATTATAACCTTTTGTATTAACTGCTGTTGCCTTAGACAGCCAACACTCTCCTCCTGCTAAAATGCTCTTTGAAGACTGCTGACTATTTCTCTCCGTTCACTCCCAGTTCCTGAAGTTTCCCGATGTAACAGACACTTCTCAAGACAACCAAGCAAGACCCAGTTGACCACCATCTGGAAGGCAATCAGAAGCTCCCTCTAGCAAATGAATATGAATCAGAACATGAATCCCACTCCTGTTCTGCAGCGGGATAGGAATGCACAGCTGTTACTACATCTCATTTCAGAGAGGCATCAGAAACTTGACATTCATGACCACCCCAAGCACATTCTGAAACTCTGCCCTGCTCAGGTCCTCACTGGCAAGCAGCCAGGCCTTGGTGGTTGGGACCACTGTGCATGAAATATATCAGATGGCATATTGCCTTTTGTCATTTCTGGGAACTGGATTAAGCATGAGGACTGCTGCGACACTTCATCTTGCTCCCACTGCCCTCCTACCTCAAATGGAGATGGAGCATTAGTCTGTAGTCTTACAGAGATGCAGCCAACAGATAAAACACATCCCAGCCTGCACTGTAGCTCTCTGATGCAAGTGACACTGAGTTATGGAATATGTGATGACATTCTACAGCAGGCATATAAATGTAGTGCAGCATGTTCACTAAAAAGAAACACCCCTAAACTATAATTCCTTGCTGCCTCATCTTTCAAATGAAAGAGGTGTTGTTTAGCACTTACACATTGGTAGAAGTCTTGGGAAAAGCTGCAATAACCCAGGTTATTAAAAACAAGACTATAAAAAAACTCAGGAAGACAAAGAGTAGCAGGGTGAATAGCAAATAAGTTTTTAATTAGAAGTTACTCCTTCAAATGAAGGTTTGTGGTTTAACGGGTCAAGTCAAAAACCATGGCATATTGGCTGCAGGAGATTTTTGGCTTCTTATTTGCAACAGGGACTTCACAGGTACCTACATCAGGTCACTTAGCGCTACCAACGCTTTTTGATCCCACATCTAGACAGGGAAGGGTAATAAACACCCTTCTTTATGACACACTTCAGTTCTACACACCAGCAAAGCTTCTGCCTTCCTGCATCTATGAATTAAAGCTCAGGTAGTCTACAGGAAAGAGTGAGAAAAGAAAGAAGAAAATTGGGGGGTGAAGGGGAAAAAATGGTTTAGGTGTCTTTTTCATTCTTAGCTGTTTGACCACCACATTTGCATTGGCCTTTTGGTTTTTATTCTCAAGAATGTTTTGGCACTTCCCTGTTCCAGCTGTAGTGAGGAAGAAGCTGATGCAGCATCTTTGTTGCGGACAAACAGTGGGAAGTTCAGAGCCAATGAAAACAGCAACGTCCATGTCCACCGCATGTTGGAGAAGCAGCCACACAGAGACTATGGAAATGAGCCCTTTGGCCAGAGGTGGGACTTACATAAGGAAGAGAAACACATAAGGAAGTTTCAATCAAAAGCTCAACGGTTTGCCCGGCTGAATGCTGGAGACTATTCTAACTACAGACCTTTTCCATTTCTGCAGCTATCCCTTAAGTTACTTCATCTGAACTGAGTCCGACTTCAGTTCTGGTTACAGTACAAAAGAAAATTCATTTCTGATGTGTACCTTGAAGACCTTAATGTCAACAATTTAATTCTTTTTTGTTTTGCTTTTTTTTAAATGATGGAAGTCTCACAAGGGTGCAAGGGTATCTCCTGAAGCTCTGCATTTCGACACAGGATTGGAATGCTGGACTGTAGCTGACACACATCAGAGCAACTGACTGCACCAAGTCACGCCATGTCACACAGTCTGAAGCTGCAGTCTCTATTATTGCCTCAAGGATCTCCACTTAGAGCTGCATTCTGCAGCACAGATTCAGCCTCACACGTACCAACAGTTTCCAAGCCACAGCCTTTGCCTGCAATGCCCTTTAACGATGCTCACAGAAAGAAATCCAAGAAGCTGAAAGCAAGGCTAAAGCTCTAATGAGCACTAGTGACTGCATGGGCAGAGCACACTGACCACAAAGCACTACTTAGGCAAGTACTGCCATCAATAGGCCAATGAAGACTCGGGGTCATTTGTCTACACCTCAGTTTTGCCAATGTAGACATGCTGTCTGCCTCAATCCCACACTTAAATTAGCACAGATTGGAAATTTATACTGTACCATCACATCAGCAAAATTCAACTTGCCACTGTATATCTTTCCACTTAAAGAACTGATTTAAACTGCAGCTCCAACAGGAAACTTACTGATATACCTCTCCAAATAAAAAGGCTTACAGTATAATAAATAAGCTGCAATACTGAGCTCCTGTATGGTTATTACTGCATATCCACACTGCACTTACAGCATTATGCTTTTTTCCCCCAGCTCTTACAGTTCCAATTTGTTTTCCATGATACTGAATGGCTCCTATTCCCAAATTTGCTTTTTGCAAAGCAGCTCCTGAAACGTAATTCACTTGGTTGACACAGTTACACGGAACTAGCTTACTGACATTCCAACAAATTACTTGCCAGTCTGCATAAGCCTCCTGTTTTTCATGTTTACCTGTGGAAACATCAAGTTGTTCTACCACAAAGAAATTCCTTTTTTTTCTCCTGAGAAGTTCCAACTTTGAATTTTCTCTCAGGCTGCCTTATACAGTTGAACCATTAGCACCCCCCCATCTTCTTTTATCATCTACACAACCTTAAGTGTTACTTATCTGCTTTATAGTTACTTTACATACCCCGTGAACTTTGAACATCCAAGAAAGCAAATGGTGAAGAATGGCAAGACTGCAATCTAGTTGTGAAGAAAATCCAAGGAAACTACTATTAGTGACATGTAGCATCTGTAATAGATCTGGGCCATCCACAGAAAATCTTGCTAACACACAGCCACTTCTTTTCCCCAACCCAGATATGGCAGCTTTAAGAAGCTTAGTTAAAGGCTTTCAATTTGATACTAAAAGAGCTGATGTTCAGTCAGGGCAGAGCCACTCTAAATAAAACCACTGGCAAAATAAACCAGCACTGGGTACGACAGCTGGCCATCAGCAGAGCCAGTGAGCAAAAATCAAACCTTTCCAGCAGAAGTGAGGACTTTTTATGTCACTGTTAAAAGGGTTAAACATGTCCCCAGGCATTCTGCTTTTCCCTTATATCTGATGGAGTTTAGAAGCATCAGCTGCAGCTCACTGGTCCACTTTCAAATCCACCTCGTTGTTCATGGGGCAACTCTATTTGTTTTATATTAATAACACTAATTGCTATTAATACTGTATAGGCAGAAGCAAAGCAGCCACTCCTACACTACCTGCTGGCTGCTTAAATTAATTTTTCCTGAGGTCTCTTTTTCCCAAAAACTGGTCCTGGTTCTTGTGTTCGCTCTCAGATCCGACTGAGCTCGTATTCTGTGACTCAGAGGTGCTTTTCTCTGCTGAGCACTTCCCTCACTCTTCTGTTAAACCTAAATGCCTGCAAGCTTTCACGGCCTTCCTATCTTAGACAAGCTACTACAGCCCTAACTATTGACAAATATACCCTTTTCTTGCATACTGCATTATGATGCAATTAGAAAGGGCCCTGATAGGTCAACAGACAGGATGTCAAAGGACAAAAATTAATTTATGGGCTCGCTCCAGGAAATGTCAAGGCACTGATCAAGTATCAAGAGTAAAGGTGGGCATCTTCTTATCATTTGGGAAGCTCACAAAACACAACGGCTGCAGGTTTAACATTTTTGATGCAGATGTCTGCATTACTGTTGGCCCTGAGGAGCATATTAGCCACAGTCTAAATGCAGGACTTTAAAATAGGGAAAACGTCCATCTTAAATCTCTAATAAAGGAAAACAAATCGGAGAATTTCCCCTAATCTGCTTTCCCCAGCTTTTCATCCAGAAAGTCAAGACTTCCACGAAGCTGTTGTGCTTTACCGTAAAGTTTACCTTCTCTCTGTAATTGTTCTCAAGCTCTCAGGGCTTGCCTAGCTGGGTACAAGAATTCTCAACGAGCTACCTATCTGATTTGAAGCCCAAGGCTTCTGGATTCTCTCCTAATTTTCGAGTGGTAGAGGGTTTAAATCTATACAAATCAGGGTGCCACAGTTCTGCATATGTACACAGTTAAAGAAAAAGATTCCCAGCAGTCAGGAGAAAGGAAAGAAGAAGGACAACACAAGGTATGCTTTGGGTTCAGTTTACATTTGCTCAAGGTGAATAATGTAGAGATCACTTTTGGAAAGCAGGGGGAAAAGTGTCTACACTGTATCAGCTACTCCTCTGCATGCTTTTTACTCTTGATAATAATTTGCAAAAAATTTTTGGTAAAATCTCACTTGGATTATCAGTCTCTTGCTCATCAAAAGTCAAAATCATCCTGCTGCCAAGAACATGCCTTTTTGTTAAGACAGAAGTTTAGTTTTCAGTAAATTTATCTATGAATAGAGAGTAACTATTTGGGATTTGAGGAATGTCTATACCGTCAGTCTTCATGACTGCACTGAAATACCATAATTTCTCTTCAAAGCTCAACTCATGCAGTCCTGCAGTGGCATAGGTTCAGATATGTTTTTTCAAGTGTTTCAGAATCCAGGCATTATTGTTTCAAAACCCTCTTTGTGAGCTCAAACTTCAACAGAAAATAACCCCCAGTGACCTCACCACAGAAACAGAAAGAAACACTAATTTTAAGTTGTTCCATCATATCAGGGAGGGATGACTTATACTTTAAAAAATAAGTAGCAGAGAATATTAGAAAATCCATTTTCATCTGCCAAGCAAAGACATATTTTACCTGAGAAAATCTATTCTCTAGATGATACCTTGAAGAGTAATATAAAGTGAGTCTGAACTGTTGTCCAGACAAAACCTATTTCCTGACCAACCCTTCCAACCTATCTCTCAAATACATGCAGCCTCATACCATGGTCAGGGAACACACTGATGAGACAATATGTCCCAGAGCATTAGAACTACTGTGGCTGGAAGCTGCAGTGGATTTCTTAATGAGCTGAAATCAGACTGTTAACAAATTACAGCTGAAGCTGTGGATGCTCTATTATGCTCTGACAGTCAGTACACTCTCTCCCAGTAGGGACTATAAAAAAATGCAGGAACTGGGTGGAAATTTCTTCTATTAGCTCCAGGATCTCTGCTCTGTACCTGCCTCCAAAGACGCTATGAAGCCGCAAACTGTTGGAATTATAGGTACCACCAATTACTGCTACTTGTCTTCACCCAGTAAAAAGCCAGATGGAGGTCTAAGCAAGAAACAAACAAAAGATAAGAGCAGCTGAGAGTGAGATTATTCCCAGCAATATGCAATTTAGGTGAAGCCTTTGAGTTCCTGGCAAACTGCCCATGAGAATGCTGCTAAGCCAAATTGAGTACCTCTGACGTATGGATGTTTACAGAAAGACAGCAGTTACAGAGCACTGCAGGGATAAATGAATGGGACTAAAAAAATTAAACAAGAGAAGAAAAAAACAGGACTAGACTTAAAATTTTACAAGGACTGTGAGTTTTCCTAGCTATGGCTGAGTTATCCATGACCCTGAAGACAGTCTGAATACTTCAGTATTTACTGATGAGTCAATTGTTCATTCAGCCTAATTTCTGGTTAAAATAAATTTTAAAATCTTAAATTTTAAAACTGTGGAAATTAGGCTCTTTTGAATTCTTTTTGACAGCCTCAGACATACAGAATAATAAGAGATTACACAGATTTGATTAAATGCCCATCAATCTGGCATGTCCTACACCTTAATTTTTAAGTACGTGGTCAATTTTACAGAAAGGGAGGGGGAAAAATGCACACAAAACAGTGTCTGCTGTACTTATAAAAGTTAACTGTACTAATAAAAAGCCAATTTTTTTTTGTTCCTTTCTTTTCTTCCCACTCTCATTTCCTTTTTCCCCTTCCTATCCAATGGCCACACTTCTGAGAGGCTCAGAGAATCTATGATCTGTACACAAAGACAGGAAGAAAAAAAAATATGTACAGCTTGTGAGAGACTCTGTCTAGATCTCAGTACAGTTTAGTTTTAATAGCTTCTACATGAACACTGTAGGGTGTTAATCCAATCTTTGGTAAATTCGGTTTGTCAGGAGTTTAGTAAGGCTTTGGATACCATCCCTCACAGTATCCTCCTGGACAAGTTGGCCCAGCTGTGATCTGAGCAGGTTCACACCGTGCCGGGTGAAGAACTGGCTGAAGGGCAGAGCTCAAAGGGGTGTAGTGAATGGGGCTACATTTGGCTGGTGACTGGTCACCAGTGGGGTTTTGCAGGGCTCAGTTCCAGGGACAGTTCTGTGCAATGTGTTTATCAGTGATCTGGATGCAGGAGCTGAACGCACCATCAGCAAGTTTGCTGTCGATGCTAAACCAGAAGGTGCTGTTGATTCTCTGGAGGGACAAGAGGCCTTGAAGAGGAACCTGCATAGAGCATTGGGCAATCATCCCTAGCATGAAATTTAACAGGAACAAATGCCAGATCCTGCACCTGGGATGGAGTAACTGCAGGCAAAGTGCAAACTGGGAGAGGAGTGTCTGGAAAGCGCCCTGCAGGGAGGGCCCTGGGGGTGCTGGTGGGCAGCAGCTCAGTGAGAATCAGCAGGGTGTGCCCGGGCAGCCCAGGGGGGAAAAGCCATGTCCTGGGGGGCATCAGACACGGCAGCACAGCTGGCCAGAAGGGGGGATCATGCTGCTGTGCTCAGCGTTGGTGCAGCCTCACCCGGAGTGCTGGGAGCCCTTCTGGGCCCTGCAGTATGAGAGGGATGTGAAGGAGGAGGAATGCATCCAGAAGAGGGCAACCAAACTGGGAATGGTTCAAAGCTGCACAAGGGAAGGCTCAGACTTGACATTAGGAAGCACATCTTTACTGAGAGGGTGGTCAGACACTGCGACCCCCAGGCTTCCTGGGTAAGAGATCGATGCCCCATCCCTGTCTGTTTAAGAAGCATTTGGGAAATGCCCTAAATAACATGCTTTAAGTTCTGGCCAGCCCTGAAGTTATCACGCAGTTGGGCTAAGTCCTAGTTTTAGGTCCCTTCCAACTGAAATACTCTATTCTATTCTGTTTCTTTTTTAACTTTTGTCTTTGAAGTTTCTTCCAAGACTCCTCAAATCCTACATCCCTGTCCAGTTACAATTAATACAGTGTAAAGCTGTGCTATCCCCATCTTAGATCCTTGCCACACCATTAGCTAGAACTCCTTACAAGCTGTTAGCTCCAGAGCAATTTTCAGATCAACCAGTTCTGTAAGAATGCTATTAGAACAATGTATTGGGTACTTAAGCAAAGCCAAAGTAAGAATTTGTCAGGAACATGTGTCAACTAGAGGCTATAGCGAACAGAACTATTTTTCATTTTCATCTCATTGTACTGCACTGCCTGTCATTGCTGGCCCCAGTCACATCTTGCCACAGTGATGCATGAACTTGTCACCTCAAAATTGGACTGCTGCGACCTACATGGAGTGATGCTGCCCAGGCCCTGCAGCTGGCACGGAATGCTGAAGCTCATTTATGAGATGATAATGGTGCCACTGGAGCACACGGGGCTCATGTTTCAATGGTCTGTACTTGTAAGTTTAAAAATTCAAGCTTCTGATTTTAATAACTACAGCCAAACTAAATGAGAGAGAATCACCCAAGAAACTGAGCCCTGCTGACAACTGCTGCTGTAACAACTTGGCCTTGGAGATAAACTAAACTACCAAAGAGGGAGGTCTCAAAGACAGGTTCTAGATTTGGTTTGTTCACGTCCACTGAGAGTTCAGCACAGTTCAAACTCATTTTGACATGCTTTCTTATTCATCCCAAACTCTAGCAAAAGGAGGGGTTGGAGATAAGGGGTGACTGACTTATAAACAGTCCTTTTATCTGCATTTCATTTGCAGCTAAAGGAACTATACCACAAAATATACTCCTAGAGGCTTTCAATAAACACATTGCTGTTCATGCCTTTTCGTGGTCTTAAAATCAAGAGGCGAACACGGTTAGAAGGGGAAAAGGGCATTACCTTGGTATTTATTGTAAGGATCCTTAGGTGCACCACGACCAGGTTGAATACACCTCCATGCACCCCCGCAATGGCCACCGCAATCCCCCTCCTCTATAACTGGTTTTACATTCTAGGTCTTACTAATTAGCATATCTATCAAAATTCCCCAATGAGAGGCTCGAATGAGCCCCCCTCTCTAAGGAACCCTCCCCTGGATGGTTCTATCTTAGTTTACAAAATGTGTTCTGGAGAGGACCTTGGGGTCTGGGCACACTGGCACCCTAAGTACAAAGCCTCTAAAATGTTTAGTCTCTTAGCTTAACAAACAAGTCCAAGAATGTAGGCAAAAGCACCAAGAATACAGAAGTTGCAAAAAGGTATAACAGGGGTATAAAAGAAAAGACAAAAATCATCATGGCATCACTGTTAATAACAAAACCAACCAACCAACCAAAAAAAAACCCCAAAAAACCAAAACCAAACAAATGAGAAATGCCTATCAAGCAAAAGTTTTTTTAACAAATCCCTTTACCATGAGATATTCTGGACACCTCACTTGACCTCTGAAGTAAGTAACTGAGAGCAAAGGATTTCACTTAGTAGTTTCTCTCTGAAAGTCATCACCTGTAGTTCCTTTTTCTTGGAAATGTGCTTTGCAAAGTCTTGCCAATTTTACTTCCAGTTAAGGATGTTCAAATCCATTTTGAAACAATAGACTCACCAGAAATTCATGAAATCACCAGAGGAATCATTAAGACATAAATCACACACTACTTATCCCTATCACATATGTGTCTCTTGATTTATACATAAGAACATAGGTGGCCTCTTTCAACACGAAATATAATTTACATACCCAGAAAAAACCAAAGAGGTGCCACTGCCAATCCTGTTCTGGTCCTCTAAAAACATGCAGTATATGTGTATTGTCAAAATAGAATAACCCACCTCTTGATAAATCTCCAAATGTTTCTACACTCAAAGCTTCTAGTACCGTCTTTTTAGGAACCACTAAAAACAATTTCCATTATTAAAAAAACTGAATTAGAAACTATCCCAGATATTTCTTGAAGTCTAAGGTACCTCCTACAACTAAGAAGACATGCGAGTCAGACTTTAAGCAACTGAATAAATACATTTCAAGCAGATTTAGCTTCAAACAGAAGGAAGAAGCTATAGGATTACTTTAGGAAGACAGTTGCATAGTGCAGATGTGCTGATCCACAGCACCCTATGTCACTGAGAAGCAGGTAGTATCTGAGTGACTTAGATACCAGCATTCCTACTAAAGATTTCCCATGATGAGCTCATCTGTGAGAAGTTCATGAACTGTACAACTCATGTCAGAAATAAATCTTCTTGCAAACACATTTCTTCTGAGGGTTTTTTTGTTGTTTTATTTTAATAGGGTTTACAATCACTCTTTATGGCCCAGAATAAAAACTGCTATGACAGCACTGGTTGTGGGAAGCTGTAACTAATCACAAGTCAAAGCTGATCAAAAATAAAATGCTTGTAATTTTGCCTCATTCTTACAGAATGACCTTATTGTGCAACAAATAAACTTTTTGTGCACTGTTCCCTCTACCCTACAAAATCCTCTATAAAAATGAAACATAATATTATGCCACTTGGCAATGTATCAGGACTTATGGCCTATAAAGGGGTAGCTAAAGGCCGTACCAGATGCTTCTTCTTCAGAAAACTAAGAGAAACTGGGGCAAGACAGAAGAGGCTTTTGTTATTGCTAATGCTCCTATGTTTGTTCTCAGGAGCTTTCCACCCTTAGGGAGGAAGAGACCATTACATTAGTGCCTCACAGACTTAACTAACTTACAAGGAGAATTTAAGCTGTTTAGACCAGCAGCCAAACCAGTGCAGTGATGCTGTGGCAGAGAGCAGTCCAGTTAATTTCATACTGAAAGAAGCGCAGGCAAACAAGCAGTACCTACTGGCTGCTGCAGCTCTTCCACTGGGAGAGTATTTCTCAACTGGTCTTCCAGAGGCAGTGGGATTATGCAGGGAAATAATTTCTATTTTCCTCCTGTGACTTCCTCATACACAGCAACACCACACTGCACAATAGAGGAAAAATCACTCCACAGTCCTCATCCCACCCAGACAGACTGCAGTGGAGTACAGGAATCACAGAATCACAGAATCGCCAGGTTGGAAGAGACCTTCAAGGTCATCGAGTCCAACCCATGCCCCAACAGCTCAACTAAACTAAACCATAGCACTGAGCACTACATCCAATCTCTTTTTAAACACGTGCAGATACCAAACATCTTCTTCACACTGCACAGAGAAGAGATTTGAGGAGGAAGAGAACAACACTTAGGTCCTACCACAGGATTTTTTCACCACCTTGATTTGTTTCACTCTGCCTGCAGTGTGCTGATCAGCACAGCTCAGAAAAGATCAAAATGAAAGCCGATGGTGCAGGAGAGATAAATTGTAATGAATGGTAGCATAATTTCATGTCCAAAAAATCAAAGCTTTATATTTTTGTAAAAGGACTGTTTCCTTTAAATTCTCACACACTAGAGGAAGCTGTAATGGATTAGCAAAATCTAAACTTCTGTAAGAAATTTTCTCCTGAGAGCATAAAGTAACTGCTGCCAGGACATTGCATAACCAGGCATAAAATGAAGCAAGCTAAATAGGAAAGCAGAACGGGGAAAATACCAAAGCAAAGCTTAGTTATCTACTAGGACCTTTAAATATGAAACCTTAATATTAAAATATAGAGAGTGCCTACTACAAAACTATTTCTTTTACAAGAGCCACATCCAAAGAAGGATGGCCTATTAAGCAGTCAAGCTCAAATGGAATCTGCTCTCAAATGTCATCAGAAGAGCAGTGTCCTTCCACGAGGTTTATTCCCTAACATGCAGCCACAGTTTCGTCTATTAAATATAACTATAAAAATAGCCAGTGAAGGTTTATTGGTCCTTTTTGTCCTGTGAAGGCAATGCAGTTCAGAGAGAGGGAGCAGACATTTACCCTCAACTGTAAACCATCAAAACATTTTACAGCTAGTTTAATTTCTGCACACCTCCAAACAATGAGACTGCACAGTGACAGTTTGGGGCATAACCACACACAACCCCACAAAGAAGCCTCACAGGGAGAAAA
Source organism: Machaerirhynchus nigripectus (assembly GCA_013397975.1). NCBI lineage: Eukaryota > Metazoa > Chordata > Aves > Passeriformes > Dicruridae > Machaerirhynchus > Machaerirhynchus nigripectus. The sequence goes on along the minus strand of VZRQ01000166.1, from coordinate 232,717 downwards.
TTTAGCCCTCGGCAACTTCTCTTCAGTTTTGTTTCTAAGTGAAGCTTACTTATAAACTCTCAATTTGCAGACTGGCAGCTAGGGACAAAATAAAAATGCTACAGTTTGGCTCCTTCTTGTGATCCAGAACCAATAACAAAAAGAAAAATGTTCTACTACTGCATTTTTTTTAAATCCTTTCTATGGAAATCCAGCTTTTACTACAGCACTTGTCTGGCACTGTTCAAAAGCCAAGCAGCCCTGCACTTTGCAGAACTCTGTATGAAAAAACTAAGCAAGGATCAATCATTTTCAAAATCTGCCCCATCAGTCAGCACAGGCTGGTGAGAATATTTATGTTATGTCCAAAATTGCCAAAGAAGTGTCAGAGATAACAGATACACTCTGCAACGTAAGGAAGAAATCATGGCAGAAACCAAGCAAAGCTACAAAACCTGCAGCATTTTCAGGATATCACAACAGAAAGAGATAAAGCCATTCCGTTCCCAGTGGCTCCAGCTCAGGCCTTTTACTACTCAAACCTTGGAGAAGTGCAATCCACAGTCTGGCATCAGAGTCAGCATCACAAGCCAAACCACACAGTCCACTGTCTGAAATCCATCTCTTTTTTGTCTTCAAAATAATAAATTATAGCTTTTTTGAATCTTATTCTTGAGGCTATTGCTTTAGTATTTTAATTATTCTCTCCACCTCTGAAGCTAAAGAAAAGCTTTTGACAAAATCAGACAAGATTTCCTTGTAACTACACAGTTCCAGAAGCCTGAAAGAGAAAATACTATGTCCTTCTAGTCTCTACAAAGTTGCAAAGGTGCAAAACTTCCTTAAGAGAGGCACAGGTTAATTTTCAGATCACAGCATCTGTAGATAGGGAAAAAAATATCTGATCCCAAGTCAGAAAAATCAGCTTTAATCTTAGACTATTCCTAAGAGACAGAGTTCCTTTCTTAAAAGCTTAATGATACAATTTACTGTTCCAGACACCATTCAAAGTTTTAGTGCAAATAAACATTTGATCAGTCAGCTGCTGAAAAACATTGTTCAACACTTGCAGTTAAGTGTAATGGATTCAAAAGAGGAAGAGATGAAACTAAACCCAAAAACATACACAAGCAAGCAATTCACAAGACAGAACATATTCTTACTTTAGAGCCAGAACAGATGACTATCACATCTCTGACAATACACTCTTAAAACAACTTACATGGTTCACCATGTATTTCACCATACTTTCTTAAAAAAAATAAGTTATGTTTCCAATTTCAGGTTTAAGTCAAGGACTTCTTCGGCAATTCTCACACGAACTGTGGAAACAGTAATTTTTAACTGCATTGACCTTTCCTTTCTAAAGTCTTCATATTGGATAGTTTCCTGATTGCTGAGAGGATAGAATAACATCTGGAGGGACAGAAGTTGCCATTTTGAAGTTGACAGAAGCTCTGCTAAAAAAAAACCAAAACAAAGATGGCTTTAAAGAAAAGCAGAGAATAAGAAAAGATCAAGTGTTTGGGAAGTTAATTTAAAATTACATACCAACAAAAACTATGAAATAAATTGTAAGTGTTATAAGACGAACTTCTACTTTCTTGAGAAAATTTAAGAGAAGAGCTCTTTACCACATTCCCATCTCTGGCATCTCTCTCTTTGTTTCTGAAACAAGGTGGTTCAAAATACCCATCACACAGGAAGCACAAGCCATATGTCTTCATAGCTACTATAATGTGAACTTATTCTCTCTCTTTGACTTATGATCACTTTAATTGCGAGATACAGCTACAGAGGCACAAAGCCAGACAAAGTTAGAAGCTAGATTTTCAGGTTTTAAAAAAACCTGAAAGAATTAAAGCAAATTAATTGCTGAAATAAACATCACATAACAGGCAGCTAACAAAACTCCTTTCTTCGGGAAATGAAGAATGAAAGCTGTTCTCCTAAAGCTGGTTTTCTGAAAGAACTGAAGTGTTTCAGCCGCCCTCTAGTGTTGAAATTAACGCACAGATAAGCCAAGGGAGAGGCTGAGAAGATGCTTAAGAAGATGTTAAGAAATTAATCGTTATGGTTTATTTTTAACCACTGTAAAGCTGAAAATTAAAAAGTATATTTTTAAAATACCACTGGGCTGATCTTGTCTTTAAAATTAAGGTATTCAAACCTTTCTTGTAACGTGCAATTCTGCCCCACAGCAACTAACTACATGAAATTATGAGAGAACTTTTACTCCACTTCAGCCCTATATTTCAGCCTAAGAAAAAGCTCTGCTTGATAATAAAAAACCTAAATTATTAGAATTTTAAAAGATAAAATAATCAATCATCTATTTCCATAACCCAAGTTCTAAGATAAGCAAATATTAAAACTAAAGAAATACTGGCTTTTATAATTCACTCTATTTAAAACAAACTGTTTATATATAGGCACGGCTGAAAAATTCTCCTTTTCCTCCTCAGGCTCCACATATAAGTTTTAACTTGAGTTTAATTAGCATGCAGAAAAATGAAAACTCACAAGGAAAACCTTCTCTGGAGGGTTCTTTACCAGCAAATTCAATGAAATCTTGAGCACCAATAACAAAACAAAGTTCATATGACAAGAAGTGAGACTCCTAAAAATACCAGGTACTGATAGAAGAAGGAGGAATGTTCTAATAGATAAGCTAAGTTTCAAGTTGTGTCTACTGCCTCTCATTCTGTCACTGGGCAGTACTGAGTCTGGCTCCCTCTTCATCATTTCCCCCGCTCCATGAGGTATTGTACACATCAGTAAGAATTTCTCCATGCTGAACAGTCCTAGTTCTCACTGCCACTCCTCATATGAAAGATGCACCAGTCCCTTAATAACTTTTGTGGGCTTTTGCTGGACTAGCTCCATTATATCCATAGCTTTCCTTTGCTGAGGAGCTACAACTGGGCACAGTACTCCAGCTGTCTCTTACCAGTGCTGAGTGTGGAGGACTACCACCTGTCTCAAACTGCTGGAAATGCTCTTCCTAATGCAGTCCTGAATGCCTTTGTCTGCCTTTGCCACAAAGCTGGCTCATGGTCAGCTTGTCATCAACCAGACAGAGCTGTTTTCCAGAGGGTCAGCATGAACTGGAGCATGAACCAAGTATTCTTGGAACACATTCCTGTGCATATGCAGATGTGGATGAATGGGAACAGTCAACACAGATTAACCAGTGACAAATAATGCCTGACCAACTGGATTTGTGGACAATGGCAGAGCAGTGGATGTGATTTACCTCAGCAAGTCTTTTAACAGTCTGGGTCGGTGGGCAACTAGACAGGTAAAAAACTGCTTGGAAGGTTGGGCTCAAAAAGGAGTGGTTGAAGTGTGGTTGTCTATGCTGGGGCCAGGAGAGTATTGCATGGGTCTGTCTTGAGGCTTGTCCTGTTTAACACTTTTATCAGTGACCTGGAAAAGGTGACATAGTACATTCTCATCAGGTTTGCAGATGACAGCAAACTAGCCAATGCAGACATTAAGCTGCAGGGCAGGGCTACCATTCTGAGGACCAGGGCAGCCCAGAGAACAGGTCACCAGGAAAGGACCTCTGTTGAAAAGGATTTGTGGGTACCAGTGGAGACTGGGCTAAACAGGACTCAGAATGGCAGTAAAGGCTAAAAGCTTACTGCACTGTATCCATAAGACAATACACAGTAGATAATAGAAGTGATTGTTTTCCTTTACTCAATACTGTACTAAATCCAGTTCTGGGTCTCCAGTAAAAGAAAGTGTTGATAAGGGATGTGGAACTGTTGGAGTGATGCCAGAGGAGGGACATGAAGATGATCAGAGGGCTGGAGCACCTCTCTGATGAAGACAGCTGAAAGTTGGGGTTGTTCAGCCTGGAGAAGAAAAGGCTCCAGGGAGACCTCACAGCACCTTCCAGTACCTAAACGGGGCCTGAAAGCTGGAGGGACATTTTACAAGGGCATGCATTGATAGGACAAAGAGGGAAGGTTTCAAACTGAAGGAGAATCAAAGCAGATTAGATTAGATTAGATATAAGAAGTTTTTTACAATAAGGGTGATAAAACACTGGCACAGGTTGCCCAGAGAGTGGTAGATGCCCCATCCCTGGAAACATTCAAGCCAGGTTGGATGGGGTTCTGAGCAACCTAGTCTGGTTGAAGATGTCCCTGCTCATAGCAGGGGGCTGGATCAGATGGCCTTTAAAAGGTCCCTTCCAACCCAAACTATTCCATGAGAAACCTGAGCAAGTCCTGCCAAAGGCCACCAAGTTACTCAGGGAATCAGAGCTCTGGGCCTGTGAAAAAAGGCTGATGAAAATGGGCTTGCTTGACTTATGAAAACTTCGGAGGAACACAATAGCAGATTTCCAACTCCCAAGAGAGTGTTACCAAGAACACGAGCCAGGCTCTTTATGAAAGTATGTGGTAGGAGAACAAGAGGCAAGTGAAGCTGCCAAAGAACATTAAAAAAATCACTGCTCTGAAGTACTGGAAAAGGTGTCTGAGAGATTGTGGAACCTACATCCATGTAGATTTTCAGGAACCATCCGGACAAAGTCTGAGCAACTTAGCCTGAAGTCAGTATTGATCTTGCTTTGAGTAGGAGCTGGGCTAGATGACCCCTGCAGGTCCCTTCCAACCTGAATGAGTCTGCAAGTGACATCACCTTATAAACCTAAGCACAGGGGAGTCTGAGGCATCATATATTCAATGCCCTTTCTGACAGTAATGTCACAAACACCAATATTTATTTATTTATTTATTGTTGGGTGCTCACTACTCTGAAGCACCTGAATTTATCAACACAATTTTATACAATGGTATTTGACATGGCTTTAACATCTGACATATGCCTATCCCAGGGCTTCCTGCATCATGCAATGCACAAGGAGTGCTGGCATTTGTTTGTATCACTGAGGAATGTTTGAGCTGCTCCACCCACAGCTTATCTGCTTAGTCAGCAGCATTTGTTTAAAGAAAATTTAAATGTGTCCCCTCTCCCTCCATATGCCTCCCTCAGTACAAACATATTGATATGGGTACCAAGATGCACAAGGTCATATAGACACGGACTTTTAATCAGGCTGGAAGCAAGGCCTTGGAAAGTTTCCATGACACAGATGGTGACCCCTGGCCTGTGTATCACATCTGTAGTGCCACTTCCCTTACCATATCTGCTCTATAAGAACCACCACTGGCATGAAGGCTGCCAGTTGTAGAGTAGTATCAAGTATCTGATCACAGTAGTCAATGATGGGGCCTACACTTAATATCATTAATCTGGACTAAAAATTCATGTCTATCATGAGTAAACTTGCTGACACAAACTCTGAGAGCAGCAATAATCCAGCAGGGCCAAACCAAATCACTGCCTGGAATGCAGAGTCTGATTTAATACTTGGCTTCAAGTTGCTCCCATGACTCTCAGTTACACATACAGATACAGTCACCCACATTACACAGCTACTTTTGTTCAGCAGTTTTGTGAAATCTGTCAAAAAATTCAATGCTGTTCACACCAGTATCAGCAGAAGACATTACATCAGCAGTAAGCACACTGGATCTCTGAAGCCCAGCTAAATCTTTAGGAAGACAAAGATAAATCCAGTTTTAAAACATAGAATGATGTTTATAAATATTTGATAGGAATGTCAAGGTCTCTAAAGTTGACCAGAGCTCATCAAGTACAGAAGTTTCAAAATCACTTTGGTCAGCTACATACTTCTATGGCAGCGCTGCTGCTTTATTCACATTCTCAGCATGGTAACACAATCCTGCTGCATGGGCATGCTCAGATACCACAAACAGCACATGTGCCATCCTTTGGGAATCTCTGAGTTAATACAGCATCTAGTCTGGCATCCATCCGCTTTCAGAAAACAACTCATCTAAACCAATTTCCCATCATCTTTGTTAACCGTCCCACAGCTGTGGGCAGAAAAAATCCCCAGGGCCCTGCAGCCTGTTTCTTTTCTCTCTCTTTCCTGACACTCCCATAAAACACACTCTGGTTTCACAGCAGAAGGTACTGAAACAGGGGGAAAATGCCTCCATTTTTGCTGACTAATAAGCATGACTCTGATCTGATGTGACCACCTTCCCACCACATGGAGACGCGGTCATGAGCTGTCCTGCAGCACCAGAAGTTCACGGGTGCCCACAGAGTTCCTGTTTGTGGGCACCATGGTCAGATCAGAGCAGATGCACCATGACACACAGCCTGACGGTGCTGCACTGAAGAAAATATTACATCGTGTGCGGCCTTGAAATGCCGAGTGCTGTCCTCAAACAGGACAAGAACCTCACAGCAGACAGCAAAAAGAGAAATCGTTCATACTTGAAAATCCCTAATTGAACTTAATAGGTGGAGAACAGACTTAAGACCTGAAACCAATTATTTAATATCCCACGCCAATTAGGAATTCTTGTGTATTACATTTGGTATTCACTACCTAACTGTAACCCCAAACTGTTTTAAATGCACTAAACTCACAGCCCCACCATCAACGCTGACGATGACTTCTACAATCTATTATAAAGATATGATCTATGAAAAGAACCACACAATTCTCTTGTTTTTACCATCTTTGCATTTCAGTGAACCTCCCCTTCCTTCTTTTAAGAATCTTGGGAGACTACTAAATTAAAAGATAGGACAGCATGCATAATAATCTATACCTTTTTCAGTTTTAAGTATTTCATATATTTGTTCAAGTTGGGTATCCATGGAAGTATGATAATGTAAATAGAAGAGCCTAAGGTGAATTAGCAGATGTTATTTTGAAACAAGGGTACACAAACAAAGATCTGCAGCTTTATTTAAACTGAGTGCAGAGAACAAAAAGTGGACAAAGTCACTACAGTACTTTAACCCATACGAATGCTGAAGATTGGTCTTTTTCTCTCTCTTTACACACCCTCCCTTAAAAGAGAAGATTTCCATGTCCAAACTACTTTATTTCTTTCCACATTCTGCTACATCTTTTCATTCATCAAAGGTTCATCAGCCTCATTTAATATATTTCAAGTTGGGTAGCTCAGGATGCTGTAACAAACAGGAATTTGTCTGTGCTTGGCTGGATTCCCTCAACTGCACCCTCATCCACCAGTTGTGGATGACTGGTACTAGCCAACTGTAAAGCACTGTTCCTGAACAAGTAACAATTGTTAAAATAAAAAAAATTAGAGTTTAGGCTATGTATTGTTCTGTGCTGCTATCAAAGGAAGCACTCGCATGAAAATACAAAAGCAGGAAACAGTAAAAAAGTACATTCCATGGCACCAGCTCTTTGCCAGCTTCAGTCTTCACTGCGTACTGTATCATACCAATAAATAAAAGGTGCACTGTGAGCAGCTTTAAAGCAAAAACAAATGACAAAAAACCAAAACAAAACCCAAACCAAACAAACAGCCACCCCCCAAAAAACAAAACCACAAACAAACAAACAAAACAAAAAACAAAAACAAGCAGACTGAAGACTAAAGCACTAAATAGTTGTGACAAGAAAAAAAATTTAACAAAGGTCAATGTTGTCCCCAAGATTTTTACTTCAGCTGCCAGCTTTGAAAGCCGGATGTATACAAATGTCAGTAAATGCAAAAGGCAAAAATTAGTACTCTTATACAGACATACTCATTGGCTTTCCAGAAATTCTCTTTTTTTTTTAATTATGTACCAAGGTTATAACAATAAATCACAAGGAAGAATACCAGTTTTGATAGCATGCTGGTTTACTTATTCAAAACTGCAAATTATTAATTTTCAGTTCACTGCTGGAGTCCTCCTCCTATCTTGCATGTCTCTGGAATGACCCAAACAGCACCAAGGTGTGGCTGGACAAAGAGCACACTTGACACTTCCGTGTGAGGCTCCCAGACAAAAATCAGCTCTTGGCAAATCTTTACTTTCCAGTAGGTGAACAGAACTTAAAATTACAAGCCACAAGAGAAAAACAAACAGGCTTAAAGATACGGATTTCAAGCAATACTGTTCACGAGGCTGTAAGTTTAAATCGCACAGCAACCATTAAAAATTTTAACATCAAAACAGTTGAGACGAAAGCTAATGTCTTTACAAACAATTTGATGGGTGAAGGTATGGGTGCTAAGGTCTTTGAAATGGGTCCTAATGTCTCCACTAACTTTGGGCAGCAGGTTTGTTGCAGAGCGCACACAGCTTGGCTCCTCAGAGAAGGGTCTGCACAAGCCTGAACTTCTGAACTTTGGGGTAAAATAGGGGGTTCAAGGGGGGAATGTGTGGGAGGCGGTTCGGGAAGGCTGTGCCTTCCCTGTACCTCAGCCAAAGGGGAAAGGAAGAGGGCAACGTGCGGCCGGGAGTTTGGGATAAATGGAGGCTACGCCCTCCGAAACCTCGAGAGAGAAAACCCCGCGGGCGTGTGCCCCGGTGGGTTCTCTCCCTTTAATCGAATAAAGTGCAGGACTCCTCTGTCTGCTTTTTGGACATAAACCTCTGGCGTTTGTGGATTTTCCTGACACAGTGAACAAAACATACACGTCACAACACGCAGCCTTCGCTAACTTCTCCCTGACTGTTCCTGTATTCTTTTTGATATGCACAAAGCATGTAAGAAACAAGCAGGCAATGCTGTCAAAGAAGCATACAACACTTAAACGTAAATTAGATACATAAACACTATCTAGGCTAAAAAGAAATCCCCGGAGACAAGATAAACTAATTGTAAGACATTACATTTTTAAAAACATGCTTTTAAAAAAGAAAACACATTTTAAAATCAAACCATGACATCTAAAACTACCTAGTTTTGTTTTCACCTTAAATTGCACAAACGCTTTCAAAAGATTACAAAAATTATTTTGACAAAAAGATACTCATCGTGATACAAGTTCTGCTGAGTAACTGGTATGAACATACCTATTTTCAGCAGTTTTATGTGACAAATCCATCACCTTTCAGCTTGTTTAGGCTGAGAACAGTGTTAACACTGTGTGTGAACGTTCATTTCAGAGACAGAGCCCTTTGCAAAGCCTGATTGTGCTTTATGCTTACTTTCTCCCCAAAATCAAGCTAATTTTTCCAATAATTTTTCTCTAAGGAAGAGTCTGTGCTTTTGCAACTGCTCCACACAAATCTGTGTTATCTGTCCTGCTTGGAGTCACAGGCACTGAATTCCATTTCTGTTCTTATTCATGCACGGCTCACTCTCCATGCCCACAGCATCTCCCGTCACTCCCAGCACTGCTAGCAACGTACAGTCAAGCCTGACCTAATGTGCTCCCCTGGAACAGAAGGCAAAAATAAACACACAAAGACAGCCCAAATGCTAGCAACCCTGGGTTCAAATTTTACCCATCTTGCATAGCATCAAATAGGCCACTTCAAAATGTTTGCAGCTTCACCTCCTCCCAGTCCATGTGACAGGCTCTTGTCAGTTTGTGTGTCTTTTAGTTTCCATCTGACTTTACTGCCTGGCTTTGTTACTGAATACCTTATCAAGCCCCAACTCTCAGTTCAATCAAATAATTGAATCATGTAAGGTTCTGGGATTTGCTTGATGCAGACCATTTAGAAAAAGAAGTTTCCTGATGAGTTGCTTCAGGAGATCTGTGCATGAGCCTCTGAACCCCACTACTGAGGGCAAACCGAGGAAATACAATAGGCTTTCCATCTCTCACATCTCGTGCTCTATATAGCAATAGCGCATTTACGCCACACGTTTCCCATTAAAAATGCCACTTTGCATTAGCTGTCCTCAGATGTTGCACACCAAATCCTAGCTAGCCGACTATTTGCTTCCAAACTCCCCCTTTTTCCTTCTTAAACACTGCTGGAATGAGGACTTTAAAAGAGGAAACATCCTACGATAGTAGGTCAATTAATCTCCATGTCAGCCTGAGGGCAATACAGAGGCAGGCTGAGAAGGAACTGGCAGGATGGCAAAGATAAAGCAGCTGAGTAGCACAGTTCAGTCAGGAACAGCACAGGGCTGAGCACGAGCTGACAGCCTCCCAGTACTGCCACGGCAGGAACACAAAGCAGGAGAGTCATTAATTAGCTTGACAAAAAGAAAAAAAACAGGATTAACAGCTATTGTTGATACCTACATGGATCCCCAACTTTTTTTTCAAAAACACTGAACTTGGCTTGGAAAATGGGCTTGGAAATAGCCTTGGCAATGACTTCTACAACCAGTAATGATACACCACAAAAAAAGTATCAAGTGTATTAGGAATATACTCCTGTGCCTCTGCTTGGGGGAAACCTACCTGCCTGAGGGGCATTCAGCTGCTGGAAAATCTGCAACTGAACCAAAGTGCCAAGAAACACATCAGTGGGCAGAAATTTGATATTGGCTCTGCAGAGGGCTGGCTGAAAAGTATAATGTTTTTTCCTCACTGGCATCTCTAACCTCTGTGATATTACAAATGCTTCTGCTGAGTGACAGCAGTATCCCTTTGTAAATGATGGGGAGGATTCCAGGGCTACTAGCAAGGAAAGTAATGCAGCTCCTGAAATTCCCACCTACTTCCATATGAAGCCACAGATTTCTCTCCTACACTGAAAGAAACTGTTCAGGGATCACAGGAGCAATAATTTTATGCAAAAGAAGAGAAAGCAAGAAAGAATCCACTGACAATCAAAGCTTTGGTACTCTAGTAAGATCAGTTTCTTGGTTCTTTAAGACAAATATAGCTAAACATTCACAGCCTCTCTGAAGCTCAGCTACATGAGTGTGGTATACACCAAGCAGAAATGAATAGTTGGGTCAACAATTTAAATACAGCAGCCAATAAATCAGAAATCAAAGTGGATTTGAATTGAGTATACGGAGACTCTCCAGAAAATACTTAAGGTCTGATAATAGAAAAAGTGAAAAAGTACTGCTTTAAGAAATTTAGTTTAGTTCACAGCTGTCCAATAGGCTACCACAGGAACTTGTACACATCACTATTTATAATGAGGCTTTTTTATTTCATCACAGACATGCAGACAATATGCTGCATGCAACAAAACAGGTACCATGAACCAGCTCAGCCCAGAGAGATGGACCCTGCAGTTGCTTTCAGGGGCTGCCATGCCCAAGAACTGCTCTGTGGAAGGCAGCTGTGGATCACAGCCCCTGTGGGAGCTTGGTGACAAGCAACAGGGACAACAAGCTAAGTAAGAGCAGAAAATTGTGCTCCATCACATTCCTCCCTGCCTTCTCTCACATGACAAACAAGTAAGAGACAGCCTCACCCTATCATTCATAAGGAGATTTGGTCATACATGTCACTGAATACTCAAGTGAAAATCTTTCTCCATATTAGAAAACTTGAATAAAAATGCACCCATGGGAAAGTGCCACAAATCTGATATTCTAAGGGAGCAGAAGTAATAATAAAACATGTTAATTAATGATGGGGACAAATATTCCAGGTTCAAGCAACCTGAGAAGAACCAGCAATTAGCTCAACAGTATCTCTGGGACAAGTAACTTTCCTTTCCCCATAACTAATTTATCTTTTGCCAGTGGGGTGCTCTCACAGATGGAGATTTAACCTTATGGTACATTTAAGTTTAGCGGTATCATATTACTTAGTGACTTACAAGACAGGATCATTTACAACTCTGCCTCAAGGCCTCAGAATCCAGTTTAAAACAGAGACTCTGAGAACAAAATTACCCTGACCTGGCCAAATGCCAATGCCAAGGCCACTGCCCACAGCAACTTTCTTTTCCTCAGGCTACCTTAGCAGAACTTCCAATAATGTTCCTGAAGATGTGGTCTAATATTATCCATTTAATTGGACAAGCTCTTCTTATGACAAAGAACAGAGACTGATGCCAAGAGGTCATTCAAATCAGACACGAACAAGATGTTGGCCCAACTGTGGAATATCTGAGCACGTTTCACACATTTTACAAATACGTGCCTTTGGCACGATGGGGTCATCAAGTTATTTCTATGACTGTAAGACAGCCAATATAAGTTAACAAAACCTCTTCTCATACTTCTCCTTCTCGCCTTGCTTGCCTGATCTCATTTTGGAATAAATTTTACAGCCTGTAGTTGTTCAGTAGGTCCCAGGTCGTCCCCTGTGTGCCTCACTCCGCTGGGCACACTATGAAGAACTTGAGAGCAATGACCCTGCTCGCAGTCCAAAACCAACCACACAAACAAAGAACAGCCCTGCCCCAATGAAGTATCCAGGGTCACCCTAGAAGATCTCACAGTCCACCACATGGGTAAGACACAGTGACAACTTGTTCCCATACAACAGCACCTTAAACATTTAAAACCCATTATTCAATACATCCTGTATGTCAAAATGTCCATCTTATCTAGAATGGCTGCCTGCCAATAACACACCGTCACAAAGCATCTCACACGCCCTTTTTGATTTCATTACACAACAGTGTTTTACAGACATTTAAAAAACCCCACAGCATGTGGTGGTTTTAAGATACAACTGAAGATTGTCTTCACTATTCAGTCTGGGTCTGAGTTCTCTACTGAGCAGTTTCCTACAACAGTTTTTGTAATACACTGTATTTAATTTTGAGGGATGAGTAGCAGCATTTCAGTCATCTGCAATACCACACGTCAGCAAAGCATTCAATCACTATATCTTAACAACAATTTGTTGTTCAGATTCTAGAAATTCAAGTCTGGCAAGCTTTTTAATATGCATGAGTACGTTTCATAGAAAGCAAAAAGCACATTTCCCATTCTGCTCAGCATGTTCAAGTCCTACCTTCTTCACAGAAACGGACCACTTTGAAAGGAAAATCCTTGAATTAATACAAAAGCGTGTCTGAAATCCAGTAGCTAACACTGATAAGCAAGGTAAAGAAAGTGGGGTCATTTCTAAACCTCCATTAGAGGTGGGATACTAATTTTTAAATCTGCTGTGAAATGAATTTCAGAAACATAATGGGAAGGGGGAAAATTGCATATTACCATGCATGCAAGAAAAATGTTTGAAATATCCTATTTATCTTCCCTCTCTAAGGGATGTGGATTCTTTTGTACGCCTTGATGATGTGAATCACAGATCAGCATTCTGGGAATCAAGCCTATTCCCATTTACCAGTGTAATATGATCATTTAGCATAATTAACACATGGTATTTCGTTACTGCCATGGACCTGGACCAGATCTGAAATGTAAATATTTGCCAAACTGTACATCCTAGTGCCCAGTGCTACACAATGGTGTAACTTAAGACACTCACTTGATTTGCTTTCTCTTCTGGGGGTAGAGTTAAGGCTGCTGTGGGAATTCTCACTTTCATAACATGAGGCAGCTTAAATATTGTAGATGATGTTACATTAATTTCTGCAGTATCAAATTTTAAAGGTGTGGAAACAAGATGAAAGAGCTCGCAATACAGCAATCATTTCAAGTGGCACAAGAATGAACAGAAAGAAAACTCCTGGAACAAATAACAACCATTTCAATCTTCCCCAACTATCTTTTCTCTAGTGTACTCCATCACCCAGCTCTCCTAGGACACCGTAATCAACAAACCACCATTCTGTGTGATTCAGAGCATGGCACACATGCAAAAAGTAATCAGAAAAATCATTGCAAGAGGTGAACACACAGCAGCCTTACAGAGAGACGTTTTATGACTAAGACAAGACTCTTTATAACAATCTTAAATTCTACAACATGAAATTTCATAGGTTCTTTATCTTACATACTGTAACATTGTGTCTCATCTACTACAAATACAGATGTTACCTGTGTCAATGCCTAACACCCCCCACCTATCTTTTCATTCTTTGTCTTGCAAGAGAAATATTAGGAAGCTATTCACGTCTGTGCTGGTTTAGGGTTTTGAGTTAGTTTTCTTCACAGTGGCTGGTATGGGGCTGTGTTTTGGATTTGTGCTTAACAGAGGGTTGATAACATAGAGATGTTTTTGGTGGTGGTGAGCAAGGCTTACACAGAGCCAAGGCCTTTTCTGCTTCTTGTATTGCCAAGGCGAGGAAATTGGGAGTATGTGGGAAACTGGGAAGAGACACAGCTGAGACAGCTGACCCCAACTGACCAAAGGGATATTTCATATCATATAACATCATGCTCAGTGTATTAAGTGAAAGAAGAAGGAGAAAGGGGGGGAGATTAGAGGGATGGCTTTTGTCTTCCCAGGTCACCATTACGTGTGATGGGCTCTGCTCTCCTGGAGATGGCTGAACACCTGTCTGCCCATGGGAAGCACTGAATTAATTCCTTGCTTTGCTTGTGCTTGTGGCTTAACCCATGAGTCTTCCAGCTTTTACCCTTCCAATTTTCTCCCCAGTCCCATTGGTGGGGGAGTGAGTGAGCAGCTGTGTGGGGCTTGGCTGTTGGCTGGGGTTAAACCACAACCATGTCCAATATCAAATGTACAGATTTTAAGCTAGTTGTATACATCCTAATAATACCTCCTATTACTGATTTTTCTCTTGGAAATACACGAGTCCTACAAGTGAAATTTTCCACAGCAGTTAGACAACAGAACTATTTCCTTGACATTGAAAACCCTCTCAGGATATTTCCCAGTTCTCTCTTAAATAAACAGTATCCCTAAGTCAATGCATCTTTGCAGTATCCCAAGACAGAGCCATTGCATGGCATCACCTGTAATGATGATTTACACAAGAGTAAAGGAAAGCTCCAGCATTTGTTTTTCTTAGCCTCACCTAACATGTTCTTAGCTTTTCCCAGTTGCAAGATGATTCTTTCCCTTCTCAGACCATAATCTCTTATCACTCATCCCAAAATGTACAACAGTAAATGTTCTTTGCCTGCAGCTGTCATGACAAGTTTTACACAGCATCGCAGAGGTATGAAACAGTTCTTGGCAAGCCAAGTACAAGTGTGGACTATTATCTCTCTTTGCTCTCACTGCTTGGATTTATCAAGCTGCACTCCTTGCAGCCTCTGGCAGAACACATGGCATTCAGCAGAAAGGTGGATTGCCTTGCTTTCCCTAAAGGAGCAGAAGTTGCTCCTTCTACTATGTCAGGAACTTAATGAAAGGTAAGCAGTGCCACATCTTCCACTCGTTCCTAGCCAAGGCTAAATCCCTGAAGAACACAGGGAATGTAAAAATACAAAGCAATGGGCCTGCAGCTGTACTAAGACACCTAACCCCAGGGTAACCCTAGGTTCCTCCAAGATGAGTCTATTTTTCTAAGCCTGTTTATAGAACTACCCTTGCACAAAACAATAAAACTCAGATGGGCTAACGAAAGTGCTATCAGTAGGAACCTTGTTTCATTCTTCCCTGCTTCCTTTCCCTACTAATGTCACAGACAGGTAAGAAAACAGAGGAAGATGAATATTTGCATATAATGAAGAGGATTATTGTCCTCCCCTGTTACATTTCCTTCAGTACTTATGGCAGCACTTGGAGACAACCCCAACAACAACCATGTTACTCTGGACTCTCTCAGCATTTGTGGCAAGAAAATAACAGATTACAAAAAGGTTTTATAAGGGCTGAGTGTTGGGCCAACTCATCTCCCCTTAATGTCAATGTGAGCACTATTAAAGATAAGGCTGAATGACTCCAAGCATCCTTCACAGAGATCTTACTTACTGAGGTAATTGGATGTACACCAAGGAAGAAGTCACAGATCAAACCTGGAAAGAGGAAGAAGAAGAAGAAAATGAAGATTTTTGCCTTTTGGACCCACTTCCCACCACAAACATAATTAGCTTAGGATGACAGAAAGGAGACATCAAAAAAAAACCAAACAGGAAAAGGTATATCAAATTCCACCTGCTTCTGAATAAAAGGAGTAAGTCTTAACACTGGTCGCCAGGGCATAATATACTGATTTGATCTGGACTCAAGTTTAAAAAATGGCAATAGGCAAATATTAAAACAGACTTACAGAAACTAAAGGGAAAACAGAGATCACAGGGAAAAGTAAAAGCTGTGTGTCTACTAAATCAAAAATGCTAGTCAGAAAAATCCAGTGCTTCTATCCCTTGGCATTCAGGTCCCCCATTATCACCATGACTCCTGATGACCTGCTTACAGCAGCCAAACTAGACATTAAGCAAGACCCTTCCTGATGAACTCTCCTCCAGTAGCCTTGCTTTCTGACTGGCGTCACCTTTGCTTCTAGTAGAACAAAACACTGCTGAAATGAAAATCACACAAAACCACAAAACAGAAAGCACCCCACCTTTTCCAATTTATACTGGAGCTTTCAGGCCTGTAACAGCACCACCCCAATGTCAGAAGGGTGCTACAAAAATAGAAAACTGACCAAAGTGGGACTAGGATTTCCTTCAACCACATGGAGGAAAGACATGGAACAGTGCTATCTCCACTGTTTAAATGCCCATCAATATTATTGCAGCTGCAAACAAACAAAAAAAAAGAAGTACAGACTAATTATTAAAAAAAAAAAAAAGTGATTATTTCCCCAAACTTGGTCATGGAACCGCTTCCATTATTGATTTGTTGTTGTTGATTTTTAATTTAATGTTTTCCCTTTGCCAGATTCACTCTATCAAGTAAGACAATGAAACATTGCTGTTGATTTGACACAAGTCTGTTTACTTACCTGCTTCAGTATATGGGCACTTCAACAGATCATACACATCACTTCTATACATCTTCCTTAAAGTGAATTAATTCTATATGAACTCCTAACTGATATCAGGCTCCATGGAAAGAACTTGCAGGCATCCATCCAATCTAACTAGCTCCCCAGTGACAAAAGTGACAACAATTTCAGCCACTTAACTACTTATATTGAAGTCAAGGGGGGCTAAGCAATAACTAATAAATAATAAAATAAATATATAATTTTAAAAAATAATCAAGAATTAAACAATCCAAGTTTTCCACAGTTCCACTGGGTAGATGTTGGCTAGTTAATCAAACTGCTGTCACATGCAGTATGCTGTCAGCTACGCTTACAGATGAACTTTCTTCACCACTGATGTAGGCCAGTTATGAACACAGCATGATCTGTAGCAAAGGCAGAAATGGCCTGAGAGGAGCACTTCAGGTCATGTAATCCTGTAAAACAGGTAGCAGTCCTAGCCATGTCAGAGGTACACTGACTGGCTTGACAAAAGCCAGCTCTACACAGTAAAATTAAGAAAGGAGAATGAAATGCTTGCAAGAAAACTGTTAAAGAGGTCTTGTTGCTGGCCAAGGTAAACATGAATAATAAACTCAAAGAAATAAGACTCTTCTGACAGACCAGAACCCGTGAGATGAAAATTCATGGGCAGATGCAACTGAAGATCTCAGTTCATGTCCCCACAGGTACACTACAGGGCTTAGGTAGGTACAAGACTGTTGCAAAATACTATGATGCAAGGAACAGCCACTCTGCAAATCCTTCAGAAACTTGAATCTTTCACTGTGTTTTCTACAAGAGTAGGGAACAGTACTCAGCAGCCAGAAAACCTGTTCAATCCACAGTTTACAGCAGAAGAAAGTAAGGACACAAGTCTGCCTTCCAAAGCAGAAGTTCTGTAACACGAGGGCTAACAAAACCGAGAAGAAAATGCTGATCTTCTCTCTTCTAGAGAGCTCAGTGACTGGCACTTCTCTCCTGGTAACTGTTAGGTAGATCACCACACCTCGTCCTCTGAAATAAAGCATACTTGTCTTTCAGTTCCTCAAATAATGTCCCAAGGGCAAGCAAAATCTGTTTGCTTTTGTAAATGAATGCCTTGGACCAATGTCATCACCAGGTAAGCACCTGCTTTGGTTGTCCTTGACAGTTTTTGAGTTTGCCATAGGGATATTTTGTACCTGAAGTACGAGATGAGTGCATTTTATTAATAAAATTAAAACCTAGAGCTCTAACCACTTACAGATCTTTGAAATAGCAACTGGGCTGTCTAGTGATACAAGCAGATATAGCCTGGCAGTGATCTTCTACTAAAGACAAGAAGAACGTGGAGCAATGAACATCACCTCTCAGTATCTTTTAAAAGTAAAGGAGGGGGATGACTTAGCACCTTCAAAACAAACAAGGGACTTAAGAAGATTTTGATACATTATTTTCAAATTTTAAAAACAGAGGAACTAAACAGTACTTCCTAAAACAGGGAGAATCATGGGGATTCCTAAATGAAGCAAGATTTCCCTTTAAGAGCTCTTTAAAAAGCAGTTCAGAAAAAAAAACCCAGCTACATATCTAAATGACTTGGACCAGTTTTGTTTCCTTTGTGTGGTTTAATGTAGAAACAGCAAGGAAGAAAGGGACTAAAGACAGAAACTTTTCTTTTCTTACCATAGAATGAACTTCCTCAGCTCTTCAAAGAGGAACTGATGGAGAATAGACCAAGAAGGAAGAATTGAAGATAGAGACTAAATAGCTGTGAAAACCAAGCTATGATGAAACACAAGCAGGACTTTTTGTTTTCATAAAAGAAAGCAAGATGCAGTAGAGATTGCTTGAGTGTCCCTGAAGAGTAGGAAACTGAAGGTGGATTTTTCAAGGCAAACTGACTGCTTTAAGAAAGAGGTCTTAAGAAATTATTAAAAAAAAAACAGATTGAAAAGAAGAGTTTCCTGTATAAGTCTTGGGAGGTACTTGTGGTGACCATTCACCAGGAAAATGGTGTGACAACACGGAACTTGGAAAACCGAAAGCCATCCAGATGAATTTACACTGGTATGGGAACATAAGACTCTGTCTGTTCTCATTCCCTCCTCCTGGTTCTCCCTGGAAGATCCCTTCTCTGCTTCGCAGTCCTTTTCACTTTGCCTTCTATAAAACTAGAATAGAGAACACATCCAAAAAGCTCCTGTTCTCAATGAAGTCTCTTCCTCTACAGGTAGTCAAATCCCTCTATGGATCACTGGTTCCAGCAATTACTTTTACCATGGCCTTTATATCCTAATCTGTAACCATATTCACCTGAAATACTGTCCTGAGTCTTCCCACATGCAACAGGAGAAGTTTCAGTGTGTAGGATTTAGTTGATCTTCAATCCTGAGTAGGAGTGAGAGGAATATGTTGGGAATTTTCCCAGAGCTGCAGTTCTTCCCCCATTCCTCTTCATCTTTGATGGCACCACATAGCTCAGCATTAGGTGTCTATGCTATTTATATCCTCCCTATAGATACCTCTGCTGCTGTCCAGAGTGTCCCAGGTGCCATGAATGCAAAGTCTTGCCAGTCCTGCTGCTTTCTCCACTTCTGGGAAACAGACCAGCAAGAGCTTTTCTAACACTCAGAGCCACTATTACTTGGCAAAACTTTGTGAGACAGCACAGCAGCACTGGAGAGATCCAAATGATCTGATGTATGAAAGAAAATAATTTAATTTATACTTGGAAGGTTTCCTTTACAAGCTTTTAGGCCAGCCATTTAGGTTTTTATTTTACAAGGAGACATGCTCCCATCTGCATGTTAGTACAGGTTTCTCCTACTGCCAGAACCATTATCCCATTCCCCTAATGGTATTTTGTCCACATGTATATAAATACATATAAACAATACTGTGCAGACTGTCCTCCAGCGGAAACAACATACTAGACATTCTCAGAACATTGCTTTCAATCCTTCACAACTTCAGCTGCACTTTCTTCAAACAAAGTCAGGTAACAACCTTCATTCACATATGGTTACAGTCTTAAAATAAAACGGAACGCAAAGCTGATTTTGGGATAAGTATATATTTACAAAATCAAGGAACTGTTTAAAATAAAGCTGGATGAACATCCTGGGCAGAACCACCTTACACTGAACGGTATGCAGAGTCGTGGGTAAAAAAACAGCAGTAGAGAAACAGAAAGGAAAGTATGCTTTCAAAAGCATTCTTGAATTATTTAACCTTTAAAAATGTGCAAATGAAAATAGAAAGTCTCCTTGCCAGTGCTCAACATGAGTTTGGAGTACAGCTGCAATCACCAAAAATGTGATTGTCAGCACACTGCCATAAGGCACTTGAGGAGAGAGCACTGACTACCCAATTGCACAAGACAAGTCACTTGGGTTCTTCCCACCAGTGAGTGGCCTAAACCCAGGATTCCTTCAACTTCAAGCTTTGCCTCCCTCAATCCTTCAGGTCAAATGAATTTAATTAAGAGAAAAATTAAAGGACACCAAATACAGGAGAGTTCACAGAGTCCTCTGCTCTCTAAGATTTGCACTGATCCCTGTTCCCTAGCACAGAGTCTCAAAATTTTGAGCTGTCTCCTTCAAACCTGCTGACAGGGTATGACATTTCAGCTCTCTGTTCAGTGTACCACCTCATCCTTCCTTTTCAGCCCTTCCTCCCAGGGGAGGGCTGCAGACTTCCTCTCCCTTAGCCTAGTGCCTTCTCAAGGCTCCTGCCTTCCCACCCACTCCCCGCTGAGCTCCTTCTCCAGTCTATCCCTGCCTCCTGCCCAGACATGCCACACATGGACGATGCAGCTCCTGTGGTCCTATGCCTGCATGAGGCTGATAAATTCCATCATACCCTCACTGTGAGCTTACACAGACCAGTCCAAGCACTTGTAACTCAGTGAGGACGGCCCGGGGCGAAGGCAGCTCTACTTGAGCAATATCAGAGTAGAAACTAAAGCCCAGTTAACACAGTTCAGCTGATTCTAGAGACACACAGAGACTCGGCCTCAAAAATATATCAGCTTTTCACTAGTTAATGCAGCTTGTTTCCCCTTCTGCACTTGTAACAGGGCTCATGGAAATAAACACCCAGCTATTAGTCACTTCCAGCTCCAGAAATATCAGGCCTTAGAACAGCATGACAGCGTTTGCATCAGAAAGGAGAACTCTGACAGCAAAAGGGAAAAGTGCTTTCAAACAACTTTAATAAGTTTTCCTGTTATACCTTTTGAAATAAAGATTAATGCAAACTTCAAATCTTTTAAACTTATGTTACTACTTCAGTGTTATCGTAGTATTACAATGTCATATTCACATCGCTGTAAAGAAAAATTAAGCTTAATTAATACCTTTGTCCACTTAAAGGCTTATGTTTATGATTTAGTCTGCCCCATCTGCCTGGAGCTATCCCTACAACATGCCAGTCTGTTTTATACTCTTGATTTTAAAAGCTTTTCAGTAATAGAATTTTTTTCACCTCTCCTCAACAGGCAGTCTAACAGACCAATACATCTCACTGGCATCAAAACACAGCTCATATACTTACTCGGGATCCCACATTTCCTATCTGTTCTTTCTTCCATGTGAAGCAGTCAGATGTCTCCTTTCTTACTGGGCTTGCGGACAGCAGCAGCTTGCAGCAGCTGGGCTTTGCCCAAGGATCATGCCTCAATCTACAAACTCTAGCCCTCAAGGTTTATTTTTTGACAGCAGTGAATGCAAGTGTTTGGAATATCATCAGAAAACAGAGGGAAGGGTGAGGTAGGGCAGTGAGTGAAAGACATTTACACAACAGTGCTGTCCAGTTCTATTAAACTTAACTCACAGAGACACATCACTTTCCTAGAAACACCCGTGCAATGAGGAAAGTATCCAGCATCTTTCACTGGAGAACAACATCCTGCCTCATGAGAAACACACCACAGAAAACATGTCACTGAACCACAGAAAGTGACCCACCAGACAGATTTGATGGGGTTTTTTCCCAGGAAACACAGCACTGACATTCAGCAATGTACGTTTCATCAGAGGGAGGCTACAAGGAGCAGCAGAAACAGCCCCTGCAAGTCAGTTTTAGGAGAACAGGAGAGATGAAGAGGAAGTGCAGAGTGCACTAGTGATATTTCTTTAGTCTCCAATAGAGCAGCTTGTTACACCTAAGTAAAATATTCAGAGGTTTCTATCTTCCCATGAGTACTTCTCAAAATTAAATTCTAACATGCACTGCACTGAGTGAAGAGATGGCACTTACTGAGCACATCCCTACTTTTCCACAATTTCACTGCCATGTAAAGACAAAAAGAGAAATACCTATTTCTGATCCACTCACATTCTCTGGGTATTGCTAAGATGGCCTCACCAGGACTGACTCAATCCTAAGGTCTGTTAACAACCACAGCACAAACTGGGAGATGATCTGCTGGTCCTGGCATGTTTATTCTGTTTTCTAGAGAGTCAAAGAAGGCAACCCTCAGATAAGAGCTGTTCCCTGGTCATACAATGTCTTTCCCCAGGCTAAGCACCGTGCTTCATTGTCATCACACTCCCTACATGAAATCTCAAATAACATGGTTTGATGTATTCCAGAACTCATCTTTAAGTGATGTTACACCAAAAAGGCACTTTTTACTTTGAGAATCACTAAAGGAAGGCAAGTTTACAAATACAAAGTATTCCCCTACCCACATACACACTCCTCCTGCATAAGCTCCTAGAATAGTGAGGAAAGCTTTTAATTTAACTTTTTTTTAGCATCTTAGCAACACATCAGCATCCTAAAACCTTCCTTAATTTCTTCATCTGGGGTATTTACAAGTATTGCCATAGTTTTACACTACTCCTTCCTTCTCACACCAAATGGCTGCTTGATGTCAGGATCAGAGAATTCATGCTGGAGCAGGCCTGTGGGGGCTCCATCATGCTCCACCTCACACAGGGCCAGCTAGGAGGTCCCAATAGGACTTTATTCGCTTTGGCCTTGAAAACCTGTGAGGACAGACATTGCACAACTCCTCTGGGCAACCTGTTCCAACATCTGACTGTCCTCATTGCAGGAAATTACATCTATCTTGAACCTCCTTTCAGCTTTCCTCTGTTGTCCCTCATGCAGCCACCACACACCAAAGTGAAGAAGCTCTGTCTTCTTGAGAGCCTCCTCTAAAGTACCAGAAGGTCTCTGCAGGTCCCATCAAAGTTTTCTCTTCTCCAGGCTGAACAGGCCTAGTTCCCTCAGCATATGATCCTCATGGCACTGAAAGGCCTTTAAATGCTCTCTTAGCCTCACATCCATCCTCACTCTCTAGTTATGGCACCAGGGACCCCATTTTAGCTCTGCCCGAGGCCTTCAGTGCCTGCCCAACCTGTGTCATAGGTGTGCCTGCCTGCAGCCATGTACTTGAATCCTGGTCCTGGACCCCATTGATGCAGACCCCGACCTGAGATAATCACTTCCTTGGGTACTGGCTGCAGTCTTATTAAAACAGCCCTCAGTATTGTCAGCTGCTTTCACTTCCAGGGCACAACACTGGCTCGTGCTCAGTTTCTTTAAAGCACTCTCATCTCTTTTTGTCATGCATCAATAAAACTAGTGACATGACACGTAGGAAACTAACAGGGCATCAGTCACTTGCAAACAGCACAATCCCGAAACGTGGCGAAAGTGAGAAACTGAGATGGGTTTTCAGTTGTAAAACCCAAGTACCTCGGGAATATTAACATACTACTTCTAAAACAAGCAGTCACTTCTGCTCCATACCAGCTCTCTCAGAGTAATACCAAGACAAAGTCTCGGGTTCTCTAGTGCAAACTTGCTATTTTCACTTGTGACACAAATATGAAAGTAACTCCTCCAATCAGTGCTGCCACCTCAGTGTTGGTTTGCTATTTTAATCTGTGCTCTTCCTGTGTTTCACTTTTCTATTGCAGTTTTTTAGTTTGTGTTTGGGGAGATAGGGGTTAAACACTAAGAATACACAGTTGCGATGGAAATACCCTCATGGACAGGCTGAGGTTTGGCATGCTTTGGAAGAAAATAACTTAAAATAGCACAGAAAGCAAAGACTGTGGGATATGCATCTCTGATAACTACTTTCTGTTAAAATAACCAAAATAGCTAAGATAACACTGACATTCACAGTTAACCCTCTATTCTGCTCAACAGAGATGAACAGGGCCATTCTAACCCCAGAGCTTTGCCTGAATACTGCAAATGATGTTGCATTTGTTATGTTCTGACCCCAAGGTCTTCTTATGCAGCTTTATTGATGAGAATTAGGCTTAAAGAAAGTACCCAAAACCAAATTTGCCACAAGTCTTACAGCTCCATTACACAAAAGGCTTTGTCTATAGGATTTGCAATTTGATCATCACAGGTCTAAAAATATGAAAAGGAAAGATCTGGAGGCAGAAGCTATATTAGCTCCGTCGGTTTTCAAACTTGGAGCTCAGGAAAAATGCAAAATGGAAGCAAAGGACATAAAACTGCGAGGACTCTTTTTTTTCCTTGGTGTTCTCAACATCACATTGATAATTTATCTTTTGACATTCTAAAAGTAATTGATTGCTAACTTTGAACCCACATTCCATGCCAACACAACTCACATGAATGCACACTTCGGTGGCTGCTATCCTTTGCAATTATACACCCTGGCTACAAAGGACTCCACTACCAGCTTAACAAACAAACCATTAAAACAATTTGTGGCACCTGTTACTAAGAACTTTGCTACAGGAACACGGTAAGTTTTGGCTGCCACAGGCAAACGTTTAGGCCCATCTAGTAGTGGGCCAACAGCCCAAACAAACTGTGTGATTTGACTCTCATGGCTATTCTAGAGAATATTTAACTTTTTCACAGACATATCCCAGGTGACTTATGCCCAAGTCTTAAAGCAAGTTCAGTGCAGTTAGGTAGGAAAATCAGGTGCCCCCATTCCTGTGGTTCAAACCACAAAACTATACAGAGTAAAAGCGCCGAACAAAAGAGTTGGTAGAAGGACTAAGTAGAGAAATGCAGCTCACCCTTGTAGTCTAGTTTTTCCCTTAACATAGCATCCCTATACCACAGTTCCTACCCCCTGTCCATCACAAATCCCTG
Source organism: Machaerirhynchus nigripectus (assembly GCA_013397975.1). Classification (NCBI taxonomy): domain Eukaryota; kingdom Metazoa; phylum Chordata; class Aves; order Passeriformes; family Dicruridae; genus Machaerirhynchus; species Machaerirhynchus nigripectus. The sequence goes on along the minus strand of VZRQ01000166.1, from coordinate 208,102 downwards.
GAGCCGAAGGCCCTCCCGAGAGGCAGACCTCACAGAGCTCCCACCTCCCACCAGGAGCACGGTGACAGGCGGATATCCAAGATTCAGCAAGAAAAGTTTCCAAAAGCTTGAACAGGAAAAGGCCACGCTGGAGTCAAGTTTTACATAAGAAGGGGGAAGGCAGGAACCGCTGGCACCACCTCCGCGGGCGGCTGCCGAGCGGAGCTGTCAGCCCACCGCGGGCTCGCTCCCTTCCCGGCCGGAGCGCAGCCTCCCCTCACGCGTGCCCTGCGCGCCCCCAGCCCCTCACGCCGCTGCAGCCTCGGGGGGTGCGCAAGGCCACAGCAGAGGCAGCCCCCGCCTGCCAGCAGCGCTGTCCCAGGGGTGTTTTCCCCGGTGGCGGGGACAAATCCGTCCCCAGCCGAAGCCATCCGCTCCCGTGCGGGATGGGCACCGCGGGCTTCCCGGCCGAGAGCAGGACCGCGCACGCAGACGCCGCTGGGCTCGTCTCATCCCTCTGAACTAACTTTCCTGTTTCCGCAAAAATCACACAGGCACCGGAGGGGGTGGTGGGGGGTTATTGTTTCCAGCAAACACTCCTCACCCCTACGAGCCACCCACACCTCTCCCGCACCCCCATCCCGCCGGGACCCCACTGCTCCCCAGCATNCCCGGCCCCCCCGCCCCGCGCCGCCCCGCTCCTGCCATGTCCCCTCTCCCAGGGCCGGGAATGGCCCGCAGGTCCCCGCCGCCCCTCGTCCCCCGCGGCGCCGGGTCTTACCCGCGCGTCCCTGGGCCGGGCCGGATGGGGCCGAGTGCTGGGGGAGCGGCGGAGGTACGG
>VZRQ01000166.1:156941-207259 GCA_013397975.1 Machaerirhynchus nigripectus | reverse complement strand
GAGGGGCTCGGACCGGCGTTACCGAGCGGGGAGGAGCTGGGGGCGCTGCCCAGGGGAGGCTCCAGCCCCGCGGAGGAGGGAAGGGAGGGATGGAGGGATGGAGCGCTGGCGGCCCGCTCCTGCGGCGCACCCCACCCGCTTCATCCTGGGCCCACCGGAGCCCTTAAGGCAGAGCTGTGCCTGAAGCCCCCCCCGCTCCCTCTGCCCCCCACGGGACACTTCGGTAAACCTCTGGGGTGGGCGCCAGGAACATCCCCCGGCGCACCCTCCGGAGCTGGCGGGATGCGGGGGACACCGACCGCACCCCCCCAGCTGCCCCCTGCCCCGAGGGACCCGCCGCCGGACGTCCCCTCCGGGCTCAGGTAGGCGGCCGTGAGTGCAGCCCTGACCGCTGCTGCAAACGGCAAACCCGGGCTCAGATGCTCGGTGGTCCGCAGCCCACCACCACTGCCAATATGTTGCTGTGGCTTCTAGCACAGGGGGAAAGTATGTCTGAGTGCTCCTCTGAGCTTTCTACGGTCGCAGCAGGAGTTGCAGACAGCTGTGGGTCGGTCTCTTCTCCCAGGTAACAAGTGATAGGACGAGAGGAAACAGCGTCAAACTGTGCCAGGTGAGGTTTAGATTGGACATTGGGAAATATTTCTTCACTGGAAGGGTGTTCAAACATTGGAACAGATTGCTAAGGAAAATGGTGGAGTCACCATTCCTGGAAGTATTCAAATAAAGAGCATATATGGTGCTTAGAGAATTGTTTTAGCGGTGGATGTGGCAGTTCTGGGTTAATGGCTGGACTCTTGGAGGTCTTTTCCAACTTTAATGATTCTTATCTGTGGTGCTATGTGAGACAGGGCCATAAGGGAGATCCTCTGAGATCATACAGAAAGTCCCCACCTGCCTTCCCCAGAGTGACAGTAGAAGTGCAACAAAAACTTAATGAAGCCAAATTTAGACACTGTGTCCAGCAGAATAGTCTCTTGCGTTATCTTAACATGGCTGGGGAAGGTTCTGGCGTGGACTACTAAGTGAAGTGTTACGTAGTGGGGAAACAACCTAGAATTGGGGCAGAGATGCCTACAGAAGTAGACCATGAACATGGGCCTCCTGAGAGGAACTGTATTTTACAGTGTATGAGGAGCAACTCAAGGCTTTACCGCAAATGTTTTTGCAGAAGAAAGATCTGTTTCACATTCCTAGGTCCCCTGTGTATTCTCATTTCCTTCTCTGGTACTGCTGCTGTGGTCACACTTCTCATTTCAAGGGGATGTCCACATCAAATATATTCTCTTGTACCTTCCATCATGTCCTAAGTGGATTTTTATGAACTGCTTGGTTCAACAGACCTGAAGCGTCCTGGTGGCAGTGCTGCCAGCAACACAACTGTCATGTGCTGCATGTTTGTTTCTGGCCCCCTCCAGAAGAGAAGCATGTGCAGCACTGCTCTGTTCGTCATTTATTTATGTACAAAAGTTGCTGTGTGTTTACCTTAAAGCAAGAAATGAAGGTAATATGTCTTGCAATGCAGCAGGAGATAAAGAGATCTGTGGCGAGAAGTTCTTTTTGTTCTTTGGTTCCAAACTCCAAGAAGAGTCCATCTCCTGGATGCTGTAGGTCTAATGCAGCAAATCCCATTATACCTGAGGACTGAAGGATCTTCATTTCAGAATTGTTGCCAATCTTTAAATAACTCAAACTTTGGAAATAAACAACCTCTTCCTGAAAGACACGTGGCACAGGAAGTCAGCAGACAATGAGGACGTTTGACACATGTTTGGTGGTGGTGTTACTGTTGGTTTGTTGTTTGCTCTAAAAGAAACAGCATGATGTTGTGTTCTTTACCTGTTGCACAAGCAGCTTTATACCCAGGCATATGGGATTTCTATTGTTCAAGTCAAAGCAAAGAATACATATGTGAAATCAAGTCATCATTTGGTGTCTACCTTGGAAAGAAGGTAAAAGTGCTTGAGAAGGAAATAAAACATATATGGGAGCTTTGTAAGAACCTGATCATTTAGGGAAGAGTTTGAGGATCACTGTGAAACTGGGGACTGGAGTGGCTGATACTGCAAATACACTTTCTACCAAGGAAACTGCATTCGTCTGCAGGTCTCTGCTCAATTATGCCAGTAAATTTAGGGAAGTAATCCCAGTTCTGTGCATCAGCTTTAACTAGCTGTCTTCCACATGTGACTGAATCTAACATGGGGACACTCTGATGTTGTCCATACAGTGAGGACCTGAAAGAGTTGCACCTAATCAGCATCTTTTGCCAGGCAACCAGCAGCAGGACGAGAGGACGCAGTCTTAAGCTGCACCAGGGGAAGTTTAGGCTAGACATTAAAAAAACATTCATCACGGAAAGAGTGGTTCAGCATTGGAATGGGCTGCCCAGGGAGGTGGTGGAGTCACTGTCCCTGGAGCTGTTTAAAAAATACTGGATGTGGCACTTAGTGCCATGGTTTAGTTGATAAGGTTGTGTTAGCTCACAGGTCGAACTTGACAATCTCAAAGGTCTTTTCCAACCTAGTTAATTCTGTGATTCTGTGTACCTGAATCCATGGCATCTGACCAGCAAACTTAAGGGCTACAGCAGCTTTTGAGAACAGCTTTGAGGCATCTAGAAACAGACGCTTTCCAGTGTGATTCACAGGATGTACCCTCTCTACTGCAATAGCAATTCTGTGGCTTTGGTGCCAGCCACCAATTTCAGATGAAATGATAACATGGCAACAGAGCTGAGTGCTGTGGGAAAATTAAGGAAGTTGAAAATCAAAATCTATGCTTCTCTTTTATTCAGAAAGAGATCATCCATCTAGACTCTGTAACTTTGCTATATTCAGGTTCTTTCCATCATTATTGCTGAATTCTGTACCTGAAGGAGATGCAGGCAGTGCTTCTCTTTAATGATGCTCTATTTGTTTTCCTCAGAATGAGCACCATTACTCTTGTGTGTCATTTAAGAGGCCAAAAATTGTATGAATCACAGATTTGGAGTCTTGACTAATCGCTGAACCAGCATGTTAAATGCATGCAAACATAGCTACCAGTGTAGTAGATCTGGATCTGGTGTCCAGGAGGATTTGGGACTGCACCGTGGTCTGTGAGGTTACTGACAAAGCTGTGGTCAAGCTTCTGGCTAGCCTTGCCTTGTAGAGAGTAGCCCTGATGTTGCTGTTTCATTACAAGCATGCAAGTTGTCTGCTGCCTTCCTGCTTGGTTTTGATGTAGACTGTGCTTGCAGGACTGTCGAAACAGCACGACCCCCTGGCAGCTTCCTGAAGGCTCAACATGCATTCCTCCTGCCTCTTCTACAGCTCTAGAGCAAGTTCGAAGGTGTTCTCACCTGTCTGAATTAGTTCTTATTCTTTGCTGTAACCACACATGTTCTTCAACTCCTTCATCTAGTCCAGGATGTCAAAGAAGCAAGACAAAAATGAGCCGGGTAATGGGGAAGAAAAGGTCACTGGGAAACCATTGCACCAAAGGCTAAACCATGTGTGTAGTACTCAAGGAAATAAAGATCCCTGGGTCTAGATACTGAAGTAAAAAGAGATTTAAATTCAATCCCTACCTTTGCCTCTAGGCCTACCTACGTGTTTTCTTTGTTGGCAATGTCGGCTTAAGAAGTTCCCACCCCCTCACCACAGATACATGAATGAATTCAAATGAACTTGTCTTACCTGAAGTGTTCCTTTTGGCTTTGAAGTGAAGATGAAGGGAGGGCTCCTGTCTTGCCTATTTCTGTGTTGCTCAGACCCATGGTCTGTTGTGTCTTATCTTCGAAGACTATCAGTAAGTGTAATCATTTATTAATTCAGTTTGACATGATTCCACAAGCAGATGTAGCTGCACAAATTAGGGCTGATAAACTGAAACATGTACATTGGAAAAAAAGGGAGTCAGTTTAATGGAAACCTTATAAGAGCTTTGTTATCAAGAAAACATGGATATATAGATACGTGTTTTGTCACTTCGTATGTCTCAGTGTTGTGGCTGTAAAGTGACCAGGGGAATCAGTTTTTACTGTTTTGTCCTTTTACAGGAAGTTCTTACAGGCTAAGGTTAATAAATCTGGTATTTCTGCCCCAACTGAAATTAAACTTGTAAGACATTCTGATATCCTCGTTTGTTGTTACTTCTTTAGAGTTCAGTTTAAGCCTTTCCTCTTGAAACTAGGCTATCTCTTTTTTTACATATGCTGCTATTTTGTGTTTGCTTTGCTTTATTTTTAGCAAAATTGCAGCTGGCTCTTAGTTCTGATGCACTGTCTGGTTTCTTCTGGTGAAATTCCAAGAAAGGAAGCCTTGGGGACAGAAAGCTACAGTCCTTCCAGTCTTTGAAGTATTTTTGTATGGATCTCACCCATTCTGCAAGGGGACAGAAGCCTTTAAGTCCAGATCAAAATTTCCAGTACTTCTTCTGCCTCATAGCTTTATTAAATCTTCTTCATCTCATGGCCTACATAAAAGTGAGCTCTCCCAGACACATGAATTTTCTTTTGATTTCTCCGCTGAGTTTCAAAGGCAGGTGGATGTCTCTTGCTGACCCTGGTTATTTACACCAGGGAGCTGTGAACTCCAAGCGCAAGCACAGAAAGGAATAGTGCCAGAGAAGAGTCCTCCATTGCTATGAAGTTGGAAAAAAACCCCGCATGAGTCCCCAAATCAACTGTGCAAAGATTTCATCTGTTCCTCAGCCTGTTGGTTTGTGTTTACTGCCTTGATAACATCTTAAAACTTTGCTTAATGTGGTTTTATTCGTGATCAGCTAATGGACTAAGTGGACTTCTAGGGCTCATCTTCTTCAGCGACTGACTTCCACAGGGTCTGCTGTTGTGGTGTAACCTTGCGGTGAATGCATGCAAGGCTCATGTTTGCAGAAGAGTACGAATATGCATCACAAGGAATTTTCCATTGCTGGGGACTTTCTCTGCCCTTTCTCTGTACAGGCTTCATTTCAAAACATTGTTGTCTGCATTAGCCAAAAATACTTTTCCCAAGGGTCGGTCTTTTTTCTTATTAGCAAAGTTTTATTTGATTTGTTGCCTGCTCCACACACGGTTCAGAGATCAGGAAGGAAATTGCACAGGGCTGAAATAGGCAGGTGCATGCATCAGCAATGGACTGTAGCCAGTGGGTGCCATTCATACCTACATGGCCAGCTGGAGGGGCTGGCTGGTTTGCAGAGATTTAGTTAATTCAGTCCTGGGTGGCTTGGTCACCTGGCTGGGACTAGCAATAATACCTGGTGGATGGGCAAGGGCAGCCTGTGCTTGCACGGATTTTTCATGTGTAGCACAGAACAGCAGGTATTTCAAGATGCTTTGTTTTCTAGGTGTTTTAAGTACTTGGCTCATCTTTCTCCAAGCTTGACTGATTCTAGTTACCAGCCATGCAGATCTTACGGAAAGCTGTTGGCATCTGTGTTCTGTATTGCTGTTTGGAGGTCAGTTCTTGAAGGTATTTCTTTGTCTTGGAGAGAGCAGGCAGAGCAGAAACTAGGTGTAGATTTTGCTTAATAGCTGCAAGCAAAATTTCTGTTCTTGACATCTTTCAGCTCCTGCACAGAGAAGGTTAACAGCACTAGCCCTGCAAAGTCCTTAAAAATAGCCTCTGAGAATGCAGGGTCTGCAAGATTGGTGGGAAAAAATATATGGAGCACTTTTCCCATAATCAGAAACCAACCATCCTTCTCCAGCTCTGACTTCATGGCATCGTCTTCGCTGTCCTCCCTACCCTTGTCCTTTCCTTCCCATGCTTCAAAGCACAGGGTATGCCTGGTGAAGACTCATCCCTGTCAGGGACCTCCCACGTGCAAATGGAAACCCACACTTCTGCAGTTACAACAGATCAACTGGCATGCAATGGCTTAATGAGGGAGTAAGTCACTTAGTACCCCTTCCACATTAAATTGATTGTCCAGGTCATGGGACTCTGCCTGGCCACCCAATAAATTTCCTGTTCAACGGCTGCCAGAGAGCATCATGCAAACCACCTCTTCCCTCAGAGCAGCATGAATGGCTGCATCTTTCCCCCACATCAGCAGCATTGTGGGGACCAAGATTATTGCCTCTCGGTGACTCCTGAATAGACAACCTCAGTTTACAAGTAAAGCAGAGAGGCTGTATTTGATTGCCTTGGAAACACAGAAAGCTAAGCTGTTTTCACTGTTCTCTCTCATTCTTTTCCTCCAGTTTGCTGGCTAAATGACATTCTGTGCAATACTTGTGCACCTCACTGTCTGCACCTAACAGGTGGAACAATTTGACCTGTGTAAACAATTATTTTGCTGGTGCACAAGAGCACAGTCTGGCTCACTGGGCACTGGTAGCAGTGCAGGATCAGCAGAAGAAAAAGCAGCAAGAATTATTTTACTCTGTCAAGTGGTCAGACTTGATACATAGAGGAAATCTGCTGGGTAAGACAACATGATTTAACATACCCAATTTTCTAAGCGTAACTTCACTTAACACGCAAAGAAAAGGCTGGTCTCTCACTGTCAGGCACGGAAGAGAGGGAAAAAGAAAGAAGCCTCTAACAGAGCAAGGCAGAATGAGCCTGTGACTGCATAACTGCTGATGTGGACAGCTGGACAGGCAGCTGTGCAGGATATCTGTGCAGTTTCTATACACAGACACATGCCCACGTATGTCTGACACTTATACAAATGTATGGTAACCATGTCCGTGCATGTGTTGACTTTCACATGAATGTATATGAGTGCACACACTCAGACCAGGTGTAGCATGAACATTTTCAACCTGTTCACACGTGGTCAGAGTTGTGGAAGCTGCTGCCATTGCCACTGCCCTACCTCTATGCTCAGGTGCACACACTCCTTTTACGTGTGTGATCACACCCTGGGCGTGCACTGTGGGAAGTGCTTTTCACAGGATGCTGATTGTGGTGAGACCCTTAAGCAGTCATTTGCCTGTTTCCAAGACTCCAAGTCTTTTCCCCATTTGCGCAAACCTGGAGATAGAAACTTTACTCTATCAATCACAAACCAGCTCAGAGGTACTTTTCTGAAAATACACAATATCTGCAGTTTATTTTTCAGTTTGATATGGGGGGGCAGGGGTTGTTCAAGCACAGACTTTTTTCTTAGACATGCATTCCATGGACAACTCAAGGCAGAGAGTCTCTAGTCCTTCACCAGCCGGTAGATGTGATGTTGGGCACCGTGGTCACTAGTTGATACTTCAAAAACATATGCTATGCACAGCAAGGTCTCCTGTGTGTCCCTGTTTGTCACAACCTAGACAGAAAAGGAGAAGAAGCTGAAATGGCAACTGCTATTTCTCTGCTTACATATTCCAACACATTTAACATAAAGCAGAAAGTCAGTAACAGACAAAGAACAGAGAGGTGCAGGATTGATACACAACTTGGCCACCATGACCCCCAGTCTGTGTGCCCACACACCACAGCAATTTTGCAGCCTCAGAACTAAAATGCAGTAAAGAGACAGGGAGGTGAGCAGAGTCCACTGTGAAGAAAAGTCCACTGTAACCAAGCAGTGACCACATCAGTGGAAGCAGATCTACCAGGTCCTCTACTCCCCACCCCGGGTGTTGCAGATTTCAGCAGAGGGAAAGTGTTTCACCTACAGAAGCTCTTTTTGCTCTGTTTGCTGGGTATAGAGAGGCCCCTCCTGTGGCACACCCACTCCTGTTCACACATATATTGATATATCACAGCCACAGTGAATTGTTTCCCTTCATCTGCTCCTGCTTGCCAATGGTAGACACAGAACATGAGGATTACAGAGTATAACTCCTTTTACAGGAGACTTACAGATTTGACTCCATTATACCTCCCATTCCATACACTGTAGGTATTGGGAGAAGGATGGATGCTACACTCATGCATTCTCACAGAAGCTCCTTTTTTCCCATTTTTTCCTACAGCCCCTCAGGACCCTTAGCTTCTCTGCAACGTGACTGTCAGCAGCGTGGTGAAGGAGCAGAGTTGTCCTAGTTTTTGCAGCATGCACTGCGTGGCAGAGACAAGAGAAATATTGCACTCAGAACTCCTAGCTCAGCTTCCCTCTCTCTGTCACTGCACAACTTTGCACATTCTTGTCACCTGAGTTTGTGCCATAGCTAAAGTTCTCTCCTACTGGAGGAAACAGATTTTTATCAGCAGTAGCACCAACTCAACTGCAGAAGAAAAACATTCCAGCTGGAGGCTTATACTGTACCACAGCCTAATTGTTCTTGTGAAAACAGGAAGAAAATAGCTGTTTTCAAACTTGCTTATTAATTTTAGCAGTCTGATTTTGGTCTATCCTGTTTTCTTACTTCATGATTGGGTTTGCAGTTGAACTCCTTTCTTCTGCAAGATGTGGTGAGTTACACACATCCAGGTGTGATAAGGCACCAGGCCCTTTTCTGAAAAAATGGGCTCTGAAATCATGGGAGTGCTAGAGCCAGACAAATGTGCAAAGCAAGATAAATGATGCTTGTGGGATCAGGGGTATCTAAGCTCATAAAAGGGTCTAGAAAAAATAAAATTAGACCTGCCTCAAAGGTGGTAGTGGGGACTGAGGGCTACCAACATGCCTTACATTGTATTGTGCATTTTTCAGCTCCCCGGTGGGGAGTGGGAAATGCTCAGGCTGCTGCTCAGGGAGCAGGTGCACCTTCATCTTGCACAGGACTGCAAGGCTGTGTGTGCCACATGTCCCATGTCCACATGGGACATGCCTTCAGTGACAGAAGGTAAGGAAAGGACATGAGATTTCTCAAAACATAAAGCCCCTGAGGAAGTATAACTATGTGACAGCTTTTTTCATAGAATTTATAGGAAGTGCTGGCCTGACTGAGGAATGAAGCATGCAAGAAGGCAGCTTCAGTGTTCCTCAGTATGGATTACAGTACACAGGTCTTCCATCTCTCTGTCTCTGCCCCTTTCATGCTTTTGCTCATCTGAAAGAACTCTCAGCATTTATACTCCTCGTTTCTTCCAGATGTTTAAGATCTTAATACAAACACAGAAGAGTAAACTTCTTAATGCCCTGTGAGGTATATTATTAATGTTGTGTTTTATAGCTGACGTGTCTGAGCCACAGAGCAGTGAAATGAGTTGCCTGCAGCTATCCAACATCTTCAGACAATGGAATGAAAACCCCTTTTATTGCCATTCTTTCATACAGCCACCAGCATCTCTTCTATTTACCCAGCCTCACGTTCTCTGGGCAAGGATCTGTGATGCCTCTTATAGAGGCGAACACAGCTGTCTGCCCTCTTCCCAAGTTTAGGCTGCATCTGAGCCTGGAAAGGCTCCCAGTATAAAACATTAATGCAGATCTAATGGCTATAGCCTTGTAATCCTGACCTATCTAGAGGCTGCAGTGATTCAGAAGGTGTCACAGAGCTTCCCCACAACATGCCCCTTCCTTTACATGTCTCCATATTCTTTACAGGTCCAGGATGGTTCTGAAGACACTACTTCTCCCCCTCCCCCCCATGTGGTCAGCAAAGAACTCTTCCCACAGAAAAATTTTATAGCCACTCAACAGTGCCCTTGTGGTTTTTTTAACTTGCAAAAAAGGGCCGGGGCACAGAAAGGACCTCAATGTTTGTGAAATACTGGAATGAGCATTTCCTTCACTGACTTTTTCATCATTCCTCTTCTTTTGTCTCTCTGCCTCCTGAGCTCTCCCCTTTATTTTTCATCTCTCTCTTACCCAGGTCTCTCAAATTCTTTTGCTGTTCCTCTGCATGAGTTACTATCTCTAGAGCTCCATAAATGGTGTTGAAGTGCAATACACATGAAAGACACTAAGTTCAATTAGATGCTGAGCTAAAAAAGGAAATCTGCCTTGACTCTCAACACTGAACTCCTGCATGGTGCTTACATGTTGCCAAGTTGCAACAAAAACAGTTGGAATTCCCACCTGTAAGATAGTGAAGTTCTCCAGCACACTGTTCATCATGTACTTCTCGGGAAGGTGCTTGAGTTTGTGGATGAAGTTGATCATGTATTCGCAGAGAGGGGAGCGGTGGATGCGGTAGGAATAGTGTCCGTTTTCGTAGCGTGCATACTCTGTCTGCAAAGCAAAACACAGAGGGGGCTCGTGGGGCTGCGCTGTCACACCAGCAACACTAATCACAAAAAGGCACTCAGAACAGAAAAATTACAGTGGCACTTTTAAATCATTTTATTAACAGTACTTTGCACCAATGTCAGTCCCTTTGAGCCCTCTTAATTTCTTTGGCTTGATTTATTTTTTTTCTTTAGAAGAGTAGGTTCCAGCTTATGAGCAGCTAACCCTCAAGGCACTGTGAAAGGTAACTAAGAGGAACAGACCAGTTGTCACCTACACTACAGTCTGCGTCTCTACTGGAAAAATACTAGGTGTGAATAAACTGAAAAAGTTAATAACTACTGTTTTAACAAGACCAGGAAGCAACGATAGTAATAGTATGCTCTGGATGCTTTATAGCTAAGAAGCTAAAAGAGACTAAAGCCTTCTGGTACCTGTGAGAGAGAACATAGAATTTCTGCCCCCCTTTAGGAGAGGGTCTGGCAAATGATACACAGAGGGATTTTCTTGCTCACATTCACACCTTAGCTCCTGTGTATTTTATCTGCCTTTGAACAGAAACTGAGACCATATTCTATGATTTCACAGCAGGCCCTTAAATGCCTGTAACCTCCTTTCACCCCAGAAGCTTGGTCTTCTTTCCTGTGCACCATGACACATTACTTTGGCCTCTCTGTCCCATCTGCAAATACTTAAACGGACTTTAGGAATGCCTATCATGTGACTGGAGATGGGTTTTGGGGAAGGATGCACCTTGAACTGACTGCTGACATGAGAACAGCTGGTGTTCTGCAGATAGATGCTTCTGCATTTAAAGGCTCCTTGAGAAACAGGGCAGCAGGAGGCATGTCAAAGCAGCTCTCTTAGCAGCTGAATGTGGCATCAAAACTAATTTCTTCAATGCCAGTTATATGCATGATTTTGCAGTTCCCCTGTTGCTCAAGCTGTAAGTGTACCAGCTCTAGGTCAAATAAAACCATAAGACTATAGTCTGTAAATCATTACAGTCAATTAATGGCTATAGTTTATAAATGCTCTGTTTAAAAACAGTGACAAGAGTGAGGTCTTGCTTATATGTTTTCACCTTTCTGGACTACAAAACAAAGGCTCTGTGTTTCCTAGCTTTCCTTTGCTTCCCAAAAAACCCCAGAGAATCACCAGAGCTAAGAGTCTTACGTATTTACATCTCCTCAGAAACTGAGGTATAAGGGAAAAGCAGCAAACACTACCAGATCTTCAGTGAAGTCCTGAGACAAGGCCATGTTGCAGGCTGAGTGATCTTACGCCTGCATGTCTCAGAAATAATAATCTATGGCATCCATTCCCTGACAAGAAGCATGAGATATATTTTGCCTACAAAGGCAGGATGCAAATACTTGAAGTGACAAAACAGCAGCCAGAGAGAACCTTGCACCCGGGTGTCTGCGCCTCACCTCTACTTTCTCTACCACCTGCTTTCCAAAGGAACACACTTTGGTGGAACAGGTAATGACCATGTTTTCTGGGCTCTCATATTGGCTGGAAACTCCATAGAAAGATCTGGATTCATCTTCAATATTGGTATTCAAATCAGCCTGCCAAAAAAAAAAAGAGAAAAAAAATGTATATGGTTATGAATAGATAGCTGTGGCATTTTCTCACCATTAGCTTGTGTAGTCAAGATCATAAAGTATTGGAGTATCCGAAGCTCCTTAAGCAGACCAATGTGCATTGAGCAAGCTGGAGAAATCTGAAGAGTATTGAATAAAATCCCATTCCCACTTCAGAAAATGGTGGTGTGGATTTGCATACACATTGGGGAAATGTGGTGGAATATCCTCCTAATGTTAAAAACATATGGCGCAGCTTGGAGGTACTCACAAGGCATGTGGAGAGCAGACTGCAGAGACAGAGCAGTGCAACAGACAGGCTAAACTGGGCTGACTCACCAAGAAAGGAAAATAATGGTAAAGCAACAGTAATAAAGTTTTTCCACTCTAGGAATGCAGGTAAGGGAAAAGAGACAGCAGGGAAAAGGAATGTGTGAGTACGCACACACATCAGGCTCAGGTACTATGATATAAGGACCGTAAATAGACAGGATGCAACATAAGGAATGTAGGTTACTGATGGACCCAGCCCAGTTACACCTAAATTCAAACCCATCTCCATTAGCAGCCACAGTTTTCAAATGTGAGTGCCTAAGGCTGGCCAACAGAAGCCTCCTGTTGGGACATAACTCCTAAAAATCCCGTCTGGCTGAAGCTTCCACCAGGGGTCATTCCAACCACAGTTATGAAACAAGCAGCGGTTTCCCTTGAGCTCTGGAAACAACAGGTGTGTGGGAATGCCCAGCTCAGCTTCTTCCCCTTCAAAACTGAAAGGGCAGAGCTTCTCTGTGCTCCACAAGCCCAGGTGCTAATTTACATCAGCATAAAAAGCAAGGATCGGTTCCCATAGGCTGCTCCAGAGCATTTCATTCTTCCAGCTGAACCAAGGGAAAGAGGAAACTGAAGGAAGCGTGTTCCTGCTACAGTGCACACAGTGTGAATAGGAGAGCATTAAATGCCATTCTAGCAGGGTTTTCTTACCCAGTGTCAGTGAATAGTTTTTATTTAGGATCTAAAGCAGCACTAAGGACAAGCAATGCTAGCTTTGGAACTGGACCACCACAATAATGAATGCCCCTCTTTCTTTGCCGTGCAAAATACCTGTCTCTTCTCTGCCATGAGATAATAAATACTGTTAGCTTAGTAGTCTTAAGGAGCAATTTCACAAAAGGTTTAGGTCAGTTTAGAAAGTGCCAGTCAAGTTTTCTCCCCATCTGTAGACGTGTGAGCTTGCTGCTGCCTTTGGGTCACCACAGAAGATGAGGGCACAAAGACTGCCTATTTTCCTAGCAACACATACTCAGGCTGGCTTGAGTCTCTTGAGAAACTGCACCTCAGAGTTGTAATTTGATGATGCCAGGCTGGTCCTGACCCCAAGAGAGAACAGTCTCACTCTTCCAGAGCAGTTTGTGCTTCCCCATTCCTGCTGTACTGACACATTTCTGTTAGCTGTATTACAAGGCTCACGGAGGAATTGCTCAGCTAGTTCTCAGTGGGATCAGTTCCCTTGCCTGATTCAGGAACGCTTGTGTGTGTTCAAACAAAGAACGTGTGTTGGGAGGATGAGCAGCAACAGGGAAAGCAGAAGGCAGGACAGCTTCTTCTAGTGAATTATTATGGTCATGCTGAAGACCTTGATATTAAATAACTATAGTTAGGCAGCTACCTTCTTTGTACCACAAATGTACATGTATTAGATAGTAACAGTGTTACTCTATTCTGGTTTAGGTTTTATTGAATTACTGTAGTGTAATACAGTACTTTAATACTGTAATACTTCCATGTCAATGCAACTAACTCTATTGTTTATTTCACCCACACTCCAACTGTCTGAATAAAGATTAATTTCTGCCCTTCTCTGAAAAGGAACTAGACCAGGAGTCCTTCACAATATTTTTCAGCTGTTTCCCTTGGGAGTGATAAACACAATGTATGGACTTGACTTTGTTCTTCTAAAGAAATTCTCCCACTGAGTCAAATACAACAAAGGGTCAAGGCTACAGAGGCTTGGTCAGGCCACTGCTACATAAACATAGCAGAGGCTCTCACTGCAGAACTGGACAAACATTTTCAGGGTCTCACTAGTAAAGCTAAGGTTACATTCTCCTAAAAACTCGCTGGTAAAATTTAAAAAATAAATGCAGTCAATATGAGGCAAAGCAGGAAGGTGCTAGTTCCACTTCATGAGAAAAGCTTCATTAGCCCTAAGAAGCCACTCTAGGTGCCTCCACAGTTTGACAAGCCTCCCATCAGAAGGCCAGACTAGAATTTCACAGCCAGACAATTAACATCTAATTAATCAACATTAATGGCAAAACTATGGTAATACTGTTTGAATAAAGGAGTCATCATTCACTTACATTATGTACAATCAGGTTCCTGGAAGCCTTGTTGCAGTGGAGCAGTGGGATCATGTTGGAACTCCCTCACATTTACTCTGCACTTTTTATTCTAAAGCTTGTCCCATATTATGGGCTAGGACAGTCAGACACGGAGTGATCAGTCACCAAGAGCTGTGCACCCACCTCCTGTCACCTCTGCAGATCTCATAAACATACATACATGGAATTTCAGCAACTCCAGGGTATGACAGCAGCAGCTTGCTGAGGGCCTCAGGTTGTGTTTGCAGGAGAATGAAGCTGGAGCACCCCAGACAGTGCTGGCCTTACAGTTATAGCTTATTCACTTATTTACAGCTGCTGGTTCCCACCTTCTCAAGGAAGGCACTGCCCCCGTACCAGAGATTATTTAGCACACACATATCTGCTCTTGAACTATTTGCAACCTGGTTTATTCATGTGAACTGAAAATAGCAATGGTGTACTTGAACACCAGACCAAGGAACGACTCGGGAGTGGAATTCCAATCTCTTAGCTTTCCCTGCTGTGCAGATGATTACCTCCTGAAGGGAGACAAGGCAGAAAATTGAGGAAGAACACTGTAATCTGCTATGGCCAAATTAACTCCTAAATGTCAACTGGACACTAGGGTAATTCATGAAAGGATGAAGTTAAACTTCTCGGGATTGCACGAGGACAAGACCATAATGACCAAAAGAGCTACTGCATTTAGCTTAACATCTAAAACCACTATGGACTTCATGCCTAGATTCCTATGAGCTCCTCACAACACCTAGACCATCAGGACTACATTGCTTCTCTAAAGAAAACCTTGTGTCCAAGCACACCCAGGGCTGGAGCGAGCACCCGAGGTGAGCAGAGACAGGTCTGAGTTGCTGTGTCCAGTACGTTCCACCCTTAAAAGATGCAAGTCACAATAATAGTGACTATGATTCAAAGGAAATTAATCTTCCCAGAACTCCATCAAGCAGGAGGGATAATCTTCACTTTATAGTCTGGGAATGCATGGAATTGTTTAATACGTAACTGGATGTGACTAGAACCTAGGTGCCTAAACTCCTGTCTGGCAAATGCCCTAGTATGTCCAACAACAAGTGAGATGAGTCTTGAATACATTCCTTACCCCATCCTAGGCAGCCAAAGGAGACATAGGCAGGATTTAGAAAAGCCTCACTGAGGGGGCTGAGCTGCTCCTACTTGCCACTGCTAGAACAGGGTGGGACTGCGGGGGCAGCAGCAGCATTCAGACTGTTGGGTGGTGTCCAGCATTCAAACAGCTGTTCTCAGTCTCTTTTAAAAGCAAAGGTAGAAGATCAAATGAATGAGACATATTACAAGCTAAATCTGAGTTACTAGCCACCAACTGGACCACATGACTTTATCTGACAAAGTCAGGGTTCTTGCTTTCTGTCCAAGAAACTCTAGATGCGACAACCTGTGCACACTCTGGCACAGCAGCAATCTGATGTGTCTGGGATGTGTTCAACTTGCTGTGCAAGCTCAGCACAGATGACACACTTATCCACAGCTTGCCTGATGACTTCCAAACATGCTGAAGCTACAATCACTGTGGTATCAGTGATATAGCACACCTCAGTGATCCACATCCTGCATGCAAGAGTGAATCTACCTGCTTTGGGGTAAACAGCTGAGATTTCCTCCTTTCCAGAGAAGTAAGCAGAATGTTTAATTACCTACAAGATTTCTAGATGGAAAAGAAGGGATTTGTTCTGGGAAGAGCATACTAACCCTCCATAGGTTAATATGCTCCTCTCTCCTTTCCATCTCTGAAAAAGATTCTTTGAAAATTTCTCAGCAATTCAGTCTTTCAATCTGCTTTTTGCTCTCAATAATATCTATACTGTTGAACGCTGTGGGGAACATCTTTGTTGAAAGAAGTGCCATTGGCAGAGTCCCTTTACATAACGCAGCAACTGGAGGTGGTGCTGGTGATGGCAGGCGAAATTAATGTGTGCAAAAGTCATAAAATTCTCTGTTTCTAGCTGCTGTCTTGTTTGCTGCCTCAATAGTACCAAGAACAGACTGGACACAGGGACCAAATAGCCATTTCCTTGTTCTCCAGGCAGTTTCTGCCAGGTCAGGATTGAAGGCATCCAGTGGGCAAGGCAAGGTGCTGAGGGCAATTCGCACTGCTGCTGTTTTGACTGGATTTGCTTGTGACAGGAGAGAGGCCAAGTGCAGGACAACAGTTTCCAGCCCAACTCTTCAGCACTTTCCCACAAAAGTGTATTTCATTCATCTGAAAGAAAATGCTCAGTGATTTGACTGCCTATCACCAAGAAGAAATCACTACATACATTCTTCACAGGCAGGACAGGGCTCCCAAGAAATTCCCCTGACACATGTCTCTATAGATGGCTGTTCTCTGCAAAGTACTACCTGTCCTGAATTCCTAGTTGGTCATTTTCCTTCTGTCTTCCATCCAGAGTCTCACAACTTCTGAAAGCTCCAAGATGCAAGTGCACCATCCTACTAACGTGCAAAGCCCTGAGAACGCCTCTTCCCCAAACTATTAATAACGATCCACACAGGAGGAGTTCACGGGGAGAAGCAAGGAACAGGTGGCAGAGATAATATTAGCCTGCGAAAGAGCAGGGCTGCCACTGCCCATGTGTTGGGGAGGCTAATGTCTCACATTCATTGTCGTGTGCTAGAATGCACTTGGAGCACAGAGAAATGTCACACAGATGTCATACACAACTCGCCAACCCAAGTCCAAAAATCAGTTCATTGAACCAAATTCCCAGTGCCAAAATCAAGGAAGAATTACAAACACTGCAACACTGCTTATGTTTCAAACTCATCAGCTTTTAACTCTTAGCTATTGTATAAATAATTTAAAGTACCTTTGAACAAATGTGGCCATCTCTTTCTCAGTCATACTAGATCCTCAGTGCCACCACTGATGGCAAGAAACCCCAACCCTGGTGTTTAGAATTAGGCTTCTGGTGCACAACAGATCATCTGGTATAGTCAATGCTTACTGTAACAATGACAGGTTCATGCCTCGGGTTCTTTAAGCCTAAGACTGCATATATCCAACCCCAGCTTATTCATTCCTTGTTTTTTTAAAAGTTTTTTAAAAAATTTTTTAAAGTTTTGTCACCTGCAACCACAACTTCAATTCAGAACCTCTGAAAAATCAATCATATCTTCATGTCTCAAAACATCCCTTAAAGTATTTAATTCTACTCATCATTTTATCCTAAAATGATGCTATAAATTCAACAATGTAGTAATTGCTTTACCCAATATATCTTTGAACATCAATAGTATATTTGTATAATTGTCCAGAGCTATCAGGCAGCAAAATGAAAAAAACCCTAGCACATTCCGCTACAGAAGTATAAAAATGCAGGATATAAAAATTTCTGCTGAAATCTACTTTTCTTCCTCTTTTGTTGTCAATCATATTGCCTTATCTGTGAAAAGTGTTTATTTATTTGCTTCTTAAAAGTCTTAGAAGCTTCCAGTTAACTAATGACTTGACCCGTAAACTTTGCCTGTTTCTAAGTGACAACCTGTAATGTTGCTACCAATAAAACCTGATGTTAAATCCAGATAGAATTCAACAATGCAAGGGTACTGAAAAAAAGAATCAGAGAGTCAAAATATTAAACCAAGCCCAGAAATATTTCTGTCCTTATAAGTATAGAGTTGCAGAGCCCCACAGCATCATGTACACACTGGAGTAAAGATGTTCCAAATCCTATGTCACATCTCTTTAATCAAGCCAAATTCCAGTGACTTGATACCCTCTGAACACCAGACACCTCACATGGGAACAGAAAGAGTCCAACTCGATGACCATACCAACACCTAAATCTTTCAAAACCCTGACACAAGTTGGTCTGACATGGTGCATAGACCACATTTATTCTTCTGATATAAAAAACCAAATTATCGCAGTCCCCGCACAGAACCACAAAAGCAGAAAAGCACACTGTGAATTTTGATAAATAAAATCACAGTTGCACCAGATCCCAGTTTCATGATTTCTCTCTCTTCAAGTCAAGGAGTTCAAAGTATTTTATTCCCTCTGTGTAACATCTCCCTTGAAGCTCTTCCTTTTAGTTCTTGCAACTCCCAAAGCACAAAAGGCAATCACTACCTTTCAAAGGGTGCCCTGTCAAAGGACAAGCTTCTCAGCAAGGTGCTGTTGTCTCTCCCAGCCAGAACCGAGCTAATCTTTCACCTTTTGTTTTGAGCACCCCAGGCAGGCTTTGTTGTACTTTGCCAGGAGCTAATCCCACGAAGGGCCCAGCTCAGTAGCACGGAGACTGCAGGTAGTAAAATGATGTGTCCCCAAAAATGACCAGCAAGCAATGCTCTAGGCACAGGCATGTGAGCAGCAGACTCCCAGCCAGCATTCTCCAACTCATTTCTGGAAAGGCTAGGCTTGGGACAGCTGGGAAGTTGCATCTCAAGGCACTTAACTCTTCCTTCTGAAAGCACCAGCCAGGAGGCTTTCTAGCGCCAGTTTGTATGAAGAGAATGAGATATAAAAGCTCATTTCTCATCATCTCATTCTGACCTGAGGTTGAATTATGTGGTAAACTCAATGTGAAAGGCTCCAAATCCCATTACACATTCCCTCAGCCATCTAGTGTACAACTGCCCTGAGCTACTATTATTTTTAATTTCGTAATACTTAGGATAATATCGATCACCAAAGCTATTTTGTTTGTACCTTGAAGCACAATGGCACAGTTTTTTTCAAATTTCAGCTAAATCACAAAAATCCAAATTGAGTGAGTAAGCTTTTGCCAGGCTGATTTCTGCCAATTTACCAGAAGTCATCTCAGTAATATATTATCAGCATAATCTAATTTCATTATATGTTTCTCTTATCTTTTGCTCTGCCAGCAGTAAATATGCATCTGTAAATTATTAGTACTTCGATAACACGAACTGCAACTACAGAGAGAGGAGAAGAGATGGAAAAGTATTGCTTCTGACTGAGGAGTTACACAACACTGTATAAGAGTATGCAAAGAATAATTTCCTCTGAATTCTTTACTTCTACATAAATAAAAATTCTAGAGCGTCCAAGTCACCAATAGCAAATCTTCAGAACAACTCTACAGATGGACAATGTGAAAGATACATCTTGCTGCAGGCCAGAAAGCATGCCTTGTGGGGTCAAGGGAAGATCTCCAGTGACAGTCGTGGCTGTATTAAGTTGCCTACACTGGGAAAAATTTGTTGGGAGGCAGCAGTTTTTTAACAGCCAGCGAGGTCACAGCTTTTAAAGTGAGAAACTTCACAGCAAATGGGTAGCCTATGAAGGGCCCTTCCCTTACCCAGAATTTGACAAGGAAGAAGGCATTAGCTGGCCCCCTTTCAAAGAGCTCCTTCAGGCCTCCTTTTTTCTCAGGGAACTTGTCATAGATCTGCCGGATATCCACTGCCTCGAGGTAGGGGTCACTGTAGCTGGGGCTTGACTGCCCAATGTGCACAAACAGGTGTTTGTTATACTGCAAGAAGAGGAAAAACATGGAATTAGGAAATTGTTCTGCACCATTCAGTACATAATGAACATTCATTGTCCTTCACAGAAGACTACTGGAAGTCAATGAAGACTTTACAGCATTTTCTGAAATAACGGAAGAAATCAATAAAAATATCTGCTAATACCAGCTCATGCTGTTCTTTTCTTCTTATCAATACATCCATGCTTCTTCCTTCTCTGAAACACTATTGTTGGGTTTTTTCTTCCTATATTCACTCCTAAACCATTGCCTCATGCTGCTGTAATATAGTCTGAAATAACCCGAGACACAGAGTGTTACCTGTGACAGATCACTCAGTCAAACATCAGTGCTCCTGTCCTACGAAGAGCCTGAAATCCCACAGCAAGGTACCAGCCAAATGACACTATCTTTTCTGAACTTTCCTATCTCAGCCCATCACCAGAGCACATCTCAAGATGCAGAATCACAAGGTTTAGTGAGACAGGCTAATCTTACTACTTCCACTTTATAGGTGGCACCATGGAAACACAGTGATGCAAATTCATCCCAGTTGCCCCCAATTTCAAGTTCTCATCACACCACAGAAACACATGGCTTTATGTGATCTTAGCAACATCTGATTTTGGGTTCTATACTGGAGCCTATCTTACAAGGCTGGAAGACAGCCAGAATAGCCTGGCAGGGGTTTATAGCCTCAGTGCCTTGGGCTCTGGTGTATGAATGCCCATGACCCTGGACAGGGAGGCCAGAAGCATATTGCACAGAGCTGGATCTATCACTATTTATTCTCTAAGAGGAGGATATCTGGTGTTTTCCAAAGATGCCTTTCTATTCTCTGAAGAGCAATGAAGCAAGTATTTCCTACTCAGAGAGTAGTATAACATATCCATGATGAACAGGAGCTGTCTGAAGATGCAAAATTAATGAGGGGTGGAAGCAAGGTGTGTTTCTTACTGTGTCTTGGTCTTGTTGTTGTTCCAAGAATGCAGAGAACTCTAACATCCAAAGTTTGGAGCTAGCAACCCTTCGTCCTTGCCAAGCTGGTGCTGATGGGGAAGGTGAGAGGCCAGCAGGAGACTCAAACCCTAAGCACACAGGATTTATATAACAGTAATTTAGAAAAAAATGGCAACAGCTTTCCAGCCGAGCACCCGCTGTCAAAGCTGACTTGTTACATTTTCTTATGGCTTCATTCACCATGGAAAAATATCATTCACAAGGTCCTCAGTCTACCTGTGCTCTAAATGATTTGTCAGTCACCCTCTGCTCAGACAGCACTGTCAGGGTAGGTCATGATGTAAAAGACAAACTACCCAGGTTTGACACCAGAGAAAACACGTTCAGCAATTTTGAGAGGACTTAGACGGAGTCCTGCAGGAGCAGTGAAATAAACTGTTTAGTGTCAGAATGAGGTGTCACCATTAACTTTCCAAAATGGGGAAGCTGAGAAGGAAAAGACATTTGTTATTCAAATTAATGAGAAATTAGGAAGGCAATCATGTTATCACAGAGAACAGTGTTCTAGAATATAAAGCATGGTGGAAGACCAGTAAAGATATGTAAACTTTTATTTTCTGCTGAGCCAGGGGGAAAAAAAACCCAACACAACCAATATAAAACAGGAAGAAAAGTTTTGTAAAATAATATAAGATTAAAAAGCTTCAGCTCTCTCAGTAAAAGGATGGAAACAGGTACCAAGAGGAAATCATAAAATTTATTTTTAGCTCATTAAAATGCTTCAATAGGTAATTTTTTTAAATTTACTTTTAAGAGTTTTAGAGTGTTGGCTGATTTGGAAGTTGAAATACAGTTTCAAAGGAAGGAGCTACATTTCCTTACCTACCTGGTAATGGAAGCGGAGGCTGTACAGCATAAGGTTGTTGAGAAAAAGGTTTCACGCTACAGAAGTACACAAAGAGAGGTGGTTAATAAAAAACCAACCAAACAAAAAAGTATTCTTCACCAGCTGTTTGCACAGATTAGATCAAGTATTTCTCCTCAGGGAGAAAGTGTCTTTTGGAAATTATCTTTCTGTGTGGCCAAGAGAGGGTCATGGGGAAAGACTAAGAAAGCAGTACAGGGCCAGGGCTGGACAGATTAAAATTTCCCTGCAGGTGTTCAGCAGGCCCTCCCTCCAGATTTGTTTTCTGAGATCCCTATCAGCCTCTTAATACATGGTGCCCATTTATTTATCCTTTCCTTTCAACTATAAGTAGTTTTATATCTATGCAAGTGGATATAGGTCTGGGCTGGATGCCTCTCAGACTTTCAGGCCCAAATTCAGAGACATTCAACACTCACAAGTGAACTCAGCTTTCAGGAGAGCTCAGCTCCATTTTAACACTACTGTAAGAAAAACGAAGATCTTAGCATTTCACAGATCTTACAAAAGCTAATGGTGTCCCTCAGGCAGCAGAGAAAGAAGCCAAAGCACCTGCTTTGGATGCTCACATGAAGGAATACTTACTCCTGGGAAGATCCAGCTTGGCCTGGCAATGGTCCTTGCCAAAACTGCAAGAGAACAACACATAGACAAAAGTCACCACTCTTGGGATAGAGATGAAAACCAAGGCTTGCTCTTTTCTGAGGAAACAAATTGAAAGCTCACAGACCTTTAAAGATGAGAATGAGTTATCTCTTTTTTCAACATTCCTGGTTTCATTCTTGTGGAGGTGCTGACTGGCCTTTTTTTTTTCATTCTACACACTATGACTACTGACATGCAAGACACTGACCCAAAGTGGTCTTTAATGTTAAATATTATGCATGCACCTTGTGGCTCCATCTCCAAAGCTTTTATGATGCTCACTCTCTTGGACGGACCATTTTCCCCAGGAAAGTTCCACGGGAGTTATTTTGGCAGAAATCAATGCTCAGCAGAAGCTCACTAGGCCCAGCTCATAGGTATAGGGATGCTGACAGACCTTCTCTATGAAGGATTTTATGTGAGGGCCATCTTATCTAAGTGCTGAGAATAAGCTTGGGCATTATAAGCTTGAGAAAAGGTCAGGATGGCCCAAACAGATTTGTTCCAACAAGATGCTCGACTAAGGAAGTGGTAAAAACATTTCAGGCAGATAAAAATCCAAAGGAACTGATTGTTCTCTCCCTTGTATCAATAAAAAAATATACACAGTGAAACTATTGTTTTACATCAGTGTGAGCAAAGAATAGGATGAAACTGTTGAAGCCAAATGACAGAGTTATTCTACAGAGACAATGCCTTTTGGCCCATTCTGTCTCAGTTCTCAGGATTTTCCTGAGCAGGTCCCAACATCCTTTCAAATACTCGAGTGTCTTCTCAAAACTCCACCAAGACACTGATCCACTCACCCCAGAAACAGCAGGGTAGGCTGGTCGTGGGAGACCAGGCAAGGCCATTTTACTATGGAAGGCAGTTGCAGAGATAATCTGGGCAGATGACATTGTAGCCATACTCTGCATGGCTTTATCTTTAGCTGCCTGATCCTATGAGTAAGAGTAGAAACAGAAAAAAACAAGATTATTATAATGATTAACAAGTTGCCAGCTCTAATGCTGTATAACCAGGATTCTCATCAGCTTCTCTGTAGGGAACAAGCATCTCTGAAAACCTGGGCAGCAAATTCACCAACAACTGTGGTACAAACTCTTTAAAGCTGTAAGGCTGTCACTCATTACTATAGCTTCAGATGTGAACAATCATCCTTTCTGAAATGCTGGTTTAAAGACTGCTAAGCATTTATCCTTTCTGTCTGAGGGCTTTACACCACACAGCTGTAAAGTTTTGTTATGGAAAGTACTCCCCTAGTTGACTCTTGTGTTTTAATAATTGGTAGAATATTCAGTGGGAAAGACCCTTGATTATAAAAACAACTCTCTGAGGAAAAGGTCACAAAAAAGAGATCGTCATCATCAGTGCAGAAAAGACTACCTCAATTTGGGACTGCATTAGTCTCAGGTAAAGTTGATAATTTTATTCGCATCTCCAGAGAAACTTGAAACCTTAATAACCTCTAGGGCACATATGCAGGGACATCCCTTTATGTATTTTAACAGGACTGCAGATTTACACACATTTTTACTGGCAATGACAGTGCCATAATTAGTGGGTCTGAGGTATGTATTAAACAAACAGCACTCTTCACTTCTTCTTTCAAGGAATAAACAGGCAAACAGAAACATTTCCCCACATTCTGCCTTTCCTCCTACATCCCCTATAATTAATCTTCATCCTTTAAACATTCCACATTTATCTGTGTCATTATAATTACCACAGAAAACACACAGATTAATTCATAGCTTGAAGAAACTGCTCAAAGAGGTACAACAGCCCTTGCTGTCTTCTTCAGGAATTCTCACTTCCCACTTGCTTTCATTGAACTGCAGTAAGTTCTCACCCTTGGGCCTCCATTCTTTCTAACTCCTAAAATTTATCTAAGGTTTTCTAAAGTTCAAAGCCCAAGGATCCTAATGTGTCCAAAAAAAAAAAAAAAAAGGCATAACAAAAATCTCAATAATGAATGCTAATGTTCAAGTGGAATGATCAGTAGAAATGGACAAAACTTAAATATCTTTTTTTACAGCATGAGTGACTCCTATTAGTACCATTTAAGTGAATGGAAGGGGAATATTTTAAATGCTGAGAAAGTTCCTAATATTCTCCAAAGCTATGGGAAACGTTTTCAGAATCCAGTTCAAATGATGGCTTAGGGAATAATTGAAAAATTACCTACATTTTTAAAGGGAAATTATTATTATTGGGGTTTTTTCTTAGTATACATAAGGATTATTTCCCATGTGCCACTGCAGAAAAGGATTTTTCCCTTCCCTTATTTTCTCACTGGAAAAATTGTGTTTGTCTACCTGAGTTTATACATGGGTTTATGGGGAAGATGCTTTTACTTGTGGAGGTATTAAAAGTTAAAAGAAAATGTAAAATAATTAAGGAAGGAAAGTATTTTACCTATTAACCTCTGCTGGGTTTCTGTTTTGTTTAAATGCCTGACAGACTGCTGGAAAGAGCATGTTTTTAGAAAAGACATCTCCTTTCTGTTTCAGCTAACAGTTCTGTTCTCATTTCAAGTGCTTTCCAGTTAAAAAAAAAAAAAAAAAAAAAAAAAAAAAAAAAAAAAAGAGGCGAAAAAANATAGAAACTTTTACCAAACATTTGCAATGTTTGTATTTTCTTTTGTTATTCTTAAAACCCAGAATAATGATGATGGTGATTATGATGATGATAATACCACCATATCACCACGATTTCCCACTTTTTTCCTTAGTGCAGATGATATCTATTAGCCACCCAGGGCATGGAAAAACTACTGACTTTTGGGAACAGAGTTTTTTTCAGCCTTTACCTTATTTCCCACTTCTATCTGTTATAGACACAGTGCACACTTTTACATGTTTAAAGTTTTTTTTAAAAACCCAGTTTATGTGGCGACGGAAGCACTGCAGTGACTGCTCTGAAAAGTAATCATGTAGCCGCTCTGATCTGTAGGATACAAATATGAAAACGTGTACTTGCTATGGAAAATGAACAGTGATAGGAGAACACACAGCTGTCAGCAGGACCTTGGAAGAAGGGCAGCAGTTTCTGTGGTTTCATTTCCTTGCTCTGTGGAAATGGCCAGCGAAAGCAAAGAAGTAAATGAGTTGAATCAGCGCTCCCGACTTGCCCCTGCAGGTGGAAGGGAACAGCCTGGTCCTGGGGAAGGGCTCTCTGCAGGCAGCTGGGCAGAGCTCACAGCATGGCCTGGGTGGTGTAAAAGGACAGCAGCCAATGGCTCCATGGAGCTCCCCGAGACACCTTCGTTCCCTGAGAACAAAACCGGCCAGCTCCTGTGAGCTAAGTGGAAACAGGCTCGGCTGACTGGCTTTTCAATCATGCCCAACCCCAGAGCTGTGACACACGAGGAACAGAATCAAGGTTACAGATGTAAGCAGCAGTGAGGCTTTTAACACCCCGGGCAGTTGTTGTTTCCTGCTCTCTCTAACTTGCCTCTCCAGCAGGCCTCCACCTGAATTGACCACTTAACAGCACCACAGGTTTCAAGCTTAGGCAGCCCTACCTGGGTGCACTGAATTAGATAGTTGTAATTTGTGCCTCCTTCTCCTTATCAGAGCAGCTGGAAACACAACAGGCTAGTAAAAGACACAGCACAGCTTTCTAAAACGGGGCTGGGATGTGGGGGGTGCAGTCATGGCTTAGAGGCAATCACTGCTTGCAATACAGCTGCATGCAAGTCAGTGCTGGGCAACACCGAGTGCCAAGAGCTCACTCACAGGACAGTCCATTTGCCCTGGTGCCCAGTGAGAAGCTGCCCAGACAGCCAAGAGGAAGCACATACTAACAGCCATCCCCTCAGCATTCTGGGACAGACTGGGCTGTCAAGGTTATTGTCACCTGAAGCATGGAAGATCAGGGAAGCAAACTCTCTTTCTTCCAGATTACTTATGGCCATACCAAACAGAAAGGTCAGCACTCACCTTCCTTCTCTGGCTGTCCCAGTGAAACATAACAAGGCCCAGACCTCACATCCTGCTCAGCCCTTTCTGGATAGCTCACATTCTAACAGGGGACACTCTCTTGTGCAATTGTCACATACAAACTTGACCTTCTAAACGTTTCTGGCAATTCAGCCTGAGCACATAAACCATTTCCCTGCATCAAACCTGAGTGGAAATAAATGTCAAGAGGTTCATTAGGGTGATCTCGGAGCTTTTCCTATGGAAAGGAAAACACAGCTTTTCTCACACAAGTATTCAACCACGTTCTCCTTCTCATTAGCTCAGGCCTCTTCAAATCAGGTCTGAATTAATCAAGGAGCAAAGTCTATTCAGTTGGCACCATTTTACCTGAGAAGATGCCAGCTGGCTTTATTGCTTCCTCTCAGTGGACAACTCCACATCACCACCTCTAGCAGAGGTGGAGCTGGTGCTCTAGTAACTGTAAGGCTACCTTTTCCCAAGGCCACCACAACACCAGGGACTGCCTACTGGTCAGCATTTGGAACCATGAACCCCTCCTCCTCAGGTAGACACTCTTTGCACACTCCTAAGTCTAAGGGTCTTTCAGATTTGAATGACAACAGCATAAACCGGAGGTAGAAATAAGACACGTGAAATTTAAAAAGTTATTGTTTCTTTATTCTTTAAATAGAATTGCTCCAGACGTCACAGAGCTTCAACAATAATGAATGTTTGCACAACATTTCCTGGGAAGAACCTTTTCCTCTCCAGCTTACTACAGTTCAGTGACTAATCTCAGGCTTTTTAAAGGCTATTCATAGAGGGAATAGCTGACCTGGGGGGAGCTTGTGTGATATGTTAAGGGATACCCATCATACCTTGAGCTTGGCTTGGATCTCTCTAGCTTTCCGCCTTGCCAGGACCTGGATGTGACTAGATACCTGCATTGAAAGACAAAATCCATCTTTATTCCAGAGGAATACTTGGTAGCTTCTTGTAGAAGTAAACATACTTTAGGCGCCTTGTGCGATAGGCACTTATTTAGTGTTGGGGGTAGGAGGGGTTGGGGATACAGTGAGCTGCTTTTCTGAACGTAACTCCAGTGCCATGAAATGAGGCGGAGGGCCAGCAAAGATGGGCTATCTAAGGCAGGTCTAGGCTGCTCAGTGCTTTGTCCAGCATACCCTGGATAATCATTCCCAAATTACAAAGATTCCTTTTACATCTTGAGCGCCAGGTATGTTCAAAATCATCATTGCTGTCTTGTCTGCCTGGGCTTAACAAATAATCTTCACGCAGAGAACCACTGATGTTCCCTGAAATATTCATTAGTAGGCCAAGCAAATAAAATCCCACTATTTAACAGTAGAAAAATCTGTGGGTCACGGTGTGATTGGGAGACACGAGCCTGATAAACCTACTGTAAAATGCCTGAGCTGACTCTTCCTGCCGTTCTTATTAACCAGCTCAGCACAACAGCCTCTTTCCAGCAAAGTCAGAAACTACCAACAAGTGAACAGCAAGAAATTTGTTCTCATTAGCCCTCATAATCTCTAGTGGTCTAAGGAAGCTAATGCTTACAGGGAAAACTGTACACTTACCTGTTTCCTTGTGCGTGTTTTCCCTGTTCTCAGCTTAATATAGCGGGCAATCAGCTCATTTCGGCCTGGAACAGAGAAAATAATGCAAATACAAGTTTAGAAAGCAATGACCTCAGCGAAAAAGATAGGTAATTCCATTGTGTATCTATAGAGATCAGCAGCAGGATGATTCTGTCACACTCTTTTCTTTCTTAGAAAGGAACTTACAAGTGCATATGGCAGAAGTCTGAGTTTTAGGAGCAGTCCCCTATAACATCCCCATAGGCAAACTAACAAAGTATGGGGCCAGATAATTGGACAAGGGGGTTGATGAAAATAGGCTGAACGGATGGATGGGGTCCCAGCTGACAATGAGCCAGCAATGCACCCTTATGGCAAATCCCATTTGTCAACAGGACAAGGGAAGTGATCCCTCAGCTCCACTCAGCACTGCTGAGGTAACATTTGGAGTACTGACTCCAGTTCTGGTCTCCTCAGCACGAGAAAGGTGTGGACATACTGGAGCAAGTCCAGCAAAAAGTCAGCAAAAATTATTAAGAGACTGGAGCATCTTTCCTAAGAGGAGAGGCTGAAAGAACTGGGTCTGTTCAGCCTGGAGAGGAGGACTCAGGGGCAGTTTTTAATCAATAAAAATAAAATAAATACCTGATATGAATCAATAAAGGGAAAAAGGGAGCAACCCTCCTCTCAGGAGTGCCCAGTGACAGAACAAGAAACAACTGACACAAATTAACACATATGAAATTGTCTAAAAACAAAACAAAACAAAAAAAACACCAAAAAACACCCAACAAAAACAAACAAACAAAACCCCAACAAAACAAACAAAACAATAGGAAGAAAATAAAAACTCAATCATTTTTATTATAAGGGTGGTTAAACATTGGCACAGGCTGCCCAGAGAGGCTGTAGTCTCCATCCTTGGAGGATAGTCACAACCTACTGGACACTGCTTGAGCAGTAGGGCCAGACCAGGCAGTCTGAAGAGATCCCTTCCAACCAAAAGGATCCTGTCATTCTGTGTCACTAAGTCCAAGCAAATAAACAGCAATGGGGAAGCGCATGGAAACAGCTACACAGAATTCATCAGTGTGATATGATAGAGTGAATTACAAGTGCTTTCAGGCTCCTGCAGGCAGACTATCCAGGTTTATTACACTGGCTCTCATGTATCAATCTAAGCAGTCACACAGATTTTATTCTCTTTCTGGAGATGGAGGAATGAAGAGCAGAAACAGAAAGGCAGCAGTTACACGTCTGAACTCTAGGCTGGTTCAAGGCGGAAAACATGACAGAAAAAGAGGAGGCTCTACAAAATAACACATTTGTGGTGACCACAGTAGTAGCAAGATAGTACTGAAATAAAAAGTTGGGAGTGGGAGCTGCAAGGCTGTGAGATATCTTGATATGGCTGCAAGTGTTCGCAGAATGAAGCAGGAATGAACTAGGAAACAAAGCCACAGATCTTGTGAACTTTATTTGTAACAAAATTATAAAACCCCAGTATTGTCTGTGGAAAGTTTGTGGGCAGAGAACTTGCACATTAGGACATCACAGACGTCATAAGGCAAACAGTGAAATCAGTATTAAACTATAAGTATTAACTATTCCAGTGGTTTAATATTCCATGAAAAAGCTGTAACTTGTTTCTATTTAAAACTCTTATTTCACTCAACCCTGAAATGAAATTTATGCAAGGAAAGACTATGCTGAAATTGACCACTCGAGCCTTTAGGGAAGGACTGGCAAAGCCCTTAACTCCATCTGTTTCTGGAATAGAAGAACGCACATGTCCATGACTGCAGTTAGGCCATGTTCATAAAACACAACCAATGCACACACAGGGATGGGAAGTGTTTACATGCACAGATCCCAATCTTTCCCTAATGGTGTCATTATAGCAGCTCCCCTTATTCCCCTGGGAGAAGAAACAGGTCTGTAGCTGAGAAATCAGCTCCAGCTCCTGTAAACACAAATGAGGAACTGTGTCTGTGCCAGAAACACAATGCCCTGCCATGTAAGCACCGACCTCTTCAGTTCCCACAGTTTCTGCTTTAGCACAGTGTCACGCCCAGGGGAGTTTGGTGGGAGCAGATGCTGTTCTGCCACCTTGCACCTGGCTGCTCTTCCAACCTATGTAAACCATTTTTACAAAGCCAAGACCAATTACCAGCGACACACATCCACACCACCTTCCTCTAGTGCCAACAATAATATTCATGGCTTCTCAGAGCTCCCATCTGTTAAGACATGGATCCAAGCTGAAAGGTAAGAAGCAACTGAAGTGACTCTTCTCAGACAGAAGCCAACATATAACAAATTTCAGGACTGTTTGAGACACGTTAGAAGTGGGAAATGTGCTGAACAAAACAAGGCACTCAAACCCTATTGTCTATAAAGAAAGAAGAAGGAAAATTTTTGTACAAGAGGACCCTTTGAGAGGGAAGGGGAATGAGATAATGGAAGAGAGAGGAAAAACTAGCCTTGAGAAGAAGTGGATGTGGAGAATTGCAGGCAAACTTTTAAAGGGCATATATCAGGCTATACTGACGATTTGAACACATGGGAACTCTCCAGACATTGGCTCAGTTATGGGTCATCCTTGCAAAACTAATTTCAATGGATTCTCAACCATATACAATAAATTTTATGGAGCAAATTCGTATTTGTAGTGTTTCCAATTAAGCAAAGAAATGATGGAGACTGAACAGTCTGACAGAACACTATTCTGCTTCAGCAGTAAGGAGTTGTAGGGGTAATTTGTATGAGAGGATGCCATGAACAGCTCTGTGCCAGTCACAGTCAATTCCAGCCACCCCCAAACTGGATGAAAATAACAGCCAATCCATCAAATCCTCAACCAGACAGAGAAGCACAGCTACCTTTGCTCAAACATATTTTGGAAAGGGCAAGAGCCAGTAGGGACAGGAGACACATGAGGAGACATAAAAGGAACCACAAAAGGAGACATGAGAACACACAGAAGAAATACAAGATATGTAAAAAGATGAATTTGGAGAAAAGGAGACGTGGTAGGGGACATTCCTGGGGATGTGGCTGGAAAAGTAAACTTGGAAAAAGTTGCTCCATGACAGAAGAACATTTTGAGGCAACTGCAGCACCCACGCCAGAGCAGAGACAACCTTGAAAGGACGGCAGCCCATTGAAAATCCATGCAAAGAGAATCCATGCAGCTAGAAACAAGGAGCACGAGAGGGGAAACAAAACAAAATAGAAAAAAAGCAGGAACTGGCAGAAAGAGACTTTTACACAGTGATGCCAATCTCCTGCGTCACGCAGCACCTCATCAAAGGAATTAAGAGGGACTGAGTGTTAGGGAGAACAAAAGAAGGGAAACAGAGTAGGAAGCAGGGAGGAGGGACAATAAACTGTAGTCAAGCCTGGGAAACTGGGAGGTATTTCCATAAGTGTGCATTGAACTGTTTGTCTTTGACAAGAGCAGCAGCAAAAACTGCTAAGTTCTCTCAGGCCATGTACTTCACCAAAAAAGACTAGTGGGAAGAGTAATTGTTTTACAAATTGCAGATATTAGATGCCAGGTACAGAAATTCTCTAGAAAGAAACTCTACACAAGAGATAATTTAATTTTGGATCATCAAAATTTCCAGTTTTAGAATTCACTTCCCACTTGCTAATATCTCTCATACAGTCTTCCTATTCCAGAAGTGTGTCCCCACAGTCAGGTTAAAACAGAAAAGTGGCAGGTTATATTAAGCTAATAAAGGTACTGGTAGCACAAAAAAGAAAAAAAAAAAAAAAAAAAAAAAAAACCCAAAAAAAAAAACCACCAACAAACAAACAGATCACTCTACAAAGACGTTCATCACAGGGATTACTAAATATAGAACTGTGTAAATTGCCAAGCCCTGTAAACTGCAGCAAGGCACTATTAAATTACCATGAATCAAAACTGCAAGAGAAGCAAGTCCTAAATGTCTTTTGTTTTCTTATCAGCAGTTAGATGTAAGCAGGTATTACATGGCTGGAAGTCTGTAGGCTCACAGCCTCTGGAAGGCACCTTCTTTGTTTCACAGCCCTGCCTGCAGGGTCAGCAAAGACCAGCACCCCTCACTTGGCTGGAACAGGCAGAGCTGTCATAAACTGTCAGATGGTTCATTTTTTAGAGCCATGTAAAGTGTCCCTCAGTAATCTGATCATATGTTGTGTTCTTAGAATAACTCCCGCTGAGGTCTGCCGTGGTCACCAGAACCTGCCAACAGTTGTGACTCCTCTGTCGAAACCGCGCCTTGGGTTTCAGGGAGCTCCAGCCAACATTCCAACTGTGGCACAGCACCTTTATCCTCCCTAGAGCCTTCCCCTTGGAAGCATGGCACGAAGAAAAGTAGTCAAGAGATACTCCCTCATGTTCTTTACCTCTTACTCTCAACAGATTAATTTCCAAGGGCAGCAATTTGGCTCACATTCTGTCTTACACTAAATTGCAAAATTTTGCCTTCAGGAGTTATCCAGGAAGGAATTGCTACGAGAAGTGAATAAGCAGGCTTTTGGATTCCTCATTCTACATCCGTGTACCTTTGAATAT
Source organism: Machaerirhynchus nigripectus (assembly GCA_013397975.1). NCBI lineage: Eukaryota > Metazoa > Chordata > Aves > Passeriformes > Dicruridae > Machaerirhynchus > Machaerirhynchus nigripectus. The sequence goes on along the minus strand of VZRQ01000166.1, from coordinate 175,150 downwards.
AACAGCAGAGAAGTGTCTTCCTGTAAGGAAGGGGGATAATCAAGGGAATTCCCATCACCATAGAAATCACTTTCCAGTCCTACCTCAAAGCTTCTTGCTGACTTTCTCTTAGTAAAAGTATATTAATTTTTCTGCCTCTTGTAAGCAGTATCTCTTTAAGACTTATACTTCCTCACACACCTGTTGCCAAACAAAGTGAGATCAACGAATTCAGTGATGTCTGCAAAATCCTTTCAGTGAGAAACAGCATAGAAGTATCTGTTTCTTGGCAGATTCTGTATCTTTCTGTACCCAAAGCAAACATTTGCAACTACCTCCAGGCTGTTCTGTAAGGGAAACACCTATCCAGCTGTATCCAGTGAAAGGTTTATCAGAGTGAGGTCAAGAAAGCCATCTCAACTCTCATTTCAATCTCTCTGTGTCACTTAATGCTATCTCCTGGGACACGACAGTCTCCTTGAACTTATTTAATTAACTGTTGGTTATAATCAACATAAACATAATGAACTGTGTGCATCAGACAAATAAATCTAGACAAAAGAGGGAAGGTAAGGACACCTCATCTGTCCACCAAATGTCAGTGTTTCTCTGTGCATACAAAGCACAACTAACTGCCGACCAAGTCTAACCAGAAAGACACTTTTTAGACAAAAGCAGTGTGGGGTGGCATGTCCATATGGGACTAACTGCCACTGGGGTCTGCCCCATCCATAGCTCGCTGCACAGCCTTACTTCCCATCTCTCATTCCACTGCTTCCTCCTCCCAGCTATGCTTAATGTCTTCCGGGACATCAGCTGTTCCAGAAATAGGGCTACATGTGTCAGAAACCACATTTTTGTCTTTCTGATGGTTAATCCCATCTTTTCCTCAACATGCACAGACACCCAACGGTTACTAATATAATCTAGTTTTAATGCTACCTTTATTAAGACTTTCCTTTCATCACAAACCACATTTTCTCACCAAAGCCTTGGTGAGAAGATTTTGTTTGGTTCCTCTACTCAAGAGGCAATAATGGAACTTAGTACACCACTATGACTGTCATCCTGTACTCATTTCCCATGGAAGGGACCATGGAAAACCATACTGCATTTTATGGCACTGACCTATCCTATCTTGGACAAATTTGACCCCACCAGTGCAGAACTTCAGTGCTCAACAGTCAGGTTCGAGTTCCCATAGCACAGTTACACACACCAGTGAATTTTATATTCAGCTGGGAGAAGAAAATTTCCTCACTCTGATCATTTATTCCATGCTTGAATTTTCTCAGGATTAACCTTCCACACGAAGATTCTTCAAGCTCATGCAGTCCCTACAGAAAGGGGATTTTGAGATAAAGAATCAAAGAAGGATGAGCTAATACTTCTGAAAAATATCAAAACAACCAGAAGCCTGAAAACACAGTATTTAAGTGATTAGCACCATCACAGTCAGCTCTTCCCAAAAATACCTGTTTTCATCATTTGACTGTGCAAGTTCTGAGCTCCTTCCTCTTCTGAAATGACAAAGTCAAAGCTTTATTTGCTGGGCAGAATGCACCAGTCAAGCCCCTCACATGGCAGTCGGTGATTCATCTGTCTGAGGTCATAAAACTCAGTTGTCTCATTTACTAACTGGTCTAAACACTGAAACCCTCTCTTGTGTAAAAGGTCTTTTGCTGGAAAGGTTAGCGTTTACTCCTCTACTTTGCCACTGCACAGCCAAAATTCATAGCCAGAAACACAACAAGTGCTACCCTCATTTAGAAACTGATGTTTCTTGGTGCTCAGTTTAAGATGCTTGACCAAACAAGGTGTTTGGCCGTGGGATAACAATTACAGACCCTGCAGGTTTGGGGAAGCTTCTTATTGGTTCCAAACAAGTACTGGAGATAAATGAAAAGTCAGTCCCCACAGGTGTAGTTAGAGCAACGAATTTTTCATCAACTAAACAATCTGAAGAGGTTTCCCTCTCCTTAGCTGGTCATTCCTCCTCCTGCAACATTTCATCAACGGCTCTGTGCAGCTGTACCAACTAAATTGATGGGAAAGTGGGAGGAGGGACAGGGGAGGAAAGACTGACATGCACCACTCTAATTACCAATAATTAAAAAATAAAACTCCCCGTCCCCTTTTGGATTTTGTTGTTGGTTTTGTTTTGTTTTCCCCCCCATCAGCCTATTTTTAATTGGATTGGTGAACTAGTTCATTTTGTGGTCACATTAACCACGGCACTGGCACAGCAAAGAGAACAGAGAAAGAACTGGTGCAGAACTTCTTAAACCAGTTTTGCCACCAGAGAAAACTGTAGCCTCGAACTGTACTCCACCTAACCCTCACACGAACAGGCTGGTAAGAAAATAGGCAAGGCACTTCCTGTGCTTGCATCACTCGTCTAAAGGCTAAACAGCGTTAAACTGCCTTCTAATTACTGCCCCAAAGGCATGTGGAGTCATTCCTTGTAAAGACGAGCATTTACTAAGGTACAACAATGTGTGCAGGCAGAATTCCCTCCCCATCAGCCTAATTCGAAGCCCCAGGCTATGCAGCTCTTCACCACACCTCAGTCTTTAATAGTGCTTTTCAGTGCATAAATTGAATGTCCTCATCAGCTGTGTTTTCCCACATTATCGCCTCAGGCCACAGAAGTGTAAGTTAATCCATCCAATAAGTACTCTTCCACATACACGTCAAGGGCTGCAAAAGGAGCAGAGCTGGGACTTGTTCTGGTACTTCCCAGAGTTAAGACTGATAAGAATCCTACAGAAAACGTTTCGATTCAGTTTGGCTGGGAAATCCCACAATCACACCAAAGCAGCTGCATATAGTAACATGAGTCCTTCGTATGCCAGGGAGTATCAGATAACACCTGAAAGAGCCAGTAACAATCCTACATGGAAAGGTATGTCAGACTAACAGCTTTCAGTCTCTTGGGACACCTAAGAATGACCTTACAGAGGCACAAAGACACTTTACTCACCAAGGCCCGGGTTCAGAGAAGCTTGACTATTGAGAGTAGCACTGAAACCAAGGTTTACCTCTAACAGCATTCTCCAGTTCCCATCAAGTCCAAGTTCTACGTTACAGACCTGGACATCTGCTAAATTCTTCCTTAGATCAATAAATATCTGCTCATTTCTGTATCTTCCAATAACTGTAGGGCATCTGAAAGCAACTCTCAGTGATGTTGTCTTAAGCGATAGCAAAAACTTTAGCCCTTCTCCTGATTTTGTGGTCAGCTGCCCCTGCCAGCACCACCAGTACCGAGTTTCTGGCAGATTTCTTCCCCACGTGCTAATCTTGTGCATGTGCCCAGGTGACAGGCTGATCAAGCACTCAAAGCTTCAGCTAAAACAGAAGTTAGAGCTAAAAGGGGTCTGTGAGATCTGTGCAGCCACTTACTGCATGACCAGCACAGACCATGCAGTTCAAACATTGGCTGGTCTGGTCTGGTTTGGTCTGGCTCGGCCCTGTGAGGAGTCACGACTGCTTCACTTAGCCCCTAAGACTACACCACGACCCAGTCCCAGCCAAACGACTGAGAATTACACAGCAGCCTCAAAGAGAGCAAAAGAGCCCAGAGACTGTTCTTGCATTATACGAATCAATGAATACTGATTTTTTTAAAGTGGAATGGCTGCCACCACCAAGCTTCAGTTTGTGCCATCATAATCTAGAGTGATTTTTGATCACTTCAGGTCGTTAAGTTGTAGATCCAGCTTAAACAAATGCCTGGACACTCCTGTAAAAAGTGGTTGCCTTTCCCCCTCCCTCCCTCTCACCAGACTGTTCCATGGGTCAGCTCAACTCTAATCTGGCAGAAATCTGTCCAGCTCATTTTGCCAACATAGTTTGTGATCAGTTTACCAATGTAACATGGATCCACAAAGAGTCTGCTAGAATCTGAAGTTAGCCTAAAAGAACAGGAGCACAAAACTGGAAGCAGAACAGGGGAGCAAAGAAACAGGAGTGTCCATCTTTTCTTCTGCTCTGACCTGTAAGGTCATCTCACCATTTCTGAAGGAAATACACTCTTGGTCTCAACACGGAACAGTTCCATACCATCCCAACATTATCAAGAATAGTTGTTAAAGGTGTTAATACTCTGTAACAGATGAAAAGAGAATGTGGACAGGAAAACCTAGCAGAAACACAGATTAAATAATTGCATAGCCACCCAGGGACTGGTCTGGGTAATAGCTGAATTTTGCCAAGATCATGAAAATTCCTTACAGTGGCTTGTGATATTCCCTGTTCCTTCCCACCTTGCTCTCTTTCTTCTCCTAACACCAGCACAGTCCTGTTCCAGATTCTTTAAGTACCTGTTCCCTGACTGAGTTTACAGCATAAGTCTGATAGATAACTGGGAAACCATGATTCAGACAGGAGAGCGGGAACATGAGGATGACAAAACTATTTAAGCTGCAGAGATATCTAAACATGCACACGGATCCAGAGGGAAATTTGCACATATCAAGGTGCTTCAGCTACCTTCTAGATGGAAGCTTCTGTGTCTAGATTTGTCAAATCACTTTCCCCCAGCTTTAGCCATAAAGGATCAGACAAGACATGAACAGCTTAAGCAGAGCTGGTTTTGCCTCTGGGCCCAGGAGCAGATGAGATGATATTTGAAGGTCTCTCCCAGCACCATTTTCTGTGATTCTACAATTAAAGACGATGATGCTGTGTTTATATGCAGGAATGCTCATAACCCTGGTCAGGGTTGAAAGCAGCACTGAGCTGAATGCCACACGTGCTCGTGTGTTTCCCTGTAACACTGCCATGCCTAGAAAGGGGCCTGTGTCTGCAGCACTTGCAGTCAACAACTTGGGCATTGCTATTGGGTCACCTCACCAAGCACTGGTTACACTCCTTGCCCTCCAGCCCACAGACTCCGACCGAAGCTCCTGGAAATGATTCTGCAACTATTGTACAAATCAAACCCAAGAGGAAAGGAGAGTGATTCTAAAGGCATTTTCCATGAAAACAGTGTAATTTCCTGTTCAAGAAGCCAGAGACAGAGCAAGACTCCGGCTGTTTATGTGCATGGAGTGAGACTCTGAGAATGTGAAGGAGTACCCAGAAGATGGGTCACAAGTTCAAGGTGACAGCAATGAGCAACAGCTGCTGGCTATGCACCCTTCGGCAGCAGGTGTACCCAGGCCCCAGAGGTTTCAGTCAGCTCTGCCAGTGACCAACAGATTTACAAGACCATCTGTCTGGGCACAAACTGCACACAGCCTTCCCAGTTTTGCTGCCCAGATCTTCACCACACACAGACAATACAGGGTTTGTTATGGATTAGCTAATGAGCAACTGTTTAAACCAATAGACAGCCCTAGTTCTCCTGTGCTCATTATCTGAATCCCACGTGAATGAGAATACAGCTTGGTTTTTTAGCTGTAATACTGGCTTTTTCTGAGCAAGCAGCTTCCCTTCACTTTGGGCACTAGAAAATGGAAAGGTTATGTTGTCCTACGCTGGTTTTGCTTCAGGAATAAGGAATGCCTTTGAAACGGACTTTAAAAGAAAAGTTCACGTGATAGGGTAATAGGTTTTTCTTACTTGCACCGTAGATGTATGGGAGTTCCTTTTTTCCTGTGCCAGGTCTCCACACAATCTGCATATTGACCACAAGATCTGCATATTGACATTATCAGCTCCCTCTGTGTATATGCACACCCTTTCTTGAGAAATGCTGTCGTCCTTCTCCACTCAATGTTTGGCTAACTGACAGAAGACAAACTCCAAGAAAGCACTCCTGGAATTTACCTGGAAGTCTGCTCTTTTTGTTTCAGACCTAAGGAATGGTTCCTGCGTCAATCAGTCTAATAAACATAGTCATGTCACAAAACCACAGGTACTATGAATCACAATAGTAACAATTTACAAAAAAATGCAGACATTTACAGTGTAATGCCACCTAATGCCCACTGTTCCCTTTGTTTCCTGTGTAAAACCATAGCACTTCCCATCTGGAATCCTCCTCTCATTCACGTAAAACACAGATACACATGCACACACACCATTCTTTGGGACTACTTTCACACATACAATCCTTACAGTTTTGTCTGATACAATTTTAAAAGTCCCCAACAACAGCATTTCCATTCTAGCTCTTCAGAGAAGAGAGATCCCTCAGCACTGAGCACCATGTTGTCCTGAAGCCTTTGCTGATATCCATCCTATATTCTTTCTTTCTCCCCCATTAATCCTAGTCATGCTCACATGTTCCACATAAAATCCCTCTCCCTCCTAAATGTTAACACCCTTCAAATATTTTTAGACTGTTATTATGTGTCCCCCACCCTCCACCTTTCAGTCATCACTTAGCCAAGCTATGTATATTTAGCTACTTTAATCTTTCCTCCTAAATCAGTCCCTTCAACTCCCAGAGCTCAGTGTTAAGTCTGGTATGCTTGCTCTTCTCAGAACTCACTCCATGTTTTTGAGATCTTTCTGGTAATGTGTTTGCAGAAACCTGTCCAGAAGATAGCTTTACATGCCCTTGTTTTAAAGAAAGAAGAAACCCCAGTCACCGGGCATTATTAATTTTCATATTTCATATCTGGTTTTTGTTCCCAGATTTTGAATTCAATCTGAATTTTTAAGTATTAGTAAACATTTGGTATTTTTAAGAGCAAATTATGGACCGATAGTACTGAAACCAACTGTGAAAGAATTAAGTGGGTTTTAAAATTTAAAAGAACACTAAGGCTTTTTAACTAAACTTTTCAGAAAACCACTGGAAATGTGTAAAGTTACCCAGAAGAAGAGCAGAAGCAAAACAATAACATGCAACAAGGGAAAAGGCTGAAAAATGAAATACACGGTCTCTCAGTTAAAAGGCAGGTGAGTGGATATACCTACAAAACATAAAAGCTGGCCTACTATATTAGAAATCAATTAAACTAGATGTGTTATCTACAATGAAAAAAAATCAGACCAAGTGCCTTTCTGACAATAGACCACTACAAATTAACTCTGTCTTGGAGAACTACTAGAAGTTTGAAATTTAAAAATGAATTAGTCGGAGGAAGAGCCACAAGGGCAATGCAATGTTGCCAATGAAGGAAATCACTTAAACATGATGAAAACTCTGTGGCTGCAGACATAAACAGCGAGAAAAAACGTCGTACTACAAAGCTCACTTTTTTTTTAAGCCTGACAGATAATTATGGGACTACAAAGCTGCTAAAAATCAAAAGGGACAGGAAGAAGTATGTGCTCCATATTGAAACAACAGAATGAAGCCCCCATGAAAGGAGTCACAATAATTTTGATAACATGCAGTACACAACAGAATTGCTTCTATATTTGTGTTCAGTACTAAGCATGTTAAGGAAGGATGCCACAGCCAGTTCTATTCTGCAAGAAGATTCCTGGTGGGTTGGTATTTCAAAAGTCACAAATTTCTCAATATCCAAGAAATGCTTGGAATTCATGGAAAAATATTTGGTTTTATGCTTGCATGGAGAGAACACCAGTTAAATTGACATACAGCTTAACACAAAGAACCATAAATTTGTCTTACAAAGAAGATGGAAGGGAAAGCATGACAAACTCCAGCAGAAGTTAAGCCACTGCTAATGTCTCCACAAGTTTGGCTTCATGTAGTCGACGACAAAGAACCAGAGCCACACAAAAGCAAAGCTGAAAGATGACTGAGTGAAACAAAACCTCACTATTGAGCAACTCCTAAAACATTACACCTACCACCCCAGGGGGAGGGCAAAGTCTGCATCCCGACCAATTGTCCACAAATCCAGGTTTTGTCTGTCTTCTAGTGTTTAAAATAGGAGATTCCCTTTTTTTTTTCCCAAAACCATGGGATAAAGGGCTGTTCTACAGTTCACTAGGTCATACTAATGGAAGGGATAGGAACCTCAGAAGTATCTCTCTAAGGGATATCACAGCTGAAGTACAAATTTTGCAATTACCTGGAACATTCAGCTCTGTGTCAACTGAGCACATTCTCAGCATGTTCCAACAGTTTTGATTGAAATATCATCAGGTAAGATGCTAAACTACAATACAGAGGAAAGCATTTGAAGACTGACACCTTGAAGGCTTACGTATTTTAAATAGCAACCATGGTCCTCCCTCGCCTCAAGAAGTGTTTATGCACTGGCAGCATATGTTTTATGCTTCTTCAGATTTATGTGTTTGCTTTCCAGTTCTACTTTTAGTGACTCCTTGAGGTCAGGGAAAACATGAAATGATAACTTATCCCTTTGAGATAAAGGCATTATCCTGCAAATTTACCATGTCATTTCAGAATAGGGGTGGGAGGGACCACCTGTGACCTGGTGGCTTTTAGCATCAGACTGACCTTTCATCCCATCTTAAGTCATGTTGCAAACTCAAGTCTTTGTGGTCCACTGCCTGCTCCAGGTTTTAACTAGTAACATGGTTGGCCATCCTTCTTCTATCACTCAGCCCCTAAACTTTGGACACCTTTAAGTATTTTCTATCAGCAATTCACAAACAGATGGCACCAGCCTGGGAGATGGATGACTGCCCCCAGCTGTCTGCCCCTCCCTGCTCAGCACAGAAATGGCTGAGCTGTTTGGAAAGCAGCTGCTAAACTAGTGACTCCTTCAGAACAGCCATCTAACAAACAGCCACCAACTCTAGCCCCTCTTGCAAAAAGCTGCTCCAAGCCAGGTGTTCCTGCAGTGGAGGGGAACACTGGACAGCTAAGGCAGTAATTTGTTTCTTCCAAGCTCTTACTGTCTCTCTTGTAATGTCAAAATAAGTATCATTTTGCAAGTTACTATTTTTTATTTCTCTGATCTCAGCAGTGTTGGGAGGCCTGGTCTATTCAGCATCTCCATGCAAATCTCGCAAAGGTACTAAGCTTTTTCCCTCTCCTTTCTCTAGATCAGTACTGAAGATGCCATGGGATACCAACCACCTAATTCTGTGATAGTTTATGTAGTACAAATGCTGGATATTATTGCTCCCACGGAGAAACACTGTCAGAAAACATGAGTGACAGATGTGTAATATTGTAGCACCACAGTGTTCTAGCAGGCAACACTCATAAAATTATTCTGCCAGACCTTAGTGGTCCCAGAAGGCACCAGAGCAGTAAGTGCCCCAGACTCAATGCTTCTAATGTCAACACAATGATTAGGAGAAAGGACAGCATTCCATGTCAGACAAGACAGCTGCTTGTGCCTTAAGCAGGTGGTCAGCAAAGCCTGCTGTAAAGGCCAGTGAGGGCTTGCACCCTGAGCGTGCTGTGGCATGAGCTTACTCAGTCAGGATGCTGCCTCCATGCAGAAATGGATCGTGTCTAGTATGGAAAGAGATAATGAAAGGAAAGGCAATCGAGACACGAGATTATCAGTGTACAGAGAAGAGCTTGGCTGACTTTGGTGTGAAGACGGAATCAAGTTCAGTCAGCAATCAGCAGAGTGTTGTCTAAAGAGCTGTAAACAAGCTGACTTTGAAGAGGCATGGAAACATGAGCATGAGGCCTGTGTAGAGGCTGAAACACACCTTTCTGTACAATTTTAAATGCTCTTAAGCAAAACAGCACAAATTCTTCATATTGCATTAATACACTTCAGCTAAAAGCTGCCAACCTTCAACTGACAACAGGTTGCCTCACAAAGGTGGGAAGCATACAAATTGCACATGGAAGAGATTCTGAGACCTGGAACATCTTGTCCAACACAGTAGTACCACACAAGCCACTCCTCAGTGAGAAACAATTAGATGGTTCCAGTTTTTCCAGGGGAAAGGGGCATCTACAGCTCTCTGTAACACCTCACCCCTTGGTTCAGAGAGCCCCGTGCAAGTCAGTCACAGGGTGGATAAATAACCATCCCTTCAGAGGCAGGGCCAGCCCCACATCGAGCTTGTCCTGTTCCACAAGCTGGCTTGTGAGTACTGAAGATGAAATCAGGGGCTATATTTATTCTCCCCACCCGGTCGTATCTTTCTATAGATCCCAGACAGGGCCCCACTTCCTTGGCCTGGATCCTGGAGACGAATAAGCAAAGGAGGACATAAATCAGTGCCTGAGTTCTGTCAGGAGCACACTGAACCAACCATCCACACTAGGAACAGGTGCACTGAAGGCAAGCAGGGACACTGTCCCATTTGGAGTAGTCGGGGAGGGCTTGCAGAAAAGCTCTTTATTTTTTCTCCCTGAGCCTACCCTAAACTTTTCACCCTGCAAGTGGGTTATTTTCCTTCTGCAGTTCACCAGTCCAGTCAACGAGGTGTGTTCCACTTAACACCAGCCCATGCCAAGTCAGGCCCAGCTAAGTCTCATTGGTTTCTGTAGCCCTCTGTTCTTCACTTTTGCTGTCATTTCTTTCCCTGTCTTTCACTCTCTGCTCTGACACATTCACTCCAAAGCTGAAATGTTTCAGGGACCATGCAAAATGTTCAGTAAATTAATACATTCTTAAAACACAACTGTAATTTTTCACCGGTAATTTTAAAAGTCACCCATCATGAAAAGCGGTGCAGACATAGAGCAACAAGGAGCCTGTCACTAGTGCATGCTTAATAACCATGGGGTGGATTCTCAAGTAATATTTTAGTCTGAGTAACATTTTAAGCAAGCATTGGTCCCTAAAGAAGCAGTCTTACTTTAACCTCAGTCACGGCTGCTCATTCCCAATCTCACCATCCTTTCTCTAAACACCAGCACAAGCAGCTGGGCAGTATCCAAATTAAAGTTCACTTTTTTTCCCCCCTTTCTGACCGTGTTAGTTTTAAGCTGGATCAGTTCCCCGGTTGGTTCCACAGCACAACCACAAAAACATCTGCACCAGCACAGAGCAGGAATTGATGTCAGCCTAAGAACACTGGCCCTAGATTAGCCTCAGGGTGATCAGCCTTACCCAGCCTATACTGCTCTTCCCGGGTACAATGATGTGTGTACCCAGTAAAACCATCCACTGTAGATAAGGCCATGTAAACAAGACCCCACCCACGCTCCCACAGTCAGAGCAATCTCTTCACTCGCTCGGGGAACAATGGCCTGATGGGTGGACAGAAATCTGCAGAATGACTTGTGAAGTGCTCCGTAGGAAGCTCCAGGGCATGCACGGAGCAGCCCATGATGGGGCCGGTGAAGACAGGCAGATTCCAATGTATGGGGGGAAAAAAAAGCAAGCAAGCACTGACTGGGTAGAAAGAGGGCTGCCTTCCGTAAGATCCTTGATAGTGATCTGAGACACTGTCTACCTTGGGAGTTAAAGCCAAATACTGGGCATTCAGCCTTTGCTTTGGTTTTTAGTCACAGAAGTACCAGGTGGCTTCTTGGAATACTCAGCTAGAGAATCCAGGCCAGACCACCTTTTTGTCACCAAAATCAAAAGAGAAATTTTAACTGTGGAAAAGGTCAAAAATCCAATTCAAAAGCATGTCTACCACATATAAACTTGACTTCTGCTGCAGCTGCAAGCCAGAGCTTCTCTGTATTCAGGGGTGGGTATCTAGTTAGCTAGATGAGAAGAACCCACAGGTGAAAGATACTAGTACCAGGGCTATGAGAAGGCAAACTACAATGAGAAGGAGTACACAGAACTTTCTGCCCTTTTTAAGATCTGCAAAGTGTAGCTAGTAAACAAACTGTAGGTGTTTGCACACCAGCAGAGCCATTCAGGGGTTCAGGAGCTGAACTTCTGTCCTGTAGCACCAGACATACAAACCACTACCTGTTCTTACCTCCAACAAGAACAGTGAAGACAGCAGAAGAGATACCATAAAAGATAGGCTTTGTCACACCATGAAGACATTAGATTATATGTATTTATATATAGGGATTAGCTCAGTAGCCTGCTCAACTCTGAGATCTACCTTATTGACAGTCCCCTGAAAAAGGTACTTATAACTCTTTCTCTGCTTTGTGAATGTCAAAATCCTCACACCGATTTTCCTAAATACAACTCGAGGCAACCAACAGCACCAGCCTGGGAACACCTGAGAGAAGGGAATTCAGTCAGAGCATCACTGGGTGCACAGGGCAGGCTGCCTGGAGCGTGTTGTGCCCTCTGTCTCTCCTTACCATACATCTTGCCTTCGTCGGACAAGATAATCTTGCGCCGGCCGCATGGCGGGTAGATGGCTAGCGCTTCCTGGAAGCTCTGCTCGATGTCCGGACTCCACACGCCCTCGGCGTCATTGTCGATGGGTTTGTCCAAGGCCTCGCTGCCCCCCGAGTCGTTGCTCCCCTCAGGGGAGGTGGGAGAACTCCACTCGTTGGAGGTAATGGTGCCAGCTAGAAACTCCAAGGTGCCACGCGGAGGAGCAGACTCAGAACCTGCAATGGCAAGCACATCCCATCGGGCAGTTAGAAACCCTCCTCGCTAGGAAAATGGACATACTAAAGCAAAAAAAGTAAAACAAAAAAAATCTCAGTTAGGAGGGGTTTTACTTTAGGTTTATCTTAAACGATAACTCAATCACATGTTGGATTTTTATTTACGTTGAGGTGAAAACCCTTTCTACAAATCCTTCGGATAAAACAGCCTGCTTCAGTCTCTCTTTGGCTCATTAACTCTGTCACTTCCCACTTCTCCTCAGAGGAGTCTTCTTGTGTCTCTATCTCCTTTATTTTTCTCCCTGCACTGTCATTATCCGTGTAACTGTTATTTAACGTTCAGAAGCACATATAGAGGGATTCAGTCTGTGTGAAAGACTATGCAAAATAAAGCAGTGATGAATTATCTAGTCATCACTGAGCACTGGGGTTGAAATTTTCTTAGATACTGTTTCACTGGATCAGAGTTAGTAGCTGGTGTCACTTCTAACACTGACATTTCTTCTCAAGGATCAGCTGTGCTTTCAAAAAGCCATTCCTGGAGCCAGACAGTTTAATGAAGTGTCTTCCAAATCCCAGCATTGTATCCTGGCAGCAGCAGAAGGCACCACGAGTACAGGGATGACAGCACTAGGTTGCAGGTCAAGAACCAAGGTGCTTAGCCTGTTGTTACTGCTCATCTTCAGAACGACCTTGGGCAAATTCCTTCAGTTTCCTCTGCCTCTCTGCCCCCTTATCACTTACCAGTCTCGGGCTATTAGATTTGCCACTGGGCAGGAGCAGAAACTGGTTTCTCATTGAACCTGAGCTGGCAGCAGCTAGCTCTTGAAAACTACAATAAATTATAGTCTACTTATAAATGCCTACAGAGAGGCTGAAGCTTTTGAGTGGAGCTGCTGAAACACTCATTGAGAAATTGACTTCAGACCACACAGACACTTCCAGTCAACCAGGCAGGAGACAAATGGCTTCTAAAGACACAGATCATTCTTCTGCCTTAATCCCAAAGCTGTTTATCATTTTAATAGCTTTGTTATCTGGGCTACAAAGAATGTTCACAAGCCAGCATTTGAGAATCCAGCCAGAGTTTAAAGCTTCCCTCTCTATCACCACACTGAACTGGGTAGCAAGAAAATCAGAATAAGGACATTTTTCCAAGAGCAACAGAATCATCAAACCTGCACTGAACGTAAGAGTAAGGAGAGAGGTCTGACATGACAACTCTCTAGATCAAAAATATCACAGTGAAAATGTAAAGGGGAACAGAGAGGAAATTTGGGTGAGGTATTTGTCAAAAACTAGCTAGAAAAATAAATATGTGCAGTTATGCTATGCCCTAGTTGATATAGGGGAAAAGCAGTCTATTCATTCAACCTCAGAACTTCAAAAATTCAGGGCTCATGGCTCCAGAAACCTTTCTGATGTAAACTTTTTTTTAAGTCTCTTTTTAGTTTCTTACCTCTTTGGATTTTATGTTTTTAAAATCTTCTCCAAGACCATAATGACCAGATTTTTTTTTAATAAAAGCTGAAGTTCTTAAAGAACTTTAACGTTTTGAAACCTGAAGTTGTAAATAGATTTGACAATACTGGCTCTCAGAATGTGTTTGCTGCTCCATAATGACTTTAGGCAGCAGCAGAGACATATTTTACTTCTCCAAAACCCACCAAAAGCTAAGAAATTAAGCAAGACAATACTGGGCCTTTAAATAATTTCAATATAGACAATATAATTTAGACAAATAATTAGACACAGTGCACTGTTCAGCCTTTTAACAAAAGTTTCACAAAGACATTTAGAAAACCCAGAATATGACTTATTTCCTGTGACAGTATTTGAAATGCACTAATCACTGGAATGGCCTACCACTGCCCATCCATCCATTTCAGCACCTACATGAGATTATTTCAATCCTCTTGATCCATGGTATAAAATTTCAGAGCTCTAATGAACATGGAAAGACATAATAAAATGGGAGGTGAGAGGGGCAGAAGGGGGAACTCACACTTGGCTTTTTACCACTGGGACAGACATCCCACGCACACTGTGAATGGCACCAAGGCCGGCAGTGTGACTTTAGGAGACCCTGAAATGAAGGGTAACAGTTGCTTCCCTCACCAAACATTCCCCCTTTCACTGACAGATGCTAACAAAAAATTGCACGGGTGTTCAAGAGATTGTCCTGCTGGGGAGTCAGTGTAGAGGAGTAAGCTTTCCACAAGGAGACTCTGACAGGGAAACAGAAGTTATCTGTTCCAAATGTTCTTCTTTTGATATTTCCCCAAGCATCCCTAGTCCCTGGAGGCTGTCCAAACCCTCTGTAGTTAATGCACATTAAAGTCTCCACAAACACAAGGCCCAGGCTGGTTTTACCTTAGAGTGACAGGCTGGGAAACGGAGGGTTCAGAAAGAAACCCAAGGTGTGACAGCAAGTGTATTCATCACACCACCTGCCCTGGGAGCTGCAAACCTCACACGAGCCAGCAGGCTCCACACCAAGTGAAAACACGCTCCAACTGCTCAACTACAGGCCTCCCAAAGCCACAGCCATTGGAAGCTACAGCTCTGCTGTCAAGCCAAATCCCCCAGCAGTGCATACAGGCAAAGTCGTCTCCTAGGGAATGAAGGACCATAATGGCCATAAAAAGCATCTACTTTGAATACAGTTATTTTCATCTCCTTAGTGTCCATGCTGACACAGGGGAATACCTAGCAGATGATTTCATCATGGCACGCTCTTAAACTGAAACTAAATAAGTTTATCTGAAGCATAACTCTCCTCCCCCCGCCACATTCACACCCTAGGAGCTGTTGCCTGATCATTTCAAATTTTACAAGGCTCTGCATCTGCACTAAGTGCTTTTGGTGACACAGGAAAATCTAGGTCCATTCTAATCCAAGCTCCAGAATAACTGGAGGGGAAAACATGTCCTATTCAGTGCAGTGTCAACTTTCCAGACTCCGTTCTCCAAACCTTAAAGGAAAGTTGCACTGACTTGAGCAGATGTCATTTGTACATTAAGGGAGGTCCACAAAGCAAGGGACAGAATATCTGAACTTTCTCTCACATTGGTGTAAATCAAGGGAGATGTGGAACACAATAGCAGTGACAGATGAAATTATATAAATCTTGAAGTGACCAGACACATTTTTTTAATGCTGCTTACTTTCTGTGCCTTGCCCAGCAATGTTAGTTCCATCTCAAGCTACAGTTAGGTCAGCAGGAACCGAAGAAATGTGCTATTGTGGCCAGTCCCAACTTTTCTACACTTGGGGCCTGATTCTGCTTTCCTTTCTTGGTACTAAAGCTATTCCTGATGGATGATGAAAAACAGGGAACTGTACAGAATATAAAACCAAAGATATTTGGCGATCTCCAGCTAAAACCTGTGTAATTACTCAATTACAGAGCACACTAGTAAAAATTTTACTTCTATTAGGTAACTTCTGAAGAATTTCATAGACTGAAATGGCCATGGGAATCCTTATACCTCTATGCCTCTAGATCAGTAAAATGCCAAAGGCTTAGAAGGCCTGCAAAGTTTTTTTTAAATAATGCTGCTTAACTAGTAAGCTCCATGTGCAGTCCCAGGCAGCACTCTGTGCTCAGAAGCAATAAACAGTAATTCAGGGAGTCCTGGCTGGGTGCTATCTGACCTGCTGGTCTCTGCTTTGGCTGAACACTTTCAAGCCTTCTGTTTCCTGCACTGTTGATCTGAACTCAGTGGTGACCAAGATGACCACTCATTAAACTAAGCAAAGCAAACTAAAAAGAAGCTGGGAGCTAAACCCTGCGGTAAATGAATTTATTAGTATGGCAAATTGGAAAACTGGCAGTGGAATCACTTCCCATTGAATGACCAATTTGGTGAAAAACAGGATTTTTCAGAAACACAAGAATGGTGAACGTCATATACAAGAAAGGTTTGAATAGTATTCATTAGTAACTTCCTTAACAAAATACAGATGTTTCAGTTAGCATCTACCTTTCAGTTTGCTTCTGTCTTCCAGTCAATAGTAACTACATGCATACAGCCTGGTAACTTCAATAGTTATTTGTATTACTGAATATTCTACTATTTCTAAATATGTTAGTACTTATTTATTTCAAGTTCTGCCTGTGGAAGAGTTTGTAATCACAAAGCTTTCTTCTGGTGTGGAGGGAATTTAGTTCTGAAAGCACTAAACAGACATCCCAGACAATCAGACAATTCCTTTCCCATGTGAATTCCCTCACCAGGCACAGTTCTTAGGAGCAGTGTAGTCAGAGGATGTTGTCCCACACTCATAATGGCAAGTTTTGACAGAGGTCACAGGGCTTGGTGTTTGTTCTCTTGGGATTCCCTCAATCTGAACTTATGCCCCACTCCTTGGCTTTTGTACTTCTGCGATTGTACCTTACAGTTTTCCTTATTCTGATCCCACTCCTATTTCGCTGAGAGATGATTAACTGTCTTTCTTTGTAGGATCCATTCATGGCTTCTGTCCCCCAGGTTCAAAGACACGAGACCCCTCAAAATACATCCACCTCCTCACCACATTATCTTTATCTTCCTTCTTAATGTTTCCCTCTGCCCAAATACTGTTTCTGATTCACTCTTGCTGCCTGTTTTTCTTTCTGCGGTGGTCATTTCTTAATAAGTCACTCACAAAGCAACACCATGGAGAAAGCACAAAAATATTTCAGCTCCAGCAGCTTTGGTTAAAGTGTTCCAATTCTGATAATTTCAACACTAACTCGCTTTTCTTTCACACGTGGTATCTTATTGAGATTCAGAGATCCTGCAGGGCTAGACAGCTGCCAAGAGCCCTTCAGCCAAGGTCTCATTGACAGGGAGCACATCTTTAAACAGACTCCGTAGTCTGACACATCTGCTTTCTAATATTAATCCCTCAGTCATTACTGTTGGTAACAGCTCCCTCTTAAGTGTTTGTGGCAGCTGCTCAACACAAAATCATACTTTCCTGAGGATCTGAAAAATTGCAGCCAGCTGCCTCCAGTTGTTCCGTTTTCTTAGAGCTGCTCTGTCCGAGAGACTCCCCCCACTGCTGCTCTGTCCACGGCCACCCCCTCTCCCTGCTGGAATCCAGCACAACACACTGAGCAGAGACATCCCCATTCACTCACCGATCCCAGGCAGGGGCGCTTGCCAGCACAGCCCCGTGGGGTCTGACGGGCAGTTCCACTCCAGCCCCTGAGCTGGCTGCACCCTGAGAAAGTCGCTGTGTTTTACTGAGAACATCCCTTCACCCTCGGTCTCATTCACTGGAACTGCAGGCTGTGGTGCCAGGGATTGCTTCGCCTTACAGGTACTCCTTGGTGTCATTGAAATGCAAACAAACCCAAACGATTCCGGTATTCACCACCTTGGTAACATGAGCCATGTACTGCTACTATAGAGGGTCTGAACCACAACATTTTCATATCTGATCAGCAGTCAGAGAATTTGAAAAAATAATTAGTTCAGCTGTAACAGATGATGTCCTGCTGCTCAAGCTATAGAGTATGTTATATGTATAACAATAAGAAAACCTGGAAACAGGAATAGCCAACCAGTTACTCTCATCTAGGACACCTAACAAATGAACTTACACAACGCAGTCATACAAGGAGATTTGGGTTTAGGGAAGCAGCGGTCTGCAATACTAAGAAGCCTATTGCTCCACGTACAAGATGGATTCAAACTTACCAGAGGAAGAAGACTGGGAAATTCTATGGGACACTACAAGAATAGCTTAGTTCCTCTGAAAGAGAAAAACGAGTGCAATCAGTAGATGAGTAGCTCCCAGACGGTGCAACTCAAAGACTGCAGCAAAAACATACTGGAAAGGGAAAAGGTGGGAAAGCAGGTATTCAACGACAAATAAGATTTGTTAAAGCTCGCAGACAAAAGAGGACAAAATCACGGACAAGTTTACAGGGTCTCTGCAGGGAAAA
>VZRQ01000166.1:130167-148372 GCA_013397975.1 Machaerirhynchus nigripectus | reverse complement strand
TGACCGGGGCGGAGGGAACGCGGGCAATGGCCGGAAGAGGGGCCCGCGGGGGCGGGGGAAGGAAACTCCGGGAGCGGGGGAAGGGGGCGGCTCGGCAGCGCTGGGAGCGGGCGGGACGCCGCCGCCTCCAGGAATCGAGAGCGGGCACGGAGCCCGGCGCGGGAGAACTTGGAGCGCGCAGCCCGGACGGGCCGGCCTCGGATCCCCGGGAGCGCCGTCGCTTGCCTGGTGCTTTCCCAGGGGCGATGGGCCAAGCGCCCGTGAGGGGGCTCCGGGCCTGGGGACACCCCCGCGCCGCCCGGGCTGGGACGCGGCTCCCGGGCTCCCCCTGCGCGCCAGGCGCGGCCCGGCGGCTGCGGAGCCCCTCAGAGACGGGCCGTGATTTCCACCCAGCACCGCGGAGCCACTGCGAAACAAACGGCAGCGGGGCTCTCCCGAGAGCAGCCCAGGCAGCAAAGTACCCATCCACCCGCTAAGCGGTGTCCCCCTGGCTCTTCTCAATCTCACGTCGAAGCTGCTCCTTTACTGTCCCTTCATACAGGAATGCCGACGTGCTGTGCTGTGCTAGAAAATGCTGATAGGAGACTGAGAGTTGCACTAGGGTTGGAAAGCCACATCCCCAAAACCAAAAGCAGTAGGAAACCAGCAAGTTTGGTAAATGTAACTACATCCTAGCAGCAGCTCTGGGAATGCAGCTACATCAGCAAACCCAGCTTTTTCATGGTGAAAAGAATGGTGAAAACAAAATCACCTCCAGCAGGTGATTTTGTCACAGATGCCTGGTGTGCACATAACCACCTGTGAAGTTATAATATGGTTGGCTTCTTTAAAACTATTGAAGAAACAGAGGTTTTTTTTGTAAGAACCCGAAGCTAAAAAAACTCCTAACTCTTTCAGATTGCAGAGAAAATTGCAGAGACCTGGAAAGAGTTCCTGCATGTGTCCTAAGGCCTCAGAAACCAGATGGTAAAACCCATCAATTTCATAAAAATAAGGTTTTCTGATACAACTGTAGGAATGGAGAGTATATACAATATAAATAAGATGATGTTACAAAATTCAGTGAAACAATTTGGGGGGATGGTTTATTGTTTGTTATATAAAGCCCTGTAATGAATTTATTTAGCCACCGTTTCTATTAAGCCATATGTATTTATAAAAACCCTTATGTGTATGAGAGGTAGTTCACTTCTCATCACATACATTCACTGGGAATTCTAGGCCAGGTCTCATAATTATGTGACTAACATATTGTTTTGCTCCCATTTCCTTGCCAAATCAACACAGCTCAAAGAGAAGGAATTGAAACCTATTCCTTCCTGTGAATCATCACACAAATTGTTTGCAGGACTTCAGTCAGTTGCAGATGGAAACTCACTCAGGAGAATACAGGTTTTCTTAGTGGTGGGTTGTTTGGGGTTTTTTACTGGAGGTATTGCGGAACCAAACTACTCTGCTTAGAACAGAAAGCAGAGATTTGGGCAAACTTATCAGACTTAATTCTCCAACCCTTTTTTGTACTCTGTCTGATTTTCTTACGCAGCTTTTAAAATAAAGCCTTTTTTTTCCCCCCACAGTGAATTAGTATTACTTTCCCTATAATAAATAAAGGGCTCAAGTCAATTATGCTTTTAAAAAGAAAATACTTTGTTTTCACCAGAATTTTCAGCTGTTTAGTTATAGTGCAATAAGTCACCTTGTATGGAGATGTTACTTGAATCAAATTAAATGACCAAAAATTCCAGCCTCTGGAATATATTCACCCATTTACGTTTTCTCTAAATTGAATGTTAAATTACCAGAGCAGGTTATGGTTCCCATAGTCTTTACCTTAATGCACGTTGGTGAAGTTAGTTTGCTTCTGGATTTTTCTCCCATTTTGGAACAAAAGAAGTGACCTCCAGCTGCCAGTGAGGAAATAACAACTTGATATAGAACACGTTACGGGATGCAGTGAGAAGACAGAAACTATGGAGTGTACAGTTCAAGAGATACAAGAGTTAACACTGGTACAGGATCTCTGCCTTCTTTCCTGGCAGGGCTTTCAGTCCTTGCCACCTCATAGTGGTAGCCAGCTGTTTTCCCTGTTAGTAAGGGAGCCTCACACACCAGTGTTGCTTTTCTACTCTTCTTCGTAACTGTACACTGGGCCAAATCTCTTGGCCCAAGGATTACTTAAGGGACTTCCTTAGTTCTGAACTAGTTCCAAACAGCAGCTAGGTACAACAGTTTGACCCTGTGGCAGAGATGATATTCCTGACACTGCCAAAGTAGGAATCTGTCCATAGTTCTATTTCACAGGACTACACACAAACTCTTAACTCAACTTGTAAATCACAGGGAAGGCTTTGCTTGTCTCCTGTACCAGGAACAGGAAACCTAATTCAATGTCAACTGAGAGATTTACAGAGCTGTTAATATCAACAAATAGAGGAGCACACTAAGTGAAGTGTAATATAAGAATTATGCTAACAGTAACAAAACCTCCTGTCCTACTGCTACCAAATTCAACAGCAAAACTTCAAGGAGAGCGAGACTCAGCCCTAAGAGAGCAAGAACTCATTCACTCTCTTCTATGTTTGTGAGCCAAAGAGCCTACAGCAGCCTAGGAGCCATTTCCATCTGCTAGGCCTGCCTTTAGGATTCAAATTTAACCATTTAATATCCTTCTTTATTTTAAGATCTCTCTGGTATTTCAAGCATGTTACATTTGCAAGTATGCAACTAGTATTATTGTGTTAAGAACAAATGCCCAGTCATGTCTCCCACTTAGTTTTCTCTCCCCTCTAAGACTAATTTGGCCCAGATGGAAATAGTGGGAAAAACAGAGGTACTTGAAGAATAGGGCTTGCATGTTGAGAGCTGTGCCAGTTTCTGATTATCAGATCTATCATATCTCCTCTTATTGAGGTTCGTATATCTCTCAGTGAAAATAGGAAAATATAACCACTTCAACTTGATGTTCTTCCTAGCCTTGTATTACTTCAGTACCTGATTCAGAAAAATATGTTCATGTACTTCAACAGCTGAACGGGTTCAGATGGAAGGTAGGAAAATGCAGTAAGAACCTCTCAAATGCCCTAACTGGATGCTGGGAAAAACATTAAAAACACAGGGCAGAGAAATGGAACCAGCTTAAACAATCAAATAGAAACCAAAAACTATACGCTAAGACCTGATAATGGCAGAGGGGAAAGCATTAGATAGACTAACCTTACATTTATTCCCAGACTTCTAAGTGTATGGGAAAAAAACCCTAACACCACAAAGAAAGAGAACTAAGAATTACAAAGGAAAAGAGGGAGTCAGAAGACATGATATTCAAGAAGATAGGAAGAAATGGAGGTAGTATGTCATACAGAAGGAAAAAAGCACACCCACAAGTGACAGCAAAATAAAAAAAAATTAGAATTAAAGACTTTTCAATATATAAATTAGTTTATTTTCATTTAGATATAAAAGTTATAAATACAATTAATGTAAAACAGTATCTGATAAAGACCACTGAATTAGTTCATCTGTCTGCATAATTTGACTGAGAGGCCATGACAGGATCATTTGATGTCAACAAATAGCTTGAAGAGCCACTGCTGACAAGCCTAATTAAGTAAAGGGGTGCTACTGTGGCCTTCTGAGCACACAGAAAATCATCTTGAATCAGAAGTTAGCATTTTACCTTCAGACCACCCCAAAATAACATAAGGCAATTTCTTTCACACATTCCTGGTCAGAAAAATAATCACACAGGTACACAAACCGACTTCCTTTTCTGGATGGGCAGAGGGAATACAGAGCCATCATCCAAGACTTCAGAAGAGCACAGCTGGAAAACACTGCCAGGTCTCATCCTCAGCCTGATGAGCAGGAAGTACACAAAGGCACAAAACAGATCCATCAGCATTCAAGTTCTCTTCACTGACTGCTTTTCTGAAGATCATGCCAAGAAAATATCTCAGCAGCTACTGCAAAATGGTCATCTGAGAGATACAAGAGCTGGACTTCTCAGCCTCAATTCATATTTTACAGTTAAATACAGCGTTTACACATGATTACAATCATTATTCTTTCTGGCAATATCAGAAAACGTCTTCACAAAGTTTTGTTAATTTGAAAGAGCAAGTGATATCTACCGCTGCAAAGACTCCAGAGACCAAAAGCAATATATCTGCTCTTTGCAGCTTGAAACAGAGTTAGTTTGCTGACAAGGACAATATCCAAAGCTGGAGAACACCTAATTCTTGTCTCAGTAGACAGACTTTTCCAAGACCATAGTGAATACATGTAATAGGCAAGGAGCAGGCAAGACAGTAACCATTCTCTGCTTCAGCACACAGAAGATGTGTGCACTGAGGCCTCCAGGTCACACTGTGCTGCAATCCACTCTGATGAGTTAAGGCCACATGAATCAAGAAGTGTTCCATGCTGTGACACACAGTCTCCACACTGTACATCCATTATTAAAAATGGAACATTGGAAGGACACACTGCAAAGCTTCGTGGTACAATTACATTAAACTTAGTGATGCCTTTAAAAATACCTGTAATCTCTTTTTGAGGTAACTCCTTCTTACAGTCAGGTTAAAATTATTTATATAAAATCTCCTTTAATATGTCATGCCTTGAGATAATCTCATGTTAAAAAAAATAAAGTTGGTCACAAACTTATACCTAAAAACATAGCAAATTTCATGAACCATGGGGAAATTAAAAAATATTTCAGAACAGTTTACAGTCCAGAGTCAGTCAATCAGAACACTGCTTTTCAGCAGTGGTACTGTATATTGTTACAATACTATCTTCTGCCAAATTCAGTCAGAGTCTATAATCTATTCAGTCTCATTTTTCACATGGTTAAAAAGAACAGAAGTAGCAATGAATACAGTATCACCAACTGAAAAGGGAGTGTTTGAGATTTGATTGTTCTTCATTTGATAAAAAGACTGTCAAGGGATAGAGAGAAATTAGAATACTGAAGGGGAAATGGAGTATCAGTCTTAGCAGACAATCATTCCACAGAGTAAGTGTTGTATTAGAGCCAATGTCTAATTCCAGCTGTTCTCTTTTTTTCTGAATTCATCTGATTAGGAACTCTGGAGTAGCATCATCTCCCAGGCTTTGTGGAAGCTTCAAAGTAAATGAACATTCAGCTATTATCTTTCTAATCCTAGCTGCAAGGAGTTCCAATCCGTGGGCTTAGCCCACTCTCGTGCAGCATCTGTAAACAAGGATTCTAAAAGCAGAATCAACACCAATGACAGAAACATCACCTAGATTTCTTGTTCTTCCACAGTCTGTACAGAGGCTGCTCCCAAGGTGGTCTACTGTCAACTCCCACAATGCTCTGAAGGAATTGGTTTTCTAATAAGCCTGCAGAAGTCTGTCCTCCATATCCCTTCCAATATGCTCTTCATTGCTACACCTGGAACTCTTACAAGATGTAGGGGTGGGAGTGAGTTCTGTGTTTCAAGTCTGTTGTCCCTCATTCACAGACCAATTTACTATCAAAGCTGGAGAGTCCAATAGCAAAGGCCTGAAGAGCACAGAGAGGGTAATTATAGTCCAGAGTGAACACATCTTCTGCTACACGACCAAACTGCATCACAATGTAGTCAGCTGGGGAAAAAAGACATTCAGAGTTGAACCATTTCACAGTGAAGCAAAAGAAAAAAACCCCCAAACAACAGCAACAAAATCTAAACAAGACCCAACCACAAAAACCCCAAACATCTGGCAGTCCCAAATATATGTGGTTGGTGTATCCATCCTTTCCCACCAGAGTGGCCTTGAAATCCATCTTCTAGAGTGACTGTGCTATTCTAGAGATTACTTTTCTTCTCAGAACCAAAGCTCAAACCATTCTTTGCTTGCCTGAATGTGCTGTTTTAAACCTTTTCTTTCACTTCAGGAAGCTTTCATTTGCCCCATCTTCTGCTGCAGTTATGGACAGCAGTGTCTGCATCCACCCCAGAAAAAAAGGAGGCCTTAGAGAATTTTCCTGACAGCTCCAAAGTCCCCAGTAATCCTGAGCTAAATTCCTTTACCCAGTTTCCCTTCTCTAGGAAGGTGTCTTATTCCTCCCAACCTTCAGGAAATAAATCAGGTTCTCCCTGTTTGAACAAGTCCCACACACTCTCCACCAGACTCTTACGGTCATTGTCATGGACAATCTGGAAGTTCTTCACTGAGGCCTGAGTGACTCTCCCATGGAAGTTCAAAACATAGGATTGAGTATCATCATTCCAGACTGGAGCCTTGTTGTGCAACTCAATAAGGTTCTCTAAATTTTTGTTTTGCCATTTTGACAGCAGACCCTCATGCTCCTGTTCAGAAAAAAGAAATATATTTATCAGATTTGGAATGGCTCTGCCTTTGAGCACCACCTCTCTCGTGTGTGCACTCTGTCACTTAAAGCTCATTCCCTGTCTAATGAAACACAATGACATCACTTAAACTCACTCCTACTGAATACTTTCTGCAAGTACCAGGAAGATACTTTCATAGATTCCCAGTCCAAGTATTCCTTTCACTCAATAAAGTAAAGAGTGATAGGGAAGGAAGTCTGTGTACAGGAAAGGGAGCAATTCAGAGTCCACAGATAACTGCTGTCCTGCTGGCATGAATCCCTTCTGAGTCTCATAATCTTTCTCTGATCTTGATGCATCCAGTTTCCATTTCTAACATTCAAAACTTAGAAATAAAAGAAAATAATCTACGAGTAACTGCACAGTGCCAGGCCCTGAGGTGCTTCAGTAGAAAGTCCAAAGGCTGCAGCAGGATGTGAGGTTAAATGTCATCCTATTGGGTCTAATGAGTGATGAACAGTATGAAAACCAGAGAGAAAGAAAACCAAAAAGATACAAAGAGGAAATAAAACAGCACATTAAATTTGACAAACAATGAATTACAAGGAGTTTCACGTTGTATTGAAACATGACATATGATTTAATTTTCAAAGTTCTGCAACAAATAATATATACATTAGAACTTAGAAGAAAAAGAACCCAAGCTTAAGATACTAATAGGAAAAAATGCTCAGAGAACAACCTCTTGTGGAGGTCAGATTGATATGGCTACAGCATCTGCTTTAGTATTGTACAAAGATACCATAGTGGATATTTGAAGATAACCTAAAAAAGACTGCCTGTTCAGTTTAGTTACTTTTTAATTTTATCTTTATTTACTTTTTAAAGAGGTAAAACAAACCCCTGAAAATTGGCACCAACAAAGTGCATTTAGATTTAGGGGAGAAAAATCAAGGCAGGGCCACAGAACCATTACTGTACTAATGGGGGAGATGGCAACACCAGTTGAAAGACAATGAATACATGACCACTTCCAGATACAATTTTTCTGACCATTCACAAGAATTAAATCTCTCTTCTGGGCCCTCATGACTCTCAGTTTCCATTCTTGAAGATTTTTTTCCTCTGACCTCAGGAAATACATTCTTGTCTTACTCATATATGCTCACAACATGGCTACAAATACCATTTTCTAGCTTAAAACATTGACCACACCTTTCAGTTGGAACCTGTTCTCTCTGTCTTTTGGTCTTCTGTCACCAAACATAAAATCCACATTAAGGGAACCTAACAATTTTCATCACACACCTTAACATACCTTCAGATACTGTTCTGCAAGCTTTTAGTTATAACACCCCTCATATGTATGAGAAATCCTCACTAAATAGTCACAATGAAACTCAGTCCTTTTCCTCATCCTTCCTTCTCCATCAAGAATCCTCCTTTTCTGCTACTCCTACAGAAAGGCTAACAGCATTCTGATCAAAAACGTATCTATTCTCTTGCTCCTGCACCAGCAGTACCTTAGCTGTCTATTACCTATCTGTTGCAATCCACATCCAGGTTAGGAATGCAAGCTCCTGGGAGGAGCGAGCGTGTCCTGTGTTCATCCAACCCTCAGCACAACAGGGTCCCACACCATGAGGGCAGCTTGTAGGTGCAATAGCAACAACATAGAGATTAAGTCAATAATATTTAGGCTGACCAAAGGACCTGTAAGGATGCAAACATTATAAAAGGCAAGCACAAATTAATCAACACATTTAGGCTACATTGTATTTACTCTCCAGGAGACTTGCTAAAGCCCTGACTACTAGAACCCCTGACTGTCAGTATCACCCAGGCCTCTACAGAAAGTTTTAACCTCTTCCTTCAATCTGAAACATGACCAAGCTTCGTAACTCACATTTCGTGGACGGATTGGAATTCGCTTATGATTCATGTTCATTCCTGGAATGATCACGGACATTTTTCTGGGACCCTTAAATCCTAAGATATTAGTTTCCTGAAAGACACGGAAAGCCATTATTTTCAGTAAATGAGATACTTCACATCAGAGAAGGTAAGAGAGCAAAACTGAACTTGTATCCCCATTTGTATTAGTTCTTGGAGTTGTGCTGGCTACAACTGTAGCAGCAGTTATCTAACTGCAACTGTGTTTAATCACTGAGAACTGCTTTCTGTCCCTTTCTCATCTAGACAACAGTGTTAGGAGATATACATGGTATTAACTAATTTGGAGTGCATTTCTTAGCCTACTGAAACATTTACAACAAAATTAGACAAGCGCAATTTCCAGGCCTAATTTTTTTGCATCTGAGGCAATAATGTGTTGAAATCTTGCTAGTGAACAAGCCTTATGTATGATAAAAGGCAAAATATCTTTGACCTGAGTCTATGGTGTCTGTGCATCACCAGTTAATCTAAAATGTTTCTGAACAATGAATGACATTTTTCTTCAGGTGCTGTTCCTTGTGTTTAAGAACACCCCTACAATTTTCTCTCACATCGTACTGGTTCATAAATGTTTAAGAACAGACCCTGGAAGGGAAGCATTCAGCAACTATCCAAGCTTCAATCTTAAATGAAGCAGATCTTTCCAGACTACTGAAGGAGACTGGTCCAAGTGGACTGAGTACAAAGAGCAAAGGAAAAAAGTCCTGGTATTCTCAAACCATTAATTTAACAGTATCAGCCAAAATCCAATGGTCCATTTAAAGTGCTCCGCAACAATGCCAGTGATGACCTTTAAAATTCCCAAAGACCAATTAAAAAGCCAGAATCTTTTAGAAGTACTGAACTGATTGACAGAAGTGATACAGCTTCTCCTAACACGTTAATGCATTTTGCAGACACAAAGGTCTTTGGAGCTGCAGCCTCTATTACTTCACTTCAAAAAATCTAGGGGCATGTATAAGAATGAGGGTACTGATTTTATTCATATTTAAACTTTACGAACTCCTTGTAGGTAAAAGTTCAGAATTCTGAAAAGCTGTCTTTATATTAACTGGCTGTGCTCATTCTAACACCTTGCTGTGTCCAGCTAGGTAGGAAACTGAAGAATACTATAAACAAAGAAAATATGTAGTGATACTTCTGTAAACAGGCTAGTACTGGAATTATCACATCAATTTTTTCCACAGTGCCATTAAGATCAAGAGCAAAAGCAAAAAAAAAATCGTGATGCTGCTCCAGTAGGGTAATGCATCTTTAAGCTTCTGTCACCACACCTTTAAGAAAAGTAAAAATCCTTCCATTTGACAGCCCTTGTTTTGTAGAGAACCTCAAATTTTACTCAAACTGTAGGACTGGAATATGAAACAATGTGACATGAGAACTCTCACGTAATTCTATAGTGTCCGCAAGTGCCTCCTTACTCTGAATCCTATACTAAGGTGATTCACAAGAGCAGAAGAACATTTCTAAACCAGAGCTAGTGAATCAAAATTTACCCTGGAACCACATCCTTACCACCAACAAGCTGCTACTGAGATAATACCAGCTCCCTCGTATCCCTCAAAATGCCTTTGGTTCTGCAAAAATTAATTCTGCTTCACAGAGTACTCCCAGTTCCTTCTCAGGGTCTACCAGATACCAGGTGGGCAAGAGGCAGTTCATGCTGTGGCTGGCTCCGTGTAAAGGATGTGCTGACTGGCCACGCACTGAATAGGTCAGATAAGAAGGTCATAACGATGTTAGTTTGGGTGTTTCTCCCACTCCTGGCATTGATTTTTTTTTCTTGTTTTCATTAAACTTACAAGAATTTATCTGTGAGGCCTCTGCCCCTTGTTGTATCTGGTTGAAATTGGTCACTTGGTTCCAAAGTTAAGTGAAGGAGGCTGGCAGCAGCACGATTTTGCGAGCTGTGTTTCCTCGGTAACCAGGCACAAAGAAAGGGGCAAAAAGGGAGAGGCAATACTTACATAACAAATAGCTGCGAGCTCCTGTCTTGTATGAGCCTTTTCCACTAGACTCTGTGCCTTGACTGGGTTAACTCCATGGTCATAGACTGTAAATTTGGTTCCCATGAGATTTGACCTAATGTCAGGTTATGGAAAAACACAGAAAGAGAGGCATCAGTAGAAAGTTTTGTCATCTTCTAAAGGTATTTGTAGCGCACAGCAAAAACACGCATCTCCTGCCATCTGAATCTTCCTGCTTCCCGCTCAGTAAGGAGCTTCCATGACATGACCATGGTGAGCCTGTAACCTATCCTGGAAAAGCATCTAGACAATTTCTTCTCTGAGTTGCCACAGTGAATGGTAATGCTGAAGAAGGCTGCCAACCCAACTGAATACAGATTATGTTGAGCAGAACAATACAAGTTCATTCTCTCTGCATTTACACCAGATTGTCAGTCATAACCACAACTCAATTAAAACTGAAATCCTATCTCAACTGTCTTTGGTTTTCATCTGTGGTTCTCACCTGAGTTTTCCAATGAAACTTTCCCCTTTACGAGATAAATCAGTTGGGTCAACTGATATGAGGTAATTGGATGTTTTGCTCTTCTTTCTTTTTCTCCCCGCAAGAAGGAACGTCTGGAAATAAAAAACTTTGATCAAGACTGGTGCTTTGTAAGAATGCAGAGGCATTGTTGTTACCTCTCCATTTCCCATTTGCATTCCCTTTTTTGTTCTGTGCTAATATTACTGTCTCCACAATTTTGTTCTCTTCCAAAGTGCCCGGCCTGAAATCCTATCACTCTGTCAGCTCACTTGGCAGTCTAGATTTAATGCAACTGTCTGTTCTAGTCTCACCTCCTTTTCTTCTGGAGCAACTCAGTCTTCCTCCTCTTTTTTGACATTTAACATTTTTATACTTTTTAAATTTCATCTTTCACTGTATTATGGCTTTCAAACCATAATACAATGCTAATTACATGCTAATTCCCTCCTTAGTACCTGGGTCAAATATAAGCTGTCCTCATCTGCATGATGGCTCTCCTCAGCTACTGGTTTCTTACCAAAAGCTCTCCCTTGAACCAATGATATTCTGTGGTAGGAGTACAACAGCCAAGATAATGTGTGCTGCTTCCAATACCTTTTTGTTGTCATCCCTTTCCAGATGCATGTAGTAAGTAGGGAAGAGCCCCCGGTCCATTCCCTTTTTATCTCTAGTGATTCGACACTTGACACTAATTCCTCGGGGTGCAGGGCGCAATGCAAAATCCTCCAAGTTCTCTACTTCTCCCAGCTGTGCATCTGCCTGAGGGGATGGACTACAGGAAGCACCTGTTTCCTGTGGGGAGAAGCATCATATTAGCAAATTAATACCAGATCAGAGACTCTGGTATTCCACAAGAAAATACCGGTTTGTTGAAACGTAAGATATCATGTCTCCAGAAGGTATTGGGGAAAGGAAGGATGAACAAGATACCACCTGTGTTTCCTCAGAAGAAAGCAGATAAAGGTTTTACTCAGAGGAAAGACTACGTCTCCAAGGGGAAAAGAGAAAAAGTACCCATTAAGCAGACATGAGTGATTTGCTATAAAGGGGGAAATAGGATGAGATGCTGTAAATATTCTAAGCAAAGAACCTCTTTGCTTTTAGAACTTCAAATGCTGTGTGTAGGATAAAGCAGGACTGATGGATACTGCAGTAAGACAGGCTGGGATTTCGTGACTGAAATGAGTGCTGAGACTATGTTGGTTCAGAACAGTAGCAGAGATGGAGTAAGCTGCTGGTGGAACCATATCAACTAAATGTTGAAAGAGTCTTAGAACAATGTGTACAGTCAGGATAGGATCATCAAAGGAATTGGAATTCTAATGGAAATCTGGTACAGGTCATTAAAGTAATTTTTTCTTGGAGGTAGCTGAATCCTGTGAATTGTAGCACCCAAGAGATTCCTCTTTGACAGGGCCTTTGAGATGAAGTTGGAGGCTTATCCCCATTCCCAGCTACAGCCAGTAGGAAACCTGAGTCAATAGCACAGACACACACACAGACCTGAAATTCACTAGAGGGTCTCACCCCTCCAGCACCCACCACCCTGTATCTTCAGCATTTTGCAGCCACAGCCCAGTCTCCCGAGAAGCTGACACCCAGACCTCTTGAACTACTCCCCTACTAGTGCAGGGCAACATAAACACAGTCACCTCACAAATACACTCAGACAGGTCTTTCCCACAGCATGGACTTGAAGGGTGTCCAGCATCCATGCTCAAACCTCATGGCCTTTATCTGGTCTGAGCTAGCTCAGACCCTGGGTCTTCCTGATGCTGGTCTCTTCCAACTCACTGGCTAGTCCAGCACATAATTTGTCAATATACGTATGTATGTATGTATGTATGTATGTATGTAAGTATGTATGTATGTATATCTCACACACACACATGAACAGGTTCACACGAGAAATAATTAGACGTAGAGTTTCAGAAGAGAGTGGGACGCGCTGAAGTAATCAAGGCACAAGGCTTGGGCAGATAATCATACTGTTTTGCAGTTGTTTACGCATATCTGATGCCTTTTACCCCCTTTAATCCCTGTCTTCCTCATGCTTATTACTCCCTGATCCACCTTGATAACTTTCTTTTCCCTCTTAAGTTCCTTCCCCCAAACATGCCATACAAAGTTTGTCCAATCCCAGCATTCTCTGTTCCATTCCAAAATTCCGTTCCCCTTTGCATCCCACAATAAACGCTATAAACCTTCAGGAAGAAATCCCTCCTATATTTGCATGGCATTTCAGAGCTTCTCTGAGTCATTTTGGTGAATTTTGCAGTGACAATGGCTCAGTCTGTCTCCTTTAAGAGCAATAGTGCTGACTCACTGTGTCCCCATAATCACTAACTTGGCTCCTTGGGATCTTCCACCCACAATTGTTCCTTTGATCATGCTAAGTTTTTATGTTTAACTCAGTGTCCCTTCAGTCAGATAACCTGACAATCTTGACCTTCCTCTGCTTTCAGGGAATAATATTGCTGGCTACTGTACTTGCAGCTACTATATTTTAACCCAGTGCTCCAGGGGTTAGCACTAAAATCAAGCCTGTGCCCAGTGCTTATCAGAAATTGATTTCAAGACACTTACTGCAAAAGATTTCTCGCTGGATGCAGAACTAGGCCTCTCAGAATCAGGGTGTGGTGAATGAGATACTGGTCTCTTACTAGCTTCCTCCTCTTCTGTGTCCTCCTCATCAAAATTCAAACTGCCTGAAATTCCTGTCAGAATACAGGATCAAACATGTAATCTCTGAAAGAAGATGTCACGAGTTCATGGCATTCATATATGACTCTTGAATACCTATTCACACTCTTAATTTCTGTTGTTTCAACTGCTGATTTTCTTCATGTGCTATATCTCTTCCTGAGCCTTGTAATTCAAATTCCTACTGATATTTTGCAGCAGTCACAATGCAGATGGTTAAGCAGCAGTCAGGCCTTTATTAATAGGTATCTTACATGATGTTCCATGATGTAACATATTGCTTAGTTTATGTTGTCATTGAATTGATTTTGCCTATTTTCATGCAAAAAAAATCCTCCATGTCTTAAGAACAACAACAATAAAAGGAAATCCAGATCAATATGCTGACACCTATCCTGTAAGTTGGACTCTATACAGTTTACATCCTTTACCATTTCCCCTTAGTCTTACACACACTGAAACAGAGTATGTCAATTTTTCAGTAACAGCCCCTCCTGTTCTTACATCAGTACCAAAAACGCAGGTCCATAAATACTAATAATGACTTGAGTTCTAAAACTGAAGCACAGACTGAGAAGTTTCAGGACTTACTTAATCTTAACCTAAGCACAGTCATGTAGAGATGACTGTGGGGATATAACTAAAACAACTCTGCATAAAAACATTTACAAAGAGCCTCTGTACACATCACTGTTTGGTGTGTCCTTCCACTTGGAACTGCATCATCAATTGGACATTAAGAAGAAGTTCTTCAAAGAAAGGGTGATTGGGCACTGGAAAGGGCTGCCCAGGGAGGTGGTGGAGTCACCGTCCCTGGAGGCTTTTAAGGAAAGACTGCATGTGGCACTCAGTGCCATGGTCCAGGTGACAAAGTGGTGTTCGGTCATAGGTTGGACCCGATGACCTCAAAGGTCTTTTCCAACCAAACTGGTTCTGTGATTCTGAGATTTTGTTCTGTGATTCTTTTATTTAATTTGGCTGTAGAAAGGAAATGTACATAAAGCATTACAGAAAATGAACACAGCCTGCTAAACTGAATTATTTTCTGAGAACCAATATTATAACAATGCTCTGACATGGCACTGCAGAGAAGGGGCACTGCTGGAAGTCTCAGATAAAACAGAAAAATCCAGTCTTAACAACCTGTCAGTAAACTTCCCAAAGGACGTTTGGGAAGAGGAAAGGCGTTGACCCTAGTACTCCAGCCAATTTCAAAATTCACTGTTTATATTCTACCTCCACTAATTTCCCCTGAAGTTACTGGATATTCTCTCCTGTTTCCTTTTCTAACTCTTGTGTAATGTTGCTATCTGTAGGTAAGCAGCTGTGGCATCTGAGAACTGGATGAGAATACCCCTGTATGTGACAGTAACTCAATACATGCAGTGTACTGGAAACATTGTGGGAGACAAGCTGTATACTAAATTAAACACTAGCCATTATTTTGCTGCAAAGTGCTTAGGCTGCATGTAACAAAAAAAAGTTTCCTGTAGTACTGGCAGCAACTTAAGATACTTGGCAGACAGAGCTTGACACTCCACTAGGAAATTACTCAATGGGATAGAACTATTGAATATATAACTTGAAAACTGCTGATTGTGACAGACTCTGAATCAGAAAAAAACACCTTTCCTGTTAGTCTCCTGAAGAGTTAAATCATGGCTGAAGGGTCCTGCTGTTGGGAAAATATTCAAGCATTTCACCAAGATATAACATATCTGGAATAAAAATACCCCACACTTCAGCAAAATGTGGTATAGCACTTTGTCAGGAATTCCCTTGGAAAGACCAGAAATTATACAGCACATTGAGAAACCCTTAAAATATAACTGGCATGGTTCAAATAATATCAGGAAAAGGAACTGCAGCACTGTACTTCCACATGCTGTAGAATCTACTAGCTCTTTTAAAAGTGATATCCTACAGACATTTGTTTCATGATTCCTCATTTTTTAATGCCACTGAAATAAAGTCATAAAAGTAGAAGAACCCCAAGAAAGGTATTTGCCCATTATTAACACTTACCTCGTTTCTGTAATATTTCTTGCAGATCTGGCTTGCCTGCTGTGTCTGTTGCAGTGTCTCCATCATTTTGCTTATCTGCATTGTCTTCTGATTTGGTAGATCCAGCAGACAGAGTTTGGAGCTTGGTCCCCAAATCCTGCACTTCTGATTTCAGGAAAGCAGCTGGTCCATCAATGCCTGCAGGCCAAAATGAAACAGAATTCTAAAGTCTATTTTTAATGGCCAAAGATGCATCCCAAGATGACTCTTTTCATCTTCCCTTCCTCTACCATCTCTCTTAAGTACTGAAATACACTTGTTCAGTTTTTGTCAGAAGGCTTGGGAGGAGTCAGGCCTGACTCTGGTACAGACTGCCTATTACTTTAAACACATCAGTTATCAATTTCTCCCTATTTAAATATAGTGATTGCATCTACCTTTTAATAAGGGCTTAAGCAATTAAAACAAGTTTTATTTGTCATGCACATTGATAGTTTACAATTTATTTACAGACATCTCCCTTATTTTCTTTTCCTTCATGTTGTTTGTTTGCTCCTGTGCCAGTGAGTACTCTACAGTGAACATCACAAATCAATTTCAAAGAAGTATCTGTAGCCATAGAGAGAAAAAACCCTCTATCTTTTGGTTAGAATGAAATTTCCATGTCTAAACTATACAACACAGCTGTGCACCACACTTCCCAATTGGTGGAGGCATCTTGATGTCAGGGTCTGGCATAACAGTTTAATACATAGCACACAATATGTAAGTGTAGTTCCAGCTTTGGATTTCTTGTTTTCCCACTGTTTTCCTTCTTAAAACTTCACTGCTTTATCTAGGCATTGTATTTCTCACATGTTTACTGCTGTTATCACTTATTAACAGGATTTGTTTCCACTGAGGAAGCCTCAGAACTATGAAAGGTAGTGAGTGAGCAGTTAAGCTTTTGTTTGAGTCTTACTGAAGACTCCTATCTTACAAGTTATACCAATCTTATCTCTCATTTTCTTCTTGACTTGAAAGCGTCTTTTAACAGAAGCTTTTTTCTGATTTTAAACACATAAATGCTACCATAAACATCACCACTTTCCTTCCCATCCTATGATCCTGAAAGGCAACTGGTGAACAAGAAAAATATTCAAGAGAGAAGGGATAACATAGTTCCAAATGTGATCTTCAAACCAGGTAATACCTGTTTGTTTGGGGGTTTAAAATTCTACTGTGCCTATTAATTAGCCAATACAATGCTTGTATTATAACACTCTGCAATAGCACACATCTCAAAGCCTTAGAATGTTTCCCATTACTTTCTTGATAGGCTGATGGGATCCTGGCTCTCATAAACAAATTCCTGACACTTTCACTGCATTGTAAGGATTTCATTGCTGCTCTTTTTATCTCCTTGTGACATGGAAGTCTTAAGGCTCTCACTACTGCATTTCTTTTCACTCCTAAAAGAATGGTCGCTATTTTACTGTGATGTTTTAGGGCACCAAGTTATTGCCTTTGGCCCCGATAGCACTTTGTGCTTATGACTTTGTGAACCACTTTAGCTTGTTTGTCATGTTTCAGTTGTCTCAATGAAGCCTACAGAAAACAACAGATGAGGCAAAAACCATCAGAAACCTAACATAGTGTTCACAACACTTTTTGTTTGCTTTCTCTACTTTATCATTCAGTCATAAGCAATCTTGAGATATATTATCTCAATAATATATGATTATGCCATGACGCCATAAGGAAAAGCACAAGCAATCGCTATTGAATTATTTTCTTTTCTTTATCTTACACCTTCAGATGATTTTTTAACTTTGGATTCATATGTCCCTACCTTTATAGAAGTTCCCAGCCCATTTCTACAGTTCTTCTAGCCTAACCCAAGGGAGAGGTTACTCAAGGACATGAGAGGATTTTCAGCTGTCACAAAAATCAAGGTGAGGTTTTTGTTTGCTTTTGCAGTTTAGTATTGCTCAACCATACTGTACTACAATTCAACTTCTGTATATAGAAAAGTATGTAATCAATCTTATCACTTGAACCCTGCCACAGCAATGTAGGTGCCCATCTATGACATAATGCATGCACTGGGATTTTGGGGAACACTCTTGCAATCAGGTTGATTATTTACCATGTAAAACAACATCACTGTGGACAGGGGTAGGAGTTTCTACTAAAGGAGTCTGCTCCTCGCACCCTTTGGGCTTTGACCTGCGCAGCTTGGCCTCAGGATTTGGCTGCACCATCAACGGATCGAGACGTTTCTTCCTCTGCTTCTTCTCTAGAAGGGCTCTCTGTGGAATAAAGGAAAGCAGGAAACAGATGACTAACCACATCTAGAGAGGCAGAATCCATGCCACAGCCACTGGCAATGACATCTCCCTGATGATCAGAATTCTGATGATCAGAATCTCAAATAAACCTGAAATATTCTTGCAATCTCTTACAAAAATCATAGACACAGCTACCACTGTGGTTTTGGAGTGAGATACTGCCTTTGATTTTCCATGAGAGGTTGACATGGACATGGACGCCTGCTTATTTTCTGACCTGTCTTGAGACTACCAGTTAAATCCCTTCACCCAGTCTAAACTGCAGGAATCCTTAACACAAATAGACAAATTCAGCAGTCATCCATAATCCAGTAGGAAAGAGTCAGAACTTGCAAAGGAAAAGGTTTTTATCTCAAAAGCTATCATTCTATAGGGAGAACTTAAAGCAAATAGATCCCAGAAACCAATGCTGAGAGA
>VZRQ01000166.1:112424-130151 GCA_013397975.1 Machaerirhynchus nigripectus | reverse complement strand
GGGAGACAAAAAAAATAAATAACAGTAATTAAAATAGGAATGATCCACTAAAAAGAAATTTGACTTACCTTGCAAAATTTTTCTCTATAATTCAGGACTGAAAGGAAAGACTGGTAAGTCTAAATGCTAAAAAAAAAAACCACTACTTCTCCAAGATACGTATATATTTGATATTTATGAGTTCTCAGTCAATGAGAGTAGAAACAACTCCTAGATTTAAATCAGGGCAAAAAGGGGCATGGTGTCATTTTAAAGACAGACATGCTTAGTCCTTAAAAACAAAAGTGATGCAGAAGGAAAAATTGTATTTTAATATTCTGCACCACTATGCAAACAATGTGCAAGTTCCTTACGGTAGATGCAGTTTATACATGGCTGCTCCTCAGGTACCTGAACACCCCTGAAAGTTGTTTTTGATGACAGAAACCATTTCTCCATCAAATTATTTTCAGTTCCCATGCACCCACCAGATAAACAATTCATCAGTACCAACAATTCAATCCACTTGAGACACAGACATCTTTGGAGCCCTTTCCTCTCCCATTATTCTTTTTCTCTTGTTGGTTCTTTCCTCTCCTATTAGTCTTTTTATCTCAAGCGAGATTAGTTTCTCAGGCAACCTCTCCCTGAGGAATTCCAACACAACTCAGCCCTTGATTCTTTATTCTGGTTTTTTTTTTTTGCTTATCTAAAAGAAAAAAAAAACCAAAAACCAAAAACCCAACCACCGAAAACCCAAACAAAACCAAACATACAAAACCTCAAATCAAACAAAACCAACCAAACAAAAAAACCCAAAAAACAACTTGAAACAAAATTACTTTTTCTATTTAAATTCAGAATTACCCTTCAAAGACTGGACAGCAATACAAGTAGTATTTGCTATTGCAGAATTATTTGCAAGGATTATCTTGCAGAGCAAAAATTACATGGAATTCCACAGAGGTTATCACATTGGTCAAGAATAAGAAAAGAAAAATAAGTAGTAAATTCAAATTCTTAGAAATTGCTAATTACGGATGTGTTTTCTAGGAAGGCAGTCAGACCTTTCAGAAGAATTTACATTGGTTTGTGCTGTTTGTCAACTTTTTTAATTAATGATGAGGAAAATAAAAAAAATGTCACGATAGTTTATAATTCTGCAAAGGAGACAGGAAAAACAAGAATTAAAACATTATACTTGGAATAAGGATTTGAGAACAATTGTTGTCAAAGCTTCTCTATCTGACAAATAGACAGGAAAGAAAAAAGAAAAAAAACCCCAAAAACCAAAACAACAACAACACCAAAAGAAAAACCAAAACCAGCAAAACAGACATACCCTAAAGGCAGTAAGAAAATATACAGCTACTGTTAGAATGCAAAATTGAATTTGGGATCAACATAGGATATAATAATTTCAAGAGTTATTTAGTGGATTATTCTATTAGATACACTTTTTTAAACATTTCACTGTTCACCAGTCTAAATTTGAATTATTATTATACACTGTGTTACTTCAAAGCATTTCTAGGACTCACCAATCCAATAGGATCAGCTTATATTAGAACATACAGTTTACTGCTGGTAGATGTGACTGACCTTCTTCCTTTCTTGAAAGGATCTCAGGATAATCAAAGTGACAAAACTTGATAGTAATTTAATTCGTTTTAAAAGGCTTCTCTTTACTACTTTGCTTACTGAGATGGAAAAAATATCTGAAAGTCCACTGTCAGGACAGCAAACAGTAGTTCATTTCCTCTCCATACGGTGGCAGAGCAGCCTGCCCTTCAGTATCCTGTATTCCCGGCCGTATTCCACTAGGGAAGCAGAAAAAGGAAATGGTATTTTGTTTCGTTTTGTCTACTAATTAGCCTTTTCCTCCAGCTCTGTGTTGCAGTAAAAATTCCTATAATATTACTACATAAAATGTAGATAGTTCATGAACAGGACACAAGAACCACACAACCCATTAAATAAATAACAGATACTAATTACTGTGATTTGTTCGGGATTTTGTGAACCCCACAATTAAATACTTCCAGAAACGC
The DNA here is from genome assembly GCA_013397975.1 of Machaerirhynchus nigripectus. Lineage (NCBI taxonomy): Eukaryota > Metazoa > Chordata > Aves > Passeriformes > Dicruridae > Machaerirhynchus > Machaerirhynchus nigripectus. The sequence continues at coordinate 128,121 of VZRQ01000166.1, read as the reverse complement.
CACACAAAACATAACGTCAGAATATAGGATGACCAGAGGATCACAAAGCTTCTGTTCAAATGAGCTTTCAAGAAGTCAGATGAGACTATCTAGAGGACTATTAAGACAACTAGTTTAGGATTCTCTTTCTCCAGCTGTGATAGCAGGAAGCTGATACACAGCAAAGTTCCAAGCACTCTAGCCTTGAAGGTGCAATCCTGAGCTATTTACTAGTTGGTATAGTCCTAGCCCCAGCAGGCCATGCAGGATGGATCCTAGCTAGGGAACATCGTGTCCTCTTCCAGCAGCCCCTTAGCTCATGCTGGGGCAGCAGTGACAATGCCAGTGATGGTGGCATCAGTGCAACTCCACACCAAGAGTAATGCACCACACCAGGTGCATTCAGAAACACGCCAGGATTCGTGCTCTCCCTGCACAGGGAGATGGCAGCATTGCACTCGGATCTGCAGATGCCTCAGAAGACTCAAAAAATCTTCCACTAATGAGGAAATAAGCATTGCCTAAACAACCACATGCTCTTGCCTCAAGGAAAAGGCAGAAGTCCAGGAGAAAAAAGCATTCTGGCAGGCAGAGCTGGCCCACAGATGGAACTTGATGTCATGGACTATTATAAATAATATTTTACTGCAATTACAGGGTTTCCAAATTCATCATAAAGATGGATGCACAGGCATGTCTCTGCTATGGCTTATTACAGATTCTCTGTATGACCAGAGATTCTATACATGATCCTGCTGGATTAAAACACTTTGCATTTTTTAAAATTCCATTTCCTACAAATGTTTATGACAAATTAATCAAGCAGGGCATCAGCTACAACCAGCAGCAAGTACATCATATTTGGGAGTGATTTCCCATTAACCTCTGTTTCTTCAGAAGGCATAGTACTATTAATGTGAAAGTAGACTTTAAAAGTTAATATTCAAACCTAATTACAAAATCCTAAACTTCTCAACAAACATCATTTGCAAAGGGCAGGGTATCAAAATATATTTAGTGAAATTTTCTAGCTGTTGCTTTTGCAGATGATTGCAATCTCAACCAAATCCAAGAAAGATGGAAACAAACCTGCAAAAGGGAACAAATTATTTAAACTGACCTCTTCATGATGCAACTGACAGCTGCTCTGAGGGAATTCCACCCAGCCCAGCAGTTTTATTTTGGAGGAATAGCCATGCACCCCCATGGCAAGGCCTGACACTAAGCAAGCACTGATCGCAGTACCCAGCACTAGGAGACAGTGATTATTACCAGCTTATGACCCAAGACCAGTCCTAAAACAGACCCTGAGGTTCATCACCAAGCAGTCAGACCATCCTTAGTTTTGGAACTTCTTACCAAATGGCATTTGACACTAAATGCTCTTTTTAAAGATGATTTGGATTAATTCTTTCTATTTTTAAATAAATTCTTAGTTTGTTTCTAAACAAGTGTCACTTGATAGTCTACAGATAAAGGACTATCCTATCTTCCACATATATAATCAAAGATGAATTTTACCTCTTGACTCTGAAGTGTTTTAGATAAGTGCCTATACAGACACAGATAAAGTTGGTAATAAATTCATTGTCTGAAATCAAAGCTTAGCAAACTCAGACTACAAATAATGCCCAAGGTCTGGTAAAGAGGATTGTTACCCACTGCAACAGTTCCCTGAAGACTGTTGTGTCTGGACTTAGAGAGCCTCAGCCGAGAAAGCGCCTTCCTAAAAACCATAATTCAATTTGAACAAGATGAGTTTAATGCAAGACATGCAAGTGATCTGTGGTCCATGTGAAATGGCCAGCTAGAGAATTGTTAAGAGTCTCACATCTTCTAATCTATTTATAAGCATTTGAAATTTCACAGAGAAAGAATATTAAGGATGGATACTTTATTGCTTTGAAGGCTATGGCAATATAAGCATCCAGCAAACAGCTCTTCAAAAATGGAGACGTATAGCCTAATAACTGACCCATGCTTGGCTGTAAATATTTTCATTGTAGGAAGCAAAAAGGGGTTGAAAGAGGCTGGAAATCTTTCTCAATAGCAGTGTTAAAGAGATCATTCTATAGGTTGGTGAAACAGTTCCTTTGATGCCTAAAATGGATAGTTCCCTGCAGTATTCTTGCCTTTTGATTTATTCCTGCACTCTAGCAAGTTAATCCCAATGAAATAAGAGAACATATGAAAAATAATTTTATCAAACACATCCAGTCTACAAGGCACAGCAAGGTTGACTTGAACTAATGAAAACCATGAAAATCTTGAAAGTTCTTTAGACCAACCATTTTTAGCACTTCACCCCTATTTCTCAAGTCTCAGGAGGGCTGTTTGATTTCCTATACTTATTTTTACCAGCTTCAGCACTATCATTTACCTGATTCTGTAGTTTCAGCTGTCGTAGTTTCATGCTTTCATCCTCAAAGATGCTGTGAAAGCAAAATAAACAAATTAATTAATTATTGCTATTAAACAGTTTGCATTACAAGAACATAGGATATTCGCAGACAACAACTTCAACATCGAGACTTAAAAATGACTGTTAGACATTACTTCTATCTTATGTGAAGACCAAGATACAAGGTATTAAAAATAAAACACCATATTCTGTCATAAATAAGACTGAACTCTAGTTTAGTCCCCTTACTAAACCTTTCTGAAAAGATTTTGAAAGCACCAAAGGCTTTGTTACTGGCAGAAGGATTACAAACCTCTATTGAGGTGGGGCTAGGAGACAATTTACACCTGAAGGCTTAACACAGTTCAGGTCGATTCAGGTAAGTCCCTGCTCCTTCAGAGGATACCCAATTCTAAATTAACTCAGTTTTGTCTTGGAGTCAAACCTACACCATTTTCTTTTCCTGCCAGATGTTCCAGAACTACTGTTAATACCTGAGAGAATATGTATTTGCAACATCTGACATTAATTCCTAAAGGTAAAAAAATAATGATTTCCCTATTTCAGTGTTTTATAAATTACTTTCATAACAACTCTAATTTTTTGTTCTAAGTTGTGTTCCATATAGACTTCCCATTTCCTTTTGTATGATAATGAATTATTACATAAAATACAATTTAGAGCAGTTAATCCCACAAAGGGGAAATGTTAATTGACAATTAAGCACATATTCTGCTGACCACAGTTGTGCTCTTTCCTTCAACACAGCTTTTACAAAGACCTCTCTGGAAGTGAGAAAGCATCAGGTAGAAGATACTTAATGTGGGAAACAGACAAATATTATATATTTTATTAATAGCATGCAGAAAAGCAGAGCAAGCCACAGTTTCAATTTAAACAGGAAATTCTCTGTCTGGTCTAGGTATCCATAAATGTTCAGTGATGTGAAGTCACGAGCTGGCAGCCAGTGCTGAATTTAACCCTAACGAAGAAAACCAGAGATGGAGAGAGACGGAGAGAGGAGAGGTGGGGTTTCTGCAAAACACATGCCATGGAAATTGGATTACAGCACACAGAGCTAAGGAAAGAAAAGCCTCAGAGTCCCCTTAACCCCTAGCAAGCCCACATTTGACTCAACTTCAGGCAACCAGATGACAGATCAGAGGTCCTTAAAGACACACTACCCCAGCCAACACAGGCCCTGCTCTGGAAGGTTGAAATATGCAGAAAAAGAGTTCTGTATGTACACATCATATATAACAACTTGTATACTCTAAAACTGACACTAATTGTCCAACTAGTAGTATTTTAAAGCAAGTTACAACTGCCATTGCTTTTTTACTCCGCAGTTTCCTTATTTCTATACTTTTTTTTTTTCTAATGCATTTGAAGTATCACACAACAGGTCTAAGACCTTGAAAACATCTTGTTTCTAAAAACTGATGTTACTCCTCACACGGGCCTGTAATACATAGTGTCTTGGATTCAAAGGCAATGGAGGGCCTAGAAAAATTAGTGTCTTTCTTGAATAGAGGAGGAGAGCTTTTGTGCATCCCCAAAGCAACACTTACAGTAATACAGTCATCTTCACTTGAAAACAGCCACAACTTAAAGAAACAAGCAGAAGCACATCTACTGAGTGCAGCACAATAGGCAACAGTTGTCACATGGAACTTCAGCGTAAAAGGTGACATGCTTATTATTCATAGCATAGGCGATGGAAAAGGCCATCTTTAGCAAAGTCTGAAAAACAACTGAAAGTTCCATTTAAAATACTCATGACAAAAAAAAAAAACAACAAACAAAAGGTAGGAAGAATATTTCTTTTCTTCTCACACACCTACTGACTTAAGAAATTGATGACATTCATTAACTGCAGTTGAAAGTTTGTTATAAAGCAATCTACACATCTGCGATCAACAGCAGACTTGCAGACATGTTCTGATGGACCAAAGGTGTCCTGTGCAGATACAAACTGCCGTCTGTGGTTTTGTTGCTTTTCCTAACAGAAAGTGTATCCCCAAACAATTTGAGTCTCTGCTTTAAAAAATCAAAAGAAATAAACACTACCACTTTGGGAAATAAGTTTACAGGGTTTCCTTTCTACCTGGAAGATGACAAAGTGATGAAATAGTAAGACTCACATACATGCCTCGTGGAAATCTTCAGTGAAAATTATTTACTTTGTATGTTGAATTATTTTCTACCCACAGCAAAATAAAGTTACATAATATAACAGGAGCACAACACAGACTACACAGTGCCTCAGTTCTGGCAACTTAACTGATACTCAAACAAAGATTCTAACAGGTCACAGAACTTGATGAAGCAAAAAGATAACAAAGTCTTCTCTCTTAAAATTTACTTTTAAATAAACCAAAATTGCTGACCAGCAGGCAAAACAAAATGAAAGCAACCATCAGTGCTTTCCATTTTAAAGGGCAAGGATTCACACAAGCAGTAAAATAAAAAACTAAAGTCATGAGCAATGTGGCACTATAAATACGAGCTTAAAAACACCAATTTCACACAATTTTTATTTACTCTTCCTGCAACCTTTCTTCCAGAACTTCCTTATTATGAGAGTGTAACGTAATAACCAGTCAAAAAAGATCATCCCTCACTTCAAACCTTTTTCTACCCCCCACAGCAGGGTTGGTGTTAATACAAACTTTAACAGGAAAAGGCTGTTGCCAGAGTCACTCCCACAGCTCACCACTAAGGAATGTAAGTGGTGTGCTAATCCAGCTGCAGGCTCCAAATAGGAATCTTCCTTCAGTTGGACTGACAACACAGATCAGTGCTCTTTGGACATGCCACACCAAACCGCTGTGCTCTTTGCTTTGCTTTTCTGTTTGAAGGGTTTACGTGCAATATGAAGAATTCAATATCCACCAGGAACAGGAAAAATAAGCAGAATTTCCATAGCTACAACACCACAGTTTAAAGCAGGAATAAAAATCCCGACCACCAAACCAGTTGCCCACTTACCTTTGATAAATAAAAACTGAAAATTTTCAAGCAGTCTGTAACAATGTTCTCTCCCCAACCACCACAGCACAGCACCCTACACGAGACCCTGCCCACAGACCCCACTGCTGCATTTACTAGAATCCATCTGCAATTCTACTGGAGCTGCATGACAGGTAACAAATACGTGCCACAGAGAAATGAAAAAATACCCAGAATGTAACATACAAGGAAAGACTACTGATAACCCAGGGTACAGAATAAAAATGAGAGTGGGAAAGCAACTATTTAATAAAACAGGGAAGAAGATGGCAAGACGCAAAGGGGTTCAGAAATTTGACACAGACCAACATGGAGCAAAAAGTCTTATTTTCAACTCGTAGCATCTCAAATTCCTACTGAAATCAGGATCAGCCTGGTTTTCATTTCATAATCAGAAATTGAAGTGTTGTAATACAAATATGCAACAAATTTATTTTAAATGTATTTGGTCTTCCCTAACCATTTTCAGAATAGCAAACAACCACCATGAAAACGTAACTCACAAAATATTTAACAGAGATTCATATATGCAACTGAGGCTTCCTCTTTGTGCAGTTTATTTTCCTTTCTTTAAAAAAAGGCACACTACATCTATTGACAGTTCTTTCAGAATGGACATATTTTTCAATAACACTGAAATTTCGGCATTATAAACTGTGGATAGGCAGTTAACACTCTTTCATTGTTTTCATTGCAGCTTGTCTGTGTTCCTGAATATGCTGTACTTGAAAAAAAAAAAAAACCAACCAAAATACTTATGTTCTAAGCACTTGGCAATAATTAGCATTGAATCAGCCAAACACAAACTCACAGTATAATTCAACTCTGAGAACAATGAAAAACCCTGATAATGACGCAGAACATAGAAAACACAAGCAATCCACCAGTCTGAAAATGTTCTTCCATTCTGTCCAAGGTCCACACAAGAGAAAGGACTTTGAAGAGAGTTCAGCAGAAAGCTGAACAAATACACCAAGGACTGGAAAGTGAACCTCTTAGCAAGATTTCAATGCATTCTAGAGTTTATTCAAGAGAAAATCAATACACTCCACTGTATTCCATGGATTTGAGGGTACAAATGGCATTGATGAGAGAGAAGACAATAAAATCCAGACATAAATAAATGAAGCTAAACAAATTCACACTGCAAATAAATTTTTTATTTAACACTGTAACTAATTAACTATTAGGATAACTCATGGAGTTGTGGATTTTCAACAGAAAACAACAGGTTTTAATCACGCTTGAATATTATTTTATGTTAAAAGTTGCCGTTGTAGGCTACAGTTTACCTCCTATTTCAGGTGTGGTTATCCCATATGGGAGAGCTATGCATTCTCCTTTCAAGTTATATACATTAAATCCACTTTATATACTGACTGTTGAAGCTGAAAGGAGGAAAAAAAGAAGAAAATAAGGTTGTCTTTATCATGGACTAGTTTTGAAAGGAATTGACTGGTTGCAGTTGTATAAGAGGCAATAAGTAGAGAAAGTAAGAAAAGCCACAGGAAAGAGCAGCCTGTAGAGACAGAATGTTCTACATGACTGAGAACTTACTGGAAAGACATATTTGAAATATGTTAAAGGAAAACACCATGATAGTTTTCCCTGCAATTCAACAAAATGTACATTCCTCATATTTCACTAAAGAAATACTATACTCAGTTTCTCCTCCTAAACAAACAACGCAGCAAAGCTTTGAAGATTTAAAAGTTTCCCAGATATCCAAATCTATCCTGCAATTCAAGTAGTTAAAGGTTTGGTAAAGAAAAAGTAAGGTTGGCTGCCTCTTTCAGGAGGAAGGTCAGACTGGCTGACAGAAACAGACCCCACTCCAACCTTAAATGAAAATCTGACCCAAAAGAAGGAAAGATAGAAGAGTTAAAAGGCAAAACAAGCTAAGTATCTTTATAGCACATATCAGCACTGTATGTGCATTCAATTCTTGGTGAGAAAAATTTAGGAAATTTCACCTATTTGTGCACAGCTCTAGGGAAGGTGCTAAAGTTTCATAGAGTTCATAGTTTAGCAGAGAGATTCACGGAAAGTGTCGAGCAGAAACTTCCAAAGCATTTTAAAGTGAACTAGAGCTTGAGTTTACTGTGCCTTGTTACTAACAAGCTTGGTATTTTTGTATCAGTCTGACGAAGAAATCCTTTTAATAAACACAATCTTTTGATACTAGTGGGAATATGAAACTAAAAAAACATAATCAAGATCCTTATGTTTTTAGTTGTTTCCATTGCTCTGCTTCTTTTAAAGGAGCTCCAAGGCACAATAACACCATTTTTGTCCACAAATCTTCCCAATTTCCCAATATCTTATGTTCCATTTCTCACTTTACAGACAACTGCTTCCATTAAGAGTCTTAGAAAGCTCATATAGTTCCTTTTGCCTTTGGAGGACAGTTTATTAATGTGGTAGCAGCAGTTATGTCTCTCAGCAGTACTCCCAGAACTTAAAAATCACGAAATGAGAAGAATGTGGCTTGTGGCTCACATCTTCATCCACTACATTTTATTTTTAGCTGTAGAAGTGCAAGTAAAAGCAACTTCAGTAAGAAATGTGGAGTCAGCTGGTGTGAAAGTGTTTTCACTCTTAACCCTCCAGAAACTTTCCTGGGGATTATTCTCATCTGAACTACAGCTATGAAAGAAAACAGAAGCTGTAGAAAAGACATTAGTTGAAGAAGGATTCTTATCTTTTAAAAGATATAGTCCAAACAAAAATTGCAATACTGTCTCTGGAAACTCATTGAGGTACAAAATTTATCTGTAATGCACCTTCCAATCCACAAAAGAGCAGAGTTCTGACACAGCTGTAATTGCACATTTTTGGGAAAAAGCATAGCATACCATCCATAAGAGTGAAAGGTACCAAATTTTTCTGCCTTCCCTAAGGCAGAAGAGTGGGGGGTTTTGGCAAACACTGGATATTCTTTCCTTCATAATTAATTAGCAGAAAGTCTTCCAAAGTAAACTGATCTGCTTCAAATCAGCCATAAAATGCCACACCTATTTCTAAGTGACACAGCTAAAGTTGCAGCAGTATTTCATCAAATTATTTTCAAGCAGTTGATACTTCAGTCAGGGCAAGTTTTAGTGTGTCTGCCTTTTTTACAGAAAGAAACCTCTCTCAGTGAAATAATTTTGACCTTTGATCCCTCCCCACCCCAAGAAACACTAATGCCAATAGAATACTGTTTTGAGAAACGGTTCACAAAATTTGTTTGGCAAGTTTTTCACCTACTGAACATATTATGAGAACAATTACATGGAAGGAGTGAACACCTAGTTTTGGAAGCAATTCTGAATGGGTGATTAAAAGACTGTCTTGGATACGCTTTAATAGAGAAATTATGTCCCACATAATATGGATTGAATAAGATTTATCTCAGTAAAATAAGTAAATAATAAATCTCAGTAAAATAAGTATAAAATGAACAAATAAGAACAATAAACTCAACCAGTCAGACCAGTGTGGATTGAGGAAGCATCTAGAGACAAGCATTGAGATCTGTATGTTTGCCTTCATTTTAAAATAGATCTGAATCCTCTAGGCACTACGTACTCCTGCCAATAACATGTACCCATTATCTGAACAATTTACAACTTAAAGATCAATTTACAACTTAAAAAAGATCCTAAAGAAACAAAAAGATGAGCTAATCCTTTAAAACGTCTGCTTCTACCTACCTCTGGGCTTATACATGGAATTTTAATGTGAAATTATCAGATACTTTTCTTTAAAGCCACATAGACCAGAAGCATATAAAAAATACCCAAATCAAAACACCCACCATCTGCCCCTCCCTCCACTCCCCCCAAAAAATCCCTGAAAAGGCTGGTGCTCTGAAGAGTATATATATATTCTTTTTGTGTATCTATATGCATATGGATATGTTTCACCTGTATTGTGGCAAAACAGTTGCCCCAAAAACCCATAGCAACAGGAATACGTGCTGAAGAAAGGAATTCAAGAAAAAACTAATCTGAGGGGCACATGCTACAAACATTCTTTTGTTATAAAACATTAACAGGTTAATAATTATTTTTGTTGGCTAAACCCACAAAAGGAGTGAATTTAATCCAAGCCTATCCTTGCAGCACTATGTTTTCCATAATTGCATCCATTCTGGGGTGACTGTTCACATGCCAAACGTAACCAGGTAAATAATGATGCAGTTTAGTACTGACTGACCACAGCCAAGTCAATGGAGAAAAGAGGATTTATCAGTACAGGAGACACAAGCTTCTCTTTTCTTTACAGTACTTGTTGCAGTGATTTTGTAAGGTAAAATGGAACTGTGCAGGCAAGGTAAAGTGACCACTCAAAGACCACGCTTGCCTTCAGTTTCAAAATGGTATCTGTGGAAGCACAAAAACCCCAGCATAAAATTATCATCTCAAAAGTGCAGTGGGATATACTCTGCACTATTACACACCTACACAAACACATCCCCAATAAGGAAGAATTAATGTTCAGGTGGATTAAACAGGAACCTGCTAGTAAAGCGACAGCATGTTGAGAAATGAAAGGTCCATAGGAGAAAAGTTGAATTACGGTTAAACAAAGAATAAAGCATATGCTGTTTGTTGAGATTCATTTTTCAGAAAGTGATCCATATTGTCATGCTGGACAACAAGTTTATCACGAGCTGGCAATTCACCCTCTCAAGGCAAAGGTGGCCAACAGCACCCTGGCCTGCATCAGGGAGGTGACACCACCTCTCATCTGGTGAAGCCACACATGAGGTGCTGTGTCCAGTTCTGGGCTCCTGGGAGCAAGAAAGATATGGACATACTGCAGCAAAGCCATCCAAGGGCCACAAAGGTAATTAAGGCACCAGAGTATCTTGTACATGAGGTGAGGCTGAGAGAACTGGGTCGGGAGGAGTGAAGACTCAGGAGGTAACTTATCCATGCCTATAAATACCTGATGGAAGGGTGTAAAGCAAATAAAGCCAGCAGTGCTTAATGCCAGGGCAAGAGGTGATAGACACAAACTAAACCACATGAAATTCTACCCAACATCAAGAAAAAATCTTCCTGAGAAAGTGGTCAAACACTGGAACAGGTTGCCCAGGAAGATTGTAGAGTCTCCATCTTCGGAGATATTCAAAACCCAACTGGACATCATTCCATTCAATCTGCTCCAGCCAACTCTGCTTAAGCAGTGGGGCTGCTCCAGATCATCTCAAGCAGCCCCTTCCAGCCTCTGTGATTGTGTCTGGTTGGGTTCTAGAGATCACAAGTTTAGATCCCAAGTCTGAGAGCACAAACTAGATGACAATAAAGAATACAGACTGTTACAAGAAAATGCAATAGGAATAAAAGCATCATGAAAAGGTTACATATTGACCTCAGAACTATTTTGAACACTGTATTGCTTAGTGTTTCACACACCATTCAAAAAGTGACTTATCAAGTACCAAAGATTAGCTCCTCTTACTTGGAACAAGGGAACAGAGCAAGGAAAATAAATCAGCACTCTCTGGACAGAAGCTAGTATGACTTCTATTTGGACAATAAAGAAGAGTGCAAACAACAGCCTGTGTCATTCTCTGCTATACTACACTGGGAGAACAGAAAGGAGTTTCTTGTTTTCCTTAGCCAGAAGTCTCAAATAAGTTCATTTCTGCAAACCTAAAGCAAAGGGAGTATTCTTCTCCTGCAAGGAAGGCCAAGAGAAGGCAGAAATCCACACAAACCATTAACCATCAAAGCCATCATCAATGCTGGAGGGTGGCACGCACAAACACAACCTAAGAATATGCACATAAACTTATCTTTAAGTGTGTAGCCAAACAGGGGGTTTCAACTGGGCGGACATTATAATTCTTTCAAGAAAAGACAGACAAGGAACCTCCTGTCAGGCATATTCCTTCAAGAGTTCACAGCTGGTAACTCCACGAGTCAGGACTTTTCAGCTCCCAACCACCACTGCAGAGCACTGTGCTTCAGGCTTATTCAAGTGAACCTAATGAAATTTAGGTTTCTGCTAAGAAAGAAAAATTTTTTCCACAAGCAGAACTTCACCTTTCTTAATGTCCTCTCAAATACATGCTCCAAACCCCATGGTCATTTCACTTATAGAAACACCTCTGCCCAAGAAAAGAGGACAGCAAGATCCCCAGGGGGTTGGAATTCTGTCTCCTGTGATCTTCTGTTTGTGAATTATTAAACCTTGCCTGTCACTTTTGTTGATGTTGTACCTCATTACAACATGAAACCAGTGAAATGTAGAGCAGCCGCTATTCTCTCCTAGAAACAAAGTCAGCAATTAAATAGCACATGCTATGCTTAACCCAGACAGGTAACAAAACTCAAAGTTCCCTGAAAACAAGTGCACACTTGACAATATGAATTGCACTTGTCTTATAGTATTTTGAACTAAAAATAGGGAAAGGAACATGAAATTTTCTGAACTGACACTCTAGAACTGTGGACCTTTACTCCCAGTCCAGATTTTTTTTCAATTTTAGAAAAATTGGAAAGGAAAGCCATTAAAGAGACAGAAATAGCAAAATGTAATTTAGATCTCAAACTAAGTGACTCGGCAAGATATCACTGCTAGATTTTAGTTCTAGTTCTTTTTTTGCCTCAGATATCACATAAGAATGCAAAGTCAGACAGGAATGTAGAAGCACCCAGACTCCTACAGCAAGAACACAGGCAGTTAAGAGTTCAAACATCCCACAGAATATGTTTTAAAGAGCACTAAGAGTTGGCGTAAATGTTCTTGCAGCAGTCTAAGGCATCATCTCCAGGCATATCAGCAAATCCACTTAGAAGAGAATTCATCTCATGACCCAGTTACAACAGCGTTTTATTTTGGAAATCACTCAGCTGTGCCTCAGTGACAAAACTGAAGCTATCTCAGTGCAAGTCTGGTTGCAGAAAGTTTTCACACGCACAAAGCCATAATTATGCTAAGTCAGGGCATTTGTCCCTCCTACAAATGCCACACCAACAGTGATTTAAAAAAACAAAACCACCAACAAAACAACAAACAGAAGAGAAAAATAATGGCTCTCTACAAAAAAATGGGTCACCATTAACCTAAATTCTAGGTGATAAGAGATGGGAAAAGAACTTATTAGAAACTAAAGAGATAATTCAAACAAGGGTCAACTGTAAGATACCTCTTTGCAATTGCTGTTACCAAGTGAATCTCAAATTGTATCTGAAAATTTTAGTCACACACTGCTGCCTTTTCTCTTGCCACTGCTGTCTACATCACAGAAGTGAGGTGAGTCCTTCATTCACATTAACAGCAGTAGCATCAAATTGCAAAAGGTTTTCTTTTCAGTGAATCTGTACTCCGAGGAGCACGTATCAACCACGCTTATAAAATATTTACAGGTTTATCTCACTTTGGACAGATTTCTTCATTATAATGTTTAGAGTTGAAGGGCGTGAAGCAAACAGGATATTAAGCCAATTCTCTTTCATCTAAGGATAAGATTTTCAGAATTGTAAGTCCTGGAATTTAACAAACATTGCTTGTAATTATAAGAAAGTCACTGGTGGCTAAATAAAAATACCCAAGGACTAACAGAGATGCTGAGAGGCTTTTAAAAGGAATTATAAACTTCTCTGTCTTCTCTGGTTTAAAAGTATAGCTAAAATAATTAGCAAAGTATTTTGTCTTTTTTCTCCTCAAAATCATAATTATGGTGCATCTATACAAAACACTCAAGCCCAGCAGGCACGGAGATTCCTGACAACCTCAACTACACTTAGATTTTTAAAATGCAGAAAGGGCTTTTGGCTGGACAACAATATTACTTCTGAAACTAGTTTTCAACTCTTCCTAATCCGTGGGCTCTTAAGATACTGAAAATTGAGCTTCTTGGCAACAGGCTGTTTTTCTTCATTAACTTTTAAAGACACTGAGGAAGTATCCCAGAGTTCCTGAGTTCACAAACTGCAAGCCACTAGCTGATGCATGTCTGCACCCCAAGGAAGCATCCAAATGATGGCAGGACCGCCATACTTGACAAGCAGTTTTGTAGTCTCTGTAGATCTCAGTCAATATTTTTGCCCCCTGAAAATGATGTTCTTTTTACATGACATCTGCAAGTCAGCAGCTGAAGCATATTTGGAATGCAGCATGTGGGAAGCTCTAGTATTCCTGTATACTGTGTGATTAGTGTGCAAAAGGGCAAAGTCCATTGGTCTCCAAGATTCTAAAATACATACTACCACAAGAAAAAAAATGCCTTCACAGTATTTTAAAAGCTTACAATGATTTGGAATTACTTTTATCTGAATGTTTCTGCTGTATTCAACGTTCATAATTTCATGCTAACGTTCATAATTTCAAGTCTCCAAACAGACTTTCCCAAATAAGAGAGAAGGTATAGCACTTATCAAAACCATGAAATAGCACTATCAAGCTCATAATTTTCTAAAGGATTAAGACAGTTGTGCCATGTCTACCTGAAAGTCAAACTTTAAAATGTAGTTGAGCAATTTCAGTTGCAGCCACCTCCAGTGGAATAAAGTCTAACACAACACCATACTTGCAAGTCTCAGCCTGTAGATGGCCTAAATCCAAGATCTCTGCTGTCTATCCATCATCATGTATCCCACAGCACACTTACAAAATAACATGCATTAATTTTTGACTGGTAATATTCACCTTTTTCCATCAGAAATAAACTACTTTCAATATCTTTATTTGTATTTTTCATATTGCTCAACAGTAAAGGCATTCCACCCCTGGGGGAGAAAAATGGCAAAAAAAAAGCTGCCAACCAGCTCTCAGGAACAGCTTTGTTAAGCTTTACCTGTAGTACCTTCATTGCCATAAAGTGCCAGTTACTATGTATCATATTTACCTTTCCTATAAAATCTACTGTTCGTAAAACTGACAATTATTTTATCAAACATCAAGAATAGTACCTAGATTAGCAACTTCTGGATAATTTTACTATTTTCTTCTCAGAAAAAGAAGAACCTTCCTAAGAATACAGACATTTGTCTTCCTCGAATGTATTACAATGCTGATGAACACTCCAAGTTCAGAGTCAGACCACTAAAAATAACAAGCCTTACAGATCTATTTTAAAACTATGTACTTTTCTTTAGGTTGATGTAGTCTAGTTTTCTTACATTACCATATGGACTAAGAAAGCTAAAGAAATGGATTTTTCTTTAATAAACTGGGATGGGAGGGAAGTAGCCATCCCACGAACTGCCATTATTGTTGGCCTGTTTCTGTGGGGCACCCATAAAAGTACACAAGGCAAGTTTCTTAGCAGAAGGAAATTATGCCAGTAGAACTGTTATCAGAAAAGCAGCATTATTTCCTGTAGCGTCAACTCTGTCAAACTTAAATGTCTACTGTGCAGGGAAATTTACATGTATCTGGACATAATTTCCTTAAAAATTGTTTCCAGAACTGCTAGACAACCCAAGGCCTTTCAAGTCTGCATAAAGAAGTAATCTAGTGCTCCATAGCATATTTGGTGGACTCAAGCAGGACCCTTTGTAACTCTATTAATACTTTTCATCCTCAGCTTAAATTACCAAATGTAATAACGTGTGTAATAAATAAATACTGTTTCCCTTCTACACTATGTCCATTGTAATTCAACTACCCGAAGTTCAGGTTTCTCTCTTTACTTGCTTTATTTCTCCCTATCCAAACATCAGAGGCATAAAACATAGGTTTTCCTGGGTTTTTAGTTCTGCCAAAACCCGTTTTCACTGTTTGCCTGTATACTCACATTTAATTTCAAATAATTTCGATTTTGAGCTACTTAAGTGCCACAAGCATAAGGTCATTCCAAAGCCTCTTCTCCATAGCTCACAGCTGTTTTCCCTATTACATCAGTTGAGTTCATTTCAGTTATTCCTCCTTTTTTTCTTGGAAAGGCACACCGAGAGTGGTACTATACACCCAGAGAGCTTCATTAGGAGGAGCAGAGGGGCTGAATTACACCGCGAAAACGCTTCACAGCAGCGCCTAGAAACCGAGAGTCCACTGAGACACCACAAAACCGGTTTAATCTACAAGCATTTAGAAGATGCACACCAACGTTGAAGAGTGAAACACATAAAACACACCCGCACATAAAACAGCAGCACGGCTGTCGCCCGCCTGCGGGACGCGGGTGTTACCGAGACAGCGCCGACCCGCGTGGCCGCTGCCGTGCGGCTCCACCCGCCCGGGCCCCGCTGCGGCCGCTCATCCCTGCACCGGGCGCTGCTGCCACGCGAGGCAGCCCCTGCCCAGGCCGTTTTGCCCCCGGGGACAACGCCGCCGCCCCGAGCCCCCCTCACCTGCGGGCGACGG
>VZRQ01000166.1:35502-112367 GCA_013397975.1 Machaerirhynchus nigripectus | reverse complement strand
GCCATTGGCCGGGGCCGCGAGCACGCCGCCCGCCGATTGGCCGCGGCGCCGCGCACGCGCAGCGGAACACAAGGGCCGTCCCCCGTCCCTCCCCACGGGCGCCGCCCGCCGCCTCCGCCGGGAGCTGGGGAACGGCCCCGGCGGGAACCACGTGGGCACACAGCCCTTTCCATACACACTTCCCCAGGGAAGACCGCCCCAAAAGACCCCCGTGTCGCCAAGACCCTCCCCCGCGCCCGCCCCGGCGTTTCTCGGTGGCTCGGCCAGGCGCAGTAGGGGGCCTATCTAAAATCACGTCCCCTCTTCAGCCCCCGAAGGGACATCGTCTGTTCGGGCGTGTCCTTGCACGCAGCAGAGCGGCTGCTCCCGCCAGGTCAGGTGTGGGCCTGTCTCCTCGAGAGCTCGATGTTTGCTTTCACCAGGATGTCAGCAGCGCTCAGTTTCCCCTGCTCCCGCAGGTATTTCATTATGTGAGGCCGCCGTCTCCAGGTGACCTTTATTCCATACTCGTGCTCGGGAGTATCTGTAACCAGTACTGCTGCCGACTCCCCTCTCCCACAGGGCTGGATACCAAATGCCAGCTCTTTTTCTGGATGCCAGGCATGACTACTTTGTGACAGAGTGTTGCTGCATCTCCCATTCCTTGGAGAAGGAACCTGTGCAGCCTCTGCATCTGGTGGACTAAGGACTTCTTGCTCCACAGGCTGGGGAGCAGGCTCTCCACAGTTCTCTGGACTCTTCACCTGGATGTTGGCGTTTGCTGCTGTTCCTTTCTTAGGCTGGTTGTGAAAGCATTGTGCATTCTTTCTCAAGCGATTTGGATCATCCAGCGGATGGACTGCATGTCCTTGTGGGTTCTCAAAAGTTAAAGGAGGAAATCTGCTGGCTACAGCTCCTCGACAAGCTCCTCCTGCATGAAATGAACTGTGGTTGGCATCATAATTGTAGGGCTTGTGAGGACCACGATGCTTCTTCTGGCATGCTTTCAACACCACTGACTTAGTTGTATCAAATTGTGGGCACACCTGAAGGGAAAGACATAGTAATAAGGTAAAAACCCAACCCTTTGCTCCAGACAAGAAATGCCAACCTGATTCTGCTTCCCCACCTGTTTTTTCAGTGTGTTCATTGAGTAATCTGGTCTGCAGCAAAGCAAAAGAGTCACTAACAAAGTTACTTACTATGCATGAGATACCTCTGAACTTCAGCATCATGTTCTGCCACGCTTCTTTGGAAAGTCATTGGGGTGCAAGTGACCTATTTTTTGGCAACTCATAAAGAACTCAAGATTGGGGTTTTAAATGAAATCTAAGTGGTGTCTACTCCTGTAACCCCTGCAGATTTAAGAAAGTTCAGAATGGATCCTTTTTCTTTCTGTGTCTTAGCATAACTCAAATAGATTCAGTGAACTAAATCCTCAGCCTCCCCAAAGAAGTAGAGGCTGAACTGAGAGAGCAATACAAAATGATTAAAGAATGCCCACTGAGCCCAATCACCATAGATTATGTTAATATGTTGTTCAAAATCTTCCCCAAAAACATCTTTGTTTCCAAACATAGTTAATTTCTGTACTCTGGAGTAACAGATCACCCAAAATCCACTTCCACAATCAGCTTTCTGTAGAAGAGATGGTCCAAGCTCAACAGTCCATATTTCTTTGAATGATTCTGGACTCTCACTGAAACCCTGAAAATCCTTTTATTACAGTGTTGTTTGTCTTCCTGGTTATCAACAAAAGAGTCAGACTCTGTTTTAGATTCCAATTTGCTTTTCCCAAGAGCAGACCAAACTGAGTTCTTGTTACGGTAACTACAGATCTCCTTCAGCATTCCTAAGTTACTACACACTTCCTCAAAAAACTGAGTGCAGTTTAACTGCGGATGGCGATTGGCTGCTGTACAGCTGAACTGTTTGAATGCAAAGCCTTTGTGCAGGAAAAGAGATGTGATTCCATAATAACAGTATCCTGGCACATACTTAACGTAGTCCCCGATTTTAAGGATACGGCTCCCTGGCTTCAGGGAACATGTAGGGAAGGTTTTACCTATGCCGGAACCTAGCAGTGGAAAAGGTGTGAAGAACTTAGATAATGCCAAAAAGAGAGGAGCAGAAAATCAGTTTCCACTGAAACAAGTTGACAGACGCTCTGCAGAGGATGCCTCCAGAAGTTACAAACCTACCACAGTTTCCAAATTGAAAAGTATCTAACAGTTCCAGTGCTGATAGCTTCAAACAAATTTTAGAATCATTGTATTTTTGGAATCAAAGAGCTACCAGTGTGGATGTTTCCACCTCTTCCAAACAAAAGGAATGCTTATTCACAGCAGTTATTTTACTTAGTGATTCAGAAATCATAGAGCTAACTGCCTCAAGCACATAAAAAAAAAAAAAAAAAAAAAAAAAAAANCAAAAAATACCTGCAGGTCAACAGGAACAAAGGAATGTTTCATGCAGGCTTGAAACCACACTTCCTGAGCTTGCTTTTTGAAGAGCAGAGTCAAGTAGCAATAATGTTTAAACAGAGTTCCCCTAGGTGATGACTACAGTTGTATAGGAACAGTCTGTCTTTGCTGCAGCTGTTTGCTTTATAAAATAAATTTTTACATTACATGATATAAGGAGTATTTTAGGACACTGCAAACAGTCCAAGAAAAGAAACCCATCAGAAGTTTGGTATGGAGAAAAACTATTAAAAACACAGAGAATGAAAAAGAGGGCAGGTTAGAACAAATAATTCTGAAGTGAGAACCTATGTTCGCTAAATTTAGCAGTGTCAGATTTAAACAATGCACCCAGTACTTTAACATGTAACATTTAGAGTTCAGCAGTTATTTCAAACAGCAAGCCAATAAGAAAAATCTCCCCTAATGTTCCTTACATGCAGGGTTTTCAGTTGCCAAGCAAAACATTTCCTAATGGGAGTTATTTTTCTAGAAGACAAATAGTCATCAATCAGCATGGACAGCCCACAGTTTATGTCTTCAAATAACCAAGACCTCAGTACTTGTTCTTAGGATGTGAAGCAACTCAAGCACTTATTTATGCTTTAGGCTGATACAGGGAATTGAGGTCTGGGCTACTGATTTTCCATATCCAGAACAGGTAACTTTCTGTTAAGACATACAGGAGAAACTTGAAAACTGTTGCCGTGAGACGCTGGAGAAAAGATAGTTTATACCAACCCAGGCAGCAGAGGTGTTCTGGTCCACAGGTTTTGTAGGGACACGTCTGGGATTCTCGGCCGAACGCAGTGGAGTTTCATAACAATGGATGGGTCCTGCCCGTGGCCTCTCAAGGAAAACCAGCTCTGCCTTCCTGGCTTTGTGAGTACACTTCTTCTTCGGAGGCATCAAAAGGCGTGGTAAAACTACTTAGAAACCTCATGATGCTTGTTGGAGCCAATTGAAGAAAGAGGAAGCACCCCAAGGAGATGCTAAAGTGCTCTCGAATCTGTAGAAGGCAAATAAATGGATTAGAAGGCAGACTTGTTTGGAAACCTCAGACCTAGTCTTTAACAAAAGCAAAACATTTATGCAACAGCACAGTGTGCATATCTCTAGGCAGACTTTTCCCAGCAGTAGTTCTTGAACCATTTTCCATTTTCAGGTAGATTTAGAAATGCACTGCAGGAATGGGAGCAGTTGACCTCCTGATCCAGCTATATCAAGTCAGCTATCAAAAGGAAAAAAAAAAAAAACAAAAACAACAACTTATTTTCTTTTTTTCAGTTCAATCTGGTTTGTAATGCCAAGAAGATACAATAGGGCCAAGGAAATCAGAACTCTTTCCCTTTCTAACTGCTAACTACCTATGCTTTTTAATGTCAAGAAATTTGGCTTTTTCTTTGTTAGAGAACAGATTTGACATCCCCCTCCTGTATTCTACAGATCTTGCATGATTTGTTTGTTTACTTTACCTAATGGATAAGTCTAAATTGAAGTAACATTGTATTTAATTTTCCATTGGAAAACAGATCACGGAATCAATTAGGTTGGAAAAGACCTCCGAGATCAAGTCCAACCTATGGCCAAACACCACCATGGCAACTAGACCATGGCAATAAGTGCTGCATCCAGTCTTTCCTTAAACACCTTCAGGGACAGTGACTCCACCATTTCCCTGGACAGTGCATTCCAATGTCTGATCACTCTTCCTGTGAAGAAATTCTTCCTAATGCCCATCCTAAACCTCCCCTGGTGCAGCTTAAGACGATGTCCCCTTGTTCCATCATCAGGTGCCTTAGAGAAGAGGCCAACCTCCCTACAACCTCCTTTCAGGCAATTGTAGAGAGCAATAAGCTCTCACTTGAGCCTCCTTTTCTCCAGGCTGACTACGCCCAGCTCCCTCAGCTGCTTCCTCTTAGGACTTGTGCTCCAGACCAGCGCTGTTGTCCTTCTCTGGACGCACTCCAGCACCTCAGTGTCGTTCCTGAAGTGAGGGGCCCGGACCTGGACACAGGACTCGAGTGCCTCACCAGAGCTGAGTACAGGAGGACAATCACTGCCCGGGTCCTGCTGGCCACACTATTGCTGATACAGGCCGGGATGCCATGGACCTTCTTGGCCACCTGGGCACAACTGGCTCCTATTCACCCAACCCGATTTATCCTAGATCAGCACAGACAAGGAAATTTGAGAACATTTCATGAAAAACGTGTGAGACTGCAACAGCCTGACTGCTTACGTAAGTCGCAGCGTGCTCAGGGAGTCTTCAGGGAGGCCCTCCTAGTGCAGCGCAGCCGTGGCACACACGTTAAACGACAAAACTCCGCAGCTCTTCACCAGGAGTCAGCGCAACGCCGGCGGCCCGGGCGCACGGCAGGGCTCCCAGCCGCGGGCGGCATGGCTGAAGGAAGCTCCCAGCACTGCCCCAGCCGGGGCGGTAGCGGCTCTCCCGGGGCAGGGACGAGGCGGGAGCGGCGCTCCCGGGACAGGGACGGAGCGGGCGGGACGATGCGATGCCGGGAGCGGCCCCGGCTCCGTCCCGCCCGCACATCCGTATTCCCCGCGGCCGCCGTCGATTGGCCCGACCCGCGGAGGCCCCGCCTCCTGCGCGCCAATTGGCCCAGCCCGGCTAGCTCCGCCCCCGCCGCCGCTCACTGGCGCAGGCCGGCACGTGATCGGGGCCAGCGCTGCGCCGGGCGCCAAATTCAAACCGGGGCCGCTCCGGGAGCGCCGGGCTCGCCGCCTTGCATCGGCCCTGCCCGGCCGGGCAGCTGGTGAGTCGCGACCTGCGCCCGCCCCGCTCCTCCAGGGTCTCTCCGCAAGGGCCGGCACCTCTCGGAAGGTCGCACTAGGGGTATCGGGCGGCCGGGAGAGGGAAGCGCCTAGGCCCGGCTCGGGGCAGATGGCCCCGAGGGAGCAGGTGGACTTGCTGGCGAGCGCGGCAGCGGAGCGGCTGCAGAGGGTGAAGAAGGAGCTGGGAGCCCTTTGGTGCTGCCCTGCTTGCCCCCTCGGGGCCGCGCGTACACAGTGGTGCCGCCGGGCCTGTAAGGGTGGTAGCAGCTCGAGGCCTCCTTGGGAAGTGACGCGCTCCCCTAGGGAACGCAGCCTTTTGGAGGCTGGCTGAGGGTTCGTCTTTTGGCGCTGTCTTACCGGGATCTCTCCTTAAGGGGGTGGAGCAGATCGCAAAGGGCCATGCGTGTGCCGGGTGCCAGAACCGCCGTGGAATGGTCGCTGAGCTGTCTCCTCCCTGTACTTAGGGCACCGGCTCAGCTTGCTACCTGCTGGACTCTACTTTGTATCAATGTAGAGGATTCTTATTGACGTTTTTCTCGTTTACTTGCTGACCCCGTCAAATCTAGCCATGCAAAAGGCCTTTTTTTTGGTATTTGTTTCTATTCTGCTTGCCGTCTCTAATGATAAAAAATAAGTACAATTTGCACATTGTTCTGGTATAGTTTGCTGAAAGGCACAGGCTCCACCGAATTCCTGATGGCATTATTAGCAGTATTCTCACAGCATCTTACCCTGGAAACAGTATCTCTGAATTTTATTTCCTCTGCTTCCAGCTTTATAGTGTAAATCACCTGTTGTCCAAAAGTTTGACATTTAAATTGTATGCTACCCAATGATGAATTTACCTGGTTCTTGATAAATGTACAGAAGGAATGAGCATCACGTTTACTTTATGTCTGTTTTAAAGCACCTTACTTCTGCTGCATTTATTGTGTGCCTTTGTAGTGTGCAGGATAGTCTCTCATTCCCAGATCTTAAACCACCTGTAAATTCCCTTTTCACGCAGGTTGTGTAATCTGCTGCTTATAGCAATCAGCTATAAGAATCAGAACTGCTATTTCTATGTTCTGCCTTCCCTCCCCTCCAGCTTGCTGGCTGATGCTGGTCAAGTCTTATAGCTAAGTCTTTCTGTAAAGCACATACACACTTTGCTCATTATTACGTACTTTATGATGGAAATTATCTTCTCTGCAAACCTCTCTCTTGTCCTGATTACACAAGGTGTGGGTAAAGGAGGTACAGTACCATTTTTCAGTAGCCTTGTCAGCCTTATTAAATGCTTTCAATTTTATTTTCCTTTTGTGTTTTTAGCTTTGTAGCAATTGCTGAGAATGTGTGCTCTGTGGGAGGCCTTGAGATGATTTGCTGCACCCTTTATGTTGTACCTTTTGTTTTGCAGGATTTGTTCCTCTCCCTTTCAATGGAGAGTGACAGTATAGATCCATAATGAGGACCAGCCCTCGCAGGCCCTTAATTCTCAAGAGACGGAAACTGACCCTCCCACAGAATGATGAATCCAGTTCTTCAGCAAGAGATGAGAACAGAGGTCAGGATGAAAAGACTCCTAAGCAGGAGCACAGGCAGGAAGACCAACACAACAGACAACCCAGAGACAAAAGGGACTGTGGCCTGCAGAAATTCCCAGCGGGAATAAAGATAATTGACCATCCTACGATGCCCAACACACAGGTGGTGGCCATCCCTACAAATGCTGATATCCAGAGCATCATACAGGCATTGACAGCAAAAGGAAAAGAGTGTGGCAACAATGGACCCAACAAGTTCATTCTCATTAGCAGTGGGGGCACATCCCGTTCAGCAGGTCCAGCACCATCGCAGCATCTCCCATCAGAGAGGAAAGCCAGTGCAGCAAGCAAGGCTGCAGACGGTCAAGAAAGAGAGAAGAATGTTGCACAGACACCTGGTCTTGAAGGCAGTGCAGCACTCTGGCATTCAGGAGTTGATCCTGTGGTTGGACAGGAACAGGAGAGCAACAGTATGTAGCCTTTACCTGGTTTTTTGTTGTTTTTTTTTTGTCCTGGTGGACAAAGAGATGTGAAATGGGCCAATGAGTGCAGCACTTGCATCTTGGTATGCAGTAATTATTAACATTTTGTTAATTACAAAATAGCTATGGATTTGATTCTAATAATCTACATAGCTTTGCATATGTAGTGAAATCCAAAGAATTATAGTGGATATATTTTTTGGTGGAAGGCATCTGAGCTTCTGACTTAAGTCTTGTGCTAAGTCTTTCAGTTCTTGAAATACTGGATCAACTCTGTCCTCTTTGGGTTGACAGCAATAGTCTGGTTTGAGTGTTTGTTTTTAAGGCTGCAGCTCTTTTCAGAAACTGGGCAACTACACATGAAATCAGGAATTCAAGATGAATTCCTTCCACAATATTAGCATTGCAATACCATCTTTTAGAAGTGTGACTGGTTCCTTCCTTTTGACAGCTGAGATGAAGGGGTAGCAGGGTTACTTGTGAGTAAGCAGAGTTATGGTGAGGGGAAGGCTGTGGATGTAGC
Organism: Machaerirhynchus nigripectus; assembly: GCA_013397975.1. Taxonomy (NCBI): domain Eukaryota; kingdom Metazoa; phylum Chordata; class Aves; order Passeriformes; family Dicruridae; genus Machaerirhynchus; species Machaerirhynchus nigripectus. The sequence continues at coordinate 104,599 of VZRQ01000166.1, read as the reverse complement.
CTACCTGGACTTCAGTAAAGCCTTTGACACTGTCTCCCACAGCATTATTCTGGTAAAGCTGGCAGCCCATGGCTTGGTCACGTGCACTCTTCACTGGGTTAAAACTGGTGGGATGGCTGGGCCCAGAGAGTGGTGCTGCATCCAGTTGGTGACTGGTCACTGGTGGGGTTCCCCAGGGCTCAGGGGCAAGTCCTGTTTAATATCTATGATGAATGATCTGGATGAGGGGATCGAGGGCATGCTCGGTAAGTTCACAGATGACCCAAGTTGGGTGGGAGTATTGATCTGCTGGGAGGGCAGGATGCCTTTGCAGAGGGATCTGGACAGGCTGGATTGATGGGTCAAGGCCAATTGCATAAAGTTCAATAAGAACAGGTGCCAGGTCCTGCACTTGTATTACAACAACCCCAGGCAGTGCTACAAGCTGGGGGAAAAGTGTCTGGAAAACTGCCCAGAAGGAAAGGACCTGGGAGTGCTGGTTAACAGCACCTGGACATGAGCCAGTGTGTGCCCAGGTGGCCAAGAAGGCCAATGGCATCCTGGCCTGTATCAGCAATAGTGTGGCCAGCAGGACCAGAGCAGTGACTGGTCCTCTGTACTCAGCACTGGTGAGGCCACAGCTCGAGTTCTGTGTTCAGTTTTGGGCCACCCGTGACAGTAAAGACATTGAGGTGCTGGAGTGTGTCCAGGGAAGGACAACGGAGCTGGTGAAAGGTCTGGAGCACAGATCTGATGAGGGGCAGCTGAAGGAGCTGGGAGTGTTCAGCGTGGAGGAGAGGAGGCTCAAGGGGCACCTTATCGCTCTCTACAACTGCTTGGAAGGAGGGTGTAGGGCAGTGGGGGTTGGCTTCTTCTCCAAGGCAACAAATGACAGGACTAGAGGGCAGAGCCTCAAGCTGTGCCAAGAAAGGCTCAGGTTCATAATGAAGAATGTCTTCCCTAAAAGTGTTGTTAAGCATTGGAACAGAGTGCCCAGGAAGGTGGTGGAGTCACCATCCCTAGAGGTGTTCAAGAAACAACTGGATGCTGCACTCAGTGCCATGGTCTAATGGACAAGGTGGTGTTCGGTCACAGGTTGGACTCGATGGTCTTGGAGGCCTTTTTTAACCCTAAATGATTCTGTGATTATTATGTGGGCTTGTTATCCCAGCAGGCGGTGGTGAGACAGTAAGTCCTGTGTTGGACAACAGTCTCACTAACATCCAGTGGCTGGGGAAGATGAGATCCGACGGACTAAATCCCTCTTCTGTTAAGGAAGACACAGAGAAGGAGAATCAGATGCCTCTGCAGGAAAGAGTCAAGGTAAGTGAGAGAATACAAGTGTGCTAAAACTTTTGATAAGGAACTTATCTACATGGATCAGAAGACTTGCAAGAATTCGGCATCACTATTTCTAAGTAACCTGAGTTTGGCCTTTACTGATTTGCATAGCAGAACCAGGAGGATCCAGGGATGTTCCATGGGCCTTCTTGTCAGCTTCATGAACATTCATGTATCACTCCTGTCTTTCAGACTGAAGAAGAAGCAGCTGCTGCTGCTATTCCTACTGCTGCTGCCTCTGCTTCATGGCAGGATTCAGTGTCAGAACGACCTCCTTACTCCTACATGGCCATGATCCAGTTTGCCATCAACAGCACGGAGAAGAAGCGCATGACCCTGAAGGACATCTATACCTGGATTGAGGATCATTTCCCTTATTTTAAACATGTAGCTAAGCCAGGTTGGAAGGTAACAAGCAGGCCCTCAAGTTGCTGTGGGTGATGTCGCATGCCTTCTGGATCAAAATGAAAAGTTATTCCCCAACCTGCAGAACAAAATGGAAGCTCATTTAAACATTCTACCCTAAATACACTCTCAGTTCAGAGAGTCTCATCCTACTTAAACAAGATGATGGGATGTTAGATCACTGCAGCAAGAATGGGGATCTCAAGAGTAAATAGAATAAGACGTGACAGGGTTGGCTGGGTACACTGTGAATGCGAAAGTTCAGTGTTGTCTACACTTTGGAAAGTAATCCCTCTGCTAGGGCAGCCATGTTTGAGGTAGGCCTTGCTGTGCTGATAACAAAACTACTGCTTTTTCAACCTCCCCCACCCCTTTCTCCCCAGAACTCCATTCGACACAACCTGTCCCTTCATGATATGTTTGTCCGTGAGACGTCTGCTAATGGTAAAATCTCCTTCTGGACTATACACCCTGATGCAAACCGTTGCCTAACACTGGACCAGGTATTTAAGGTGAGTTGCCTCGTGTGAAGAAAATAGGACAGGCTATCCAGTTTCTAAATGCCACACTAGCCTGATGCACTGTATTATTTTAACTGTAAGGTCAAGCTGCTTTGACATCAGCCTTTTTGTAGAAGCTGGATTCAGTCACTTCACTTGACAAATAGACAAGCTCTGCATTTGAAAGAAAAGGTGCTGTGGCTGTGCTCTTGACCTGGAGCTTCTGTGGGGTGTGTTTATTCTTCAGATGCTGTGCCAAATATAATTGTCAGCTTGTTCAACTTCTTTCCATGGGCCTGATTCAAATTCCTAATGAGAAGCTTTCCACTGAGGCCAACCAGATGTTCCTATGCTGTTTGATAAGCATATCCTATGCTGTCAGTCATAGGATGGAATTGTCCTAGCCCAACTAGGTATTTTAGGAAGTACCATTTTCTCAGGGAAATAGAGCTTGGGGAGCTGGTATAGGTGTGTTCAGACTCTTGTGTTTTCTTCAGTGGTGGGTAGAATTAACTTTTGTTTGCTCAGATTGTACAAGTTTAAAATGTTCCATTTGTCCCCCTCTGTGGTTGATAACTTAATCTTAATTTTTTTCCCTCTCAATACCTTCTGCCACCAGCCGCTGGACTTGGGGTCACCAACATCGCCTGAGTACTCTGAATCAGTAAGAATTACCCTCTGGCTCGGGGCTTGATCTTCCATTCTCTTCTTGCCAGTCTGAAGGAAAGGACAAGAGGCTTGGGGAGAGGGGGACTGGGTCGCTGCTGAATCTACTCATACAGCTCCATACGCACCCTTTGTGGGGAGAGGGGTCTAGCCAAAGGTTGACTGCCTTCAGATGGTACAGTCTCTCTAGCTGGTAGAGCTGCACAGCTTTGAGCAACTTGGAAGTCTGCTGCTGAAGTAGGCTGCAGTGGACACCAATAGGCTTCAGAGAACAAGCCCAAACAGGTTTCTGGTAAAATCATCTCCATGACAACAGTCCAAATCTGTTCTGGGGCTCAGATCCAAAGAGAATATGATCTCTCTGTGCTCCTTGTTCATTTTGGAACCCACTGCATTGTGACTCTTGGAAGGATGAACCTGTGTGCTGTTGCTCTTGCATTCAGCAGTTTTAACAGTGACGGATTTGCAAGCATCCAGTCAAACACTTTTCTGTCACAGCTACAACCTTGGCCTTCTTTCCATCTGCTTAGAATTCTGATCCCACTGTTGCCTCTGCTATTCCATTTGGACACCTATCTGGTCTATGGTTTGTATAGACATCCAATATACAATAAAGCCATCCTATTCATTGTTCCTCAGGCACTGAGGATGCTGAAACCAGGTCACTTCTGCAATAAAGTCTGCAGCTGGAGCAGATCTGTCATGTTGTCTCTTTTCCTACACAGCTTTTGGTGGGCAGCTGGCTTTGGGATGGCATGGCTACAAACCAGCAAGTGGCACAGACCTAGAGCCAGTCTGAGTGCTGGGTGCAAACAGCTGCTCTCTCTGCATTAGTGCAGCACAGTTCTCAGTGAGGCAGCAGAATAAATGTGGATTCTTTTCTTTTAATCTCTCTCTTTTCTCCTTCTCCTCTTACTTATTTCACAATGACTGCAGCAACAAAAGAGTCGTCTTCCAGATCCCCTGAAGAACATGGGAAGCAAAACTGAACCTCAGAATTCACGTAAGTGTGTATATCAGTCTAGGCCACAGAGAATCAATCCAATAAATCTGGGGTACTCGCCCAGATTCCTTTAGGAATACAGGTGGAATGTGTTATCCCAGTTTGCCAGCTTTTATGCTCCTTACTGTCAGGTTTGAAATGGAAAGCAGTATTGTTGTGTCTGAGGGGATGTGATGGTGAGATGGTGGGCACCGGCCACTCAAATGGAGTAAGAGCCCCAACTTGAGGGGTAGGATCTGCATGAAAGATTGTTTATTTGCTTGTTCATGAGGCTTCTGTCTTGGTATTTGTATCCTTAAAATTAGCAGAGAAAGCAAGTGATCTGATCAAATGTTTATTTTGGGGTATCTAGAAGGACTTTAGTAAGGTGCCTGGGTTTCAAGAGGTAGCAGGAGAGGACAGGCAAGAGGCCAGTGAGTCCATTCTTTTCCCTTCCAGGCCGAAAGATGAAGCCTTTGCTTCCTCGTGTCAACTCCTACCTGGTTCCGATCCAGTTTCCTTTGAGTCAGCCTCTTGTCTTGCAGCCTTCTGTGAAGGTTCCTCTGTCCATGGCACAGGGAGCTTCCCTTAACAGCTCGGAGTCTTTGCAGGGCAATAAGCGTGTGCGCATTGCTCCAAAGGTTGGTTCCTTGTTTTCCGAGGAGTTTTGAAAGGGGGTTGTGTGGTTCTCTTTCTTTTTTTTTGGAGGGGAGGTGAGGAGGGGGCTAGGGAGGGTGTAGGGAATTTTTTTTTTTAGGGAGGGTAAGTTAGCTTGGATTTTTTGTTTACTTTTTTTTTCTATCTCTCTTGCCTTCAATGGACCTTTTCTTCATATGGTTTCTTTGTGTATCTTTACTAGGTGCTCTAAAACCCCAAACTCCTATTAAGGAACTAGCCAGCGATAATCCTTGCTATCCTTTACTGTCTCTAGGCTGACTACTACCTGCTAGTTTATTTGCTCTGAGGATGTTTCTGTAATTTACTACAGGAAGGGGCTCTATGGCTTGGTCAAGACAATTTTTCTCTACTGCTTGGATGTGAAGAAAGAAGAATGGGAGGAATGGCTTTGTTCTGACCCTAAAACATTCATATTTTTGATAGCTCTATAGACATGTAACAATAAGGAACTTTTGAAAGTATGTATTTAATGTAGTCTCTTCCCAGAGGATTTCCTATCTGCTGTTTGCTAATTCTGTGAAGTTCCCAGTTATTCTGGGCTCAAGAAAAACAGCTATTAAACAGATCTTTTTCTTGACTGCTCTTGTATGCTTAGGCATTGTAAAGCTTTAGCTTCTTCCATCCTGTCTAACCATAATCCTATTTTCCTTTGTATGCCTGCTGCTTTATGTTCTCTCCAGCTATGATTTATCTTTCTCCTGTGCTCTTTTTCTTTTGATAACCTCATTTTTCTTCTCTTCCTTTTCCTTGGTTTCTGGGAAAGCTGTCCTCGTTCATTTTGTTATTCCCATTTAGATAATATAACCCCTATGATTTCTTCTTATATTTTTTCCAGAAATATCCAGCTCTCCTTCTGCCTGTACTCCTAGAGGTTCCTCAGAGCAGGAGTGCTCTGAAGTATATGACTTTCAGTCACTTAGTTAGAATCCTTCCCATGTGATCTTCAGGCTTCTTTCTATCAACTTCACAGAGATCAATCTTGGTCTGTTATAGTTACTGCTTCCTGAATATCTTCTTCTAACCCTTTCTGCTGACCTTAAATGCCAGTCCTTCTTTTCTTTCCACTGTTATTTGGATTTTTGGGAAGGTTAGATCCTTGCTTACTGACTGCATGCCACCTCTGTTTCATTGTAGATGGCACTGTCTGCAGAAGAGTCACCCTCCTTACCCACAGCTGCTGTCAAGGAGGAGGGTCAAAGTGATGAAGGTTTATTTTCCCCAACCCATTCCGTACAGGACAACAGCTCCCAGCCTGGTGAGGAATTGTCTTCTTTTCCTGAGGGTGCCTGTATAAAGGAGGAAGAAGGCTCTCAGCTAGGTGACTGGCTGTCCCCATTTGCCTCAACCCTAACGGTCAAGGAAGAGCCAAGCTTGTTCCTCCCTGACTCATCCACAAAGGAGAGGAAACAATTCACCATGCTGAAGTCCCCATCTAAGGCAGTTTCTGACTCTTTAGTTATAAAGGGGCGGGAAAGGCGGGAAGTGGGCAGATCCAGAAGGAAACAACGCCTAGCACTGCCTTGTTCAGAAGAGCCTGTCCTTGTTTTGCCAGAAAGCAGCAGCTTTGATTCTTTCCCGTTAGGGGCAGACCGTCCCTTCCCGCAGGAAAACCAGCCCCTTGAGAATGTATCGCAGCTCAGCTGCTCACAAGCAGAAGAGGGGGCCTTTAAAACACCAGTCAAGGACATGTTCAGCAAATTGCCGGTTTCTTCCACTCCCAGCAAAGTCTCAGCCACTATTACCCCGTCACTAGAGGGCCTTGACCTCTGGAAGTCTGCTTCCTTAGCCAAGGGAAGTCATGAGCTGGACTTCAGTCCAGTGAAAACCCTGCAGTTGCCATTCACACCCCTCCAGGACAACCAGGACTTGCTGGGTTTTAACAGCACACCCCTTAAAAATCCTCTCTTTGATTCTCCTCGGGAACTGCTCAATACAGAATCCAGTGACATGGTCCCCGTGCCCCTCACGAGCTCTCCAGCGTTTATTCATGACACTTCCAAGCAATCCTCTGTTGAACTGACAGCCTCTGGCTTTACTGAAAACCGGTCACTCATGGAGGGCCTTATCCTGGACACCATGAATGACAGTCTCAGCAAAATCCTTCTAGATATCAGCTTTCCTGGTCTTGAGGATGAGAATTTAGGAACAGACATTAGTTGGTCTCAGCTCATACCTGAACTGAAGTGAACTGACTTGAGGACTGAATTTGACTTGTTCTGATGTTACAGAAAGCACTCTACTCTTCTAAGATTCATTCATGTAATCTAAGACAACTGCTTTTGACTAATTCCCACATCCATGGGAACAGAGAGCATTACTGACTCCTGCTAAGCTGGGAGACAGGCCCATCAGCTGCTATGAGCTTCCTTTATAAGATGCTGTAGACTTTGAGTGGAACAAGATGAAAGAACTTCTCTAACCTTGTGCTAGAGATAGCCTCTCTCCAGGGATTCTTATCGTGAAAACATCTAGGTAGGCCCTGAATGGCATTTGCTACTCAAGGTATCAGAGGAAATGAACACACTCCTCAGTACAATAGGAAAGAGCCCGGGAACCTCCTCCTAGTTCTGTCCTAATCTGCCTTTACTTTGTTCCCCTATTACTTAGTATCTTCTGTCTAGTTTTAATGGCTGTAAATACTGTACATTCCTTAAATTAGCCCTTAATTATAATAATAATTTTATTATTGTAGGGTTATGGGAATATTTGGCCTGGTAAGGGTTTGACCTAGAGTGTGTTGTCCTTATGTTCATATCTCTTGTATTCTTCTACTCTAGTTGAAAGCCCAATTTTTTATTTTAAATTTTTTTTTATTTCAAAAACACATTCGTCTAGGTTGTTCTGAAGGTTGCTGGGGCTAAGATCTGAAAAATTGCCTATACGTTATCCAAGTCAAACTGAAAGAGGTTGTCTGGATTGCAGCATAAGATCTTGGTTTGGCTTCCTTTTCCCAGGCTGGAATAGAGAAGAACTTGGATTAAGTCATATAGCTCTTCTGATTCCAGAGGTCTGTTATGTACCTAGAGGACTAGGTAGAGACACTGTTGCAGTAAGATGGACCTCTATTGAATGGTTAAAGCTGCCCTCATTACAGTCAGCAGTTGAAAATGTAAAAAAGAACCTGTAAAGGGAATGCTGGTATTTCCACTGAAAAGCGACCTCTAGAAACACAAGATATGTATCTCTTGGTGCAATAGAACAACTCCTCACCATGCTCTGGAACTTTTGTCATAGAAGAAATTGCCATGGCAAAGATCTGATCCTTCTGCTTGCCAACAAATGGTGACTCCTGTATCTACATACTCAATAAAACTTCTGTGGGAACACAGCTGAGTGTTATCTGTCCCGCTCCTGGCTCCCGCTCCTGGCAGCATGCTGGGGTTGGGCCATAGCATGAGCAACCCCTTCTTGCTTATCTCATGTGTGTGCTTTGTGATCACTGAGTCAGTGATCATTAGAACATTTTCAGTATTCCTCAGGCCTTGTTAGCCAAACCACATTAGATTCGGTTACCCAACCCACTGCTTTGTACTCAGCCTAATTTTCCCTACTGCTCATGGGTAAATCCTGACTTTCCAAGTCAGAAGCACACAAACTTAGCCTAAAACATCCCAACACCACCAGCAGACTAATTGCTGTGACTTCTAAATGCAAAACAAATATTGCTTGAATCTATTTCTACCTTCCCCTATAAGCATAAAACCAGTTTTAGATGTGTGTGGTTTTCAGAACTGCAGTTCTCTTGTGTACTTGTTAGAGATTATTTGCCCTCATACAATGTTTCCGAGACTTTTGTTTAATGGTTATTATTTCAGTTTTTCTGGGGTTACAAGGCTGCAGAAGGGCTCTGGTTTTGCACACTTTCTACTAGTACATCTTACACATCTGTCAACACTCTACTTGGTTTCCTCAAGGCATCCTATCTCCTTTTCATCTCACTTCTTTCTCCTCAGAAGATGTATGCACACAACTGCCACCTGAGAGCCAGGTAACTAAGATCTTGTCTCCAGCAAATACTGAAATGTTCTTGTCCTTGGTGTCAATTCCAGGCAGGCGCTCCCCTGCTGTCCCTGTCAGCTGATGTGCTTTGGTGGCCACCTCACATTTTAGTTTAAATGTAGTAGTGCCAAAGTTTCATTTCCCCTCTTGTAACATATTCCAGTGAGAGCACTGCTCAAGGGCAATTATATCAAAAAAGGTGGGGGGAACAACAGAAAAAATTCCATTAAGCAATTCTACCTCTTGCTTCCACAAGAGACGTCCGAGTGTTTTGGCCAAACTAGTTCAAAGCACCAGGTGGTGAGGACGTAATCACAAAACATGACTATTTCTCTCCATGTGTTAGCCTAATATTCCAAAGGAAAGGCAATTATCACCTGTCCCTCTGCAGGCTCAGTGTTAGGGTTATAAAGCAGAGGTGTGATCTTGTCAGACAGTGGATGCCTCTGCAGTAAGAGCCGAGCCATACTTCATGTCTTCTCCTGAGCCCAAGAGCAGGAAGGCACAGTTCTTCACACGCTTTGCGTAGCACTCCCAGGGCTTCTCTGGGTAGTGTGCAGGAGCATCCCAGGACTGTCCTTGAGTCCTCATAATAGACAAAGCTGTTTAACACCTTCTAGCCTGTAAAAGCAGACACTAATTTAAGATAAAAATTTTAAGGGATCTGGGACATGAAAATCTACAGGGAGCCAGCAAGTGCTGTGGATGATCTGCTCCTCTGACAGCTCTGCTTGATACCTGGAGTGTGACAGATGCAAAGGAAAAGGTAATTCCCTTTCATTGGTTGAGTGGGGTTCCTCCCACTATGTTTTGTCAGCTGAAGAGGACTGGATGCCCCCTGAGATGAGGTAAGCAAGGATGATTGCCACCTTTTTACTTTTGTAATTTGATTGGTGGAGGAAAAACTCAATCACTTCCCCATACAGAAGAAAAGAGACCATTTTACATTGCAGAAATCTTTTTAGGAGGATGTCAGGCCTTTGTTTCTCCCAGAGGGCAGTCTAGCTCTTAACAAATTTCTTTTTTAATAAAGTACCTGACTTCCTCTTTAAAGTATAGGCTTAAAGAGAAAAACGACAGGCTTGAAAAATGTGAACTGGTTCCTGAACAGAAATAGCTTTCCTCCCCACTCCCTTTTCCAGAAGAGTTGAGCTACAACTGGATAAAAAGATATTCAAGGCATAACAAAGTATTAGCTGCCTGAGATTAAGAAGAAAATGTCTTGCTTCACTACTCACCTCAGACTGGCTTCCTGCTTTGAAACAAGCAGAGTTTTAGAATGTCAAGACCATGAATCCAAACTGCTGCTGCAGGTCAAATGACACATTTGTCCTTGTGTTTCAGTTACAACATTTCTTGGAAAAATAAATATAATAAATACCAGTTACAGTTTACAGGTAATACAGGCAAAAGATTATGCAAAGCAGATTCTCTTCCACATCTCAAAATCCATGGGAAGTCATTATATAGAGCACACTGATTAACTGTTTGCATACAAATATATAATCAGAATTATTTATCCTCCACATCTGCTTGCTGGTTTTTTTTTTTTAATGCACCAAATTAAAAACCAGAAACATCTAATGATGTTATTTAAGAAAGTCAAGGAAAACAGCTGGCACAAATTATTATTAAACTACAGTCAGACATGGATTTATGCTCCAATGCCTGCAGTTGGTCTCTATTACCTTCTCATGGATGTATAGGAGGTTGCTGCCGACAGGGCCTCTGTTTATTTAGCTGTGTAATTTGTAGAAGGTAGGTTTTCTGTACTCATCTGTGGTTACAAACAAGAGACTGGCTCATTAGAACTCTGACTGTTTAATGGATGGACCAATTTTCCCACAGGACAAAAGAACTCCTCATCTTCACTGGACTTCGGAAGAATCTCTTAATATTGTAGATCTTTTCTATAGAATACTCTTTTTCACTACCAGTATGGTATCTTTCCTTGGTGCAGTGTATTCTTTCACATTTGATGTATTTTTCTGTAAATTTTAATAAAGACAAAAGTTTGGATAATATCATTATGCAACAGACCAGAACATTCCATCTCAACTTTATGTTTTCTCATGAAGTAACATATCTAGATTACCTCTACATTTTGGTTTTTTTTATTCTGAATTCTGAGATTACATGTTTGTCTATGCACAAAGCTATTTTGGATTTGGAACTGTGTTCCAGCTGAAATTTCTGCTGTGGATAACGCATGTATATTGCAACTCCTAACACTTGATTTAGGAGCATTTATATGAGTCTGGTGGTCTAATCTGTCCTGAGTTATCACCATGTATTTTCCACTTTAAGCTTCACTTTAAAAATGCTTCTGTTTGAAGCAGTTTTGCCTGCCCTCATGGTAGCCTTAAAGTTTTGGAGAATTTGATATATTTAGCATCCAATCCAATCCCTCCATGAGGGGAAGAAAGGTCAGGAATGCAGCAGAACTGACACCATAAAGCACGTCCCTTGGAATTTGCAGGATCACTGAAGATGCCTTCAGCATCAATATGGTTTTCCAAGTATTTGCAAGTAATGATGTCAATCTGTAGCTAATTAGTTCCTGAAAGTCTGCACTCTGCTATGCATACCCATGGGACTGGCATGCTACAGTGATAAGAGCTGTTTTGCTGTTTCCCATGGCTGACTCTCAGGTTTTATTTGTTTGCTGTTTTTACTAAAACCTAGAAGTCAAGAGATCATGAGATAATCTCAGCTGTCATTTAAATCATGCCAAGACCCAGCCATCAAGAATGTAACAAACAGCTGGTGCACATACAAATTCAGCCTAAAGGCTAGGAAACCAAAGGAGTCCAGTACTTAAAATCAAAAATAAAATTACGTTGTTACAGCAGCATTGTTATCCGTCAAATCCCTGGGGTGATGGCACATCCCTCTGCCACTGTATTTGCATTGTGTACACAAAGCTGCTTCTGCACTAGAAGTACTACTGTGCTGGTGGTTTCATCATAAAATCCTGAATTGTCTGAGCAGAAAATAGCCATACTGAATATCAGCCTCAGGTATGGTTATTCTACTCTGGAGAGGAGGGGCAGGGAACACAGGGAATACAGCTCAAGCACCCCAATTGCTTCTATAAATGAGAGCACAAGAATGTTTTGCTCAGATTTAAAAACCCCTTTGTAGCAAACCTTTTCTTGAAAAGACCAAGTGCCTCCCTGCTTTGTAAGGATTTTGTCGGGGTGCCCTTCTCAGCTTCGATGTTTTCCTTTTCATGAGCTGAGTGAAAATTTTCCAGTTTTTGGCTGTTATAAATATTCTTTTAAAAAATCTATTTCACATCCTTAGCAGAGTCAGCTGGCAACTAAAATCTGAGATTTATTCAGTACAGAGTGTGCCCTAGCATAGACTTGCTGGAGTGTATGGAGATTTCTTTCTGTACTTGTTCTTCCTGACTGCCAGCAGCTGAGCATGGCAACATGAGGTCTCTTGTGTCCCAGGGACTGCTGCTGGGCTTCAGGGAGTGGATGATACAACGAAAGATCCTGGTGAGATGGAGGTGTCTCAAAGAGTCAAATGGAGACAGGATTCAGAAGACAAAGAATCATAGAATCGTCTAGGTTGGAAAATACCTGTAAGATCATCAAGCCCAACCATTAACCTGACACAGCCAAGCCCACCACCAAACCATGTCCCTAAGTGTCACAACCTACACATATTTCAAATACCTCCAGGAATGGTGACTCAACCACTTCCCAAGAAGGCCTTTTGCTAATGACTGATAACCCTTTCAATCAAGAAATTTTTCCTAATATTCATTTCAGACATCCCCTGGCACATCTTGAGATTTGAGAGCATAAAGAGTCAAAGGATGGATAAGGACCATCATAGTCACAGATTCAACAGTCCTCAGGCTTAAGACTGGGGCAAAATCATCAGGTACCACAGAAAAGCATGAGAGCATTGAAATACTTATTTCTGGTCTTGGGTTTGACTCTTTTACAAGGTGTGAGCTCAGTGCCTTGCATGTAGCAGCAAGGAGAAAATACAGGGAGGAAAAGGTGCCAATTCGCTAAGCAGGACTGAGGTATTGCCCCTGAAGAACCATCCACAACAGGAGCATGACTTTAAAGATTGAGTCTGCAAAAACTGAAGTTTGAATTACTGTATTTCTAAATAAAAGTGTGCCTGAACAAGAGAACAGGAGGTGGGCTGCAACACCCTTTAGGGTGGCTGACTCCCCCACTGGTTAAGTTAATTTCAGCAAGTTATACTGCTGACTGATGAAGAATTTGACTGATCTCAACTGCTTTAAGGTGCAAAAGAAGCCATTTACAAACAAATAAAACAGGAAACATCACAGCACACCTGGCAAGTACTGATAGGAAAGTTTTCCACAGCCTCTGATGGTGGGCTCTGAAAGTAAAACCTGTCCCCAGAGGAAATGACACTAGAGGCAAAAACAGCCATCGGAGAGATTCTTGCATTCCAAGGACTGTATCTGGGCTTCATTTGGAGGAAGATGAGATCTGCTCTGATTCTACAGCTAGCTGGGCACAGGCAAAAGGCGTGTAGGTGATTGTCTTTTTTCTTTGCTCTTGTTTTATATGAAAAAACGTTTTTATAGAAGCCCAGAAACAGCCACTCATAGCACCTCGCCAACACTCTGTAGGTGGTTTTAGTAATAAGCCCACACATATACATATCAAATTAGGCTTTACCAGGCAACTCTAACTGTGCCGAGTTTTACTGTTTGAATATTCAGCTTTAGGGACATTCTCTGGAAGGAGCCTTATTGGTGTAAAGTTTTCACTATTATTTTTTTATGGCCTTATGTAGAGACTTAGAAAAAATTGCCTGCGTTAGTGTCAAGTGCATTCTTAGCCTCAAGCTAAGTGGATAATGGAAATATTGTTCTTCCTGCAGCTGGGAAGTGGAGGAACAGCGAAATGAAAGCAACTGCACAGAGACACACACAGGAGAGACATCTTTGAGACTACACATTTCCAAGTACTGTGCTATCGGCCTTACATAGTTATCCTTCATCTCAGATTCTTGCACACTTTTATGAGTAAGCATATTCCTACCAGAAATTATTCTCCATTTTAAACCTCATGCTGAGCACGGAGAAGCTCTAGCATGAGTAAGACAGTTGCCATTGCTATGTGCATCAGTGGAGATTCTTTCCCCTCCTGAAAACAAAGCCAAAGTCTTCTAGTGTGATTCATGAAGCTGTGTAACGGAAGGGGAAATTTTGTATTGCCTGCTGCACAATCAGATGCTGTTCTGTGGTAATGATAACTATTCCAATCAAACAGAAAAGGCCTCTTTTTAATGCAGAGTAGCCCAAGCAAGATCAGTACAGACAGGACACAAATCATTATATTTATAATGATATTATATTTATCATTATATTTATAATGATCAAGAAATATTTATACAGCAGAGGAATTTAATATTGGTCAACATTGTTCCAAGTTTGCCACGGTGCAACCATAAATCTATCCCATAGGGCAGGTAACTACAGAGACTTGACCCTAAATTACCTAACTAGCCAAACTATTCCACTTTCTGACTGACCTTGCTGGCAGGACACACTTTGCTGTCCAGCAGCCGAGCTAAACATTATGTACATCTGAGATGACATTTATCTCAAGGAAACTTGCCAGACATACTCACAGATATAAATACTGCAACCCTTCACTTATTATTTCAAGAACACAAAGGTATTTTATTATACAAATAGAGAAACTGGAGGGAATTCAAAGCAGAGGAACCTTTTCTTTCTCAAAGAATCTTTTTCAGAGATGGAAGGCAGAGAGAAGCATGCATGGTTTGCCTGAGTAAGGTTTGTCCTCTCATTCCTCCTCTGCACCATCTGTGCATCCACAGACTGCACAGGCTGTGAGAATGCAGCAGAATGAGCAGAAAGTTGCCTCATTGTTATCCTCAAGTATCCAACACAAGGAATCTCCTGGCTTTGACATATTTGCTGCGCCCAGGGTCACTTTTACACCCACTTGAAGCTTACACTACTACTGAGACAGTGCACTGGAAACTGGTGTACTGTAAAAACAACCTCTGTGCTTGGTTACATTATGTGGGGGCTATTACTGAGCTCTGTAAGCACCCAGCTTGTCACAAAATAAATGTAAAACTTTCCATCTACAACCCACCCTCCCACCTGCACTGTGTCAGCTCTCAGGATAACAAAATAATACTTTCCAAACGGTTGAAAGGGAAAAATTCAAAGCCAAAAAGAAATCTCTAAGAAAAGAGGAGCAACCATTAGAAGTTGCAAAAGTAGCAGGAGAATACTTTAAAGAGGAATTATTAGGTTAGGTAAAGCTTCCCAGAAGTGAGGTACAAGGAAAAATCTCTGGTGAAAGGATCTCAGTCTGTGAAATTTAAAACCAAACCAGTGAAAGCCCTCGAGAGAGAAGCTTCTCAAACAGCTGGGATACTCCCTAATGCTCCTGGCAGAGGGAAATAAAATCTTTGTCTCATGTTCTTTAATCTGCGAGTTGCTTCCTTCAGCAAAGCAGTCCATTTCTCCCCTTCACTACTCCAGGTACTATTCATTAATTTCTTCCAGCAAAGGAGTAGCTGACTGGAGTATATTGATCCTCTCTTGCTTCTTGGCTGGGCAAACTGGCTACTGGGAAGTGCTGCTCTTCACGGAGGTGATCAGGTCCAGGGACCAACACCCAGAAACACAGCTACAGTGCTGTGGCTTTGTGCTTAGAACCTGGAACCTTTTGCCCCAGAGCTCTCACTGACCTGTAACCATTTGAGTTGGAAGGCCAAGCTGGTAGCTGGAGCAGGGAGAAAGGCTTTTATATTCTGTGGGGGCAGAGTGTTTTTTCCGTTGTCCAAATAGCCCTGTTACACACCCTGTAAAGATTTCCGTATGAAGCGTGCAGAACATTGAGGTATAATGGGTTATGTTTATTCTATGTGACTCCATCAGAAAAGGAAAATAATTTATCACTGTGTATGGGATTGTGTATTACTATTTTCATCAAAATCAGTTTTATTTTTCTAATACAGGTTACGGGTGAGCCATATACTATTTTTCAGGGCCTACAAAAGATGACTGGGAAAGGTGTAACCGCTGCAAAATCCCCTTAAATTTACTGCACTCTAGTCTGATTTCTCATTAGAAAACCTTTAGGAGTGTTCATTCTGAAAAATAAATTTAAAAAAAACAAAACAAAACAAAACCAGAAATCACCTAACCTACTTAGTAAATGGGCTCTGTTTAAGAAGAACAGGATGGAAAAAGTAATAGCTGAATAGGAAAAAAAAAAACCCAGTAACCTAGAACCTAGCATGCCTGTGAAGGGAGAAGATAGTATCTTACCTGACTTCACCTCCATAAAAATACTGGGGTTTTTTGCCAGATCTAGGAACTAACACATCACAGGATATAAAGAGTTAAGTGACCTGCACTTAGAAGCAGAAGGGATGGAGGAGGGGAGAAAGCTTTAAACACAACTTGAAGATTTCTCCACTTTGAGGCACACAGACAGAAATACGTGATAAATTAGGGACCAGGACTGACTGGTGAGACCCAAAAGCAGAACTGCTCAAACAGTGGCTCCAGCCCAGCTGCAAGGCAAACCAGTTTTGATTAGGCTTTGCCAAAATACTGCGCAAAATAAACTAATGGAGGGTAGCTAGCTGCAAGGAGGTGCTGGGACTGGGAACTAGGAATGCTCCCTCCTCTTTGTGCCCACATGCACAACCAGGGTGGGAGGTGATCTCATCAGAAATTGTGTAACTCTGCCCATAGAGGCATTCAAGGCGGGAACGGTAGGTGATCTGGTCCTAAGATGTGCTGTAGCACTTTACAGTCTTAGGGTCTATTCTGAGGTTTTCAGAAAATTGGCAGTGCCACTGCTACCAGCAGAAGCAGACCTGCCTTGCTGTGGCCAGCCTACTGAGGTAATCCCAGTAAGCAGGAGGGGAAACACCTCTGGGCCCTGTGTGAGAGTAGAGGTGCATGACTCAGTGCTGGTTGCATGGATGGTTAAAGGACTTGATGACAAGACTCAGAGGATTCTCAGTGGGGCCACAAGAGTTCAAAAGTGTGTGTAAATCAAGAATCATAGCAACCCACAGGCAAGAAAACAAGACTGCGGGAACACAGCTTCCCTGGGAATATCCATTACTTAAATTCTCTTCTTAATTTTACTCACAGATAGATAAGGACAGCTCAAAACACCTCTGCTGAGCTCTTGCTGTAACTCTGCCTGCATTATGGTATTGAAGTTTGGCCATGGAGGCCAAAGCAGTTAGAATGTATTCCTACTCCCATTCCTGCCAAATCTAGTCCTGTGATTTCGAGCTGTGGAAACTATAATACCTTGTATCGGATTTGCTTCTTAATATTGCCTACTCACTTTTTTATACACAATCTAGAACACAGAAATAATTGGTATCAGTAATACTGGAATGTTACATACTACTAAGATAGAAAACCATACAAAAGAAGCAACAGAAAGTGTTGTTTTGCTGTACCTTTCATAGTCAGTTGCAGCTATTCCTTCTGTGTTGCACATGAAAGCTGTTTCACCCCTTGCTGGCTTTCCTGGAAACATGATCCTGTCCTTAGTTTCACAGCTGAGTAAAGTTTGGGTTCCTCCTGTGTACATGATATCAGAACTGGTGCTTAACAGGGCAGTGCGTTAACCAGAGAAAAGGGATCAAAATGAGACAGCACCAGTTCAAGTTAAAGTTTATAGTTTCAAGTAGGACAATACAGAGACAGAAAGTTGAAAAGGGAGCTCTACCATGTCCTGTCTCCCCTGAGAGAAGGGATGTCTGCTCTGGTCCAGACACCCCACACTGCAGTGGTGTCAGCACTCTTTTGGTATAAACAGAGAGCCAAGTCTGCTGGTATCAACAAGCCAGTGATTTTAGGCTTCTGCAAAATTGGAGGGGATTGCTCTCGATAGAATGGAGTGAAAATGAGGGCAGAGTCGGGCCCAATGCATTTGCCTTGGCTGGAAGCAGAAACCAGACTTTCAGCATTTCATTCAAGCTACCCTGAAAAATCCTTCGGTGCAGCCTATTGCAAAGACATGGCACTCTGCAGAAATGAGACTGGGCATGCCTGCCAGGAGCCTTGAGGAGGACGCTCTCTCCCATTTACCAAGGCACTGCATCATCTTCCAGGCTGACCCGAGCTGCTGCCAGTATTTACAGAGACGCTGAGATGCGTCAAAGCCCCCCTGGCAGAGGCGCTGGAGCGCGCAGGCTGCCGCCGGGAGATTTAGCGTGTCCCCATGGAGCCGGGGACAGGCGGGCACACACACACACACACACACGCACAGGCACACAGATGCGCGCTGCGTGCGCGCAGCCCGCCGAGGTAAGGCCAGCCCCCAGCAGCGGGGCCATCCTTCTGCTGCTGGATTTTTCCAGCCAGAGCATCCTGCCGGCTCTGCCGTGATTTATAGAGAGCGGTTTCTGACGCGGGGCTTTTTCTATTACGACAGGGACCCACGGACTGGAGGAGGCAAAGCTGCAGTCAGGGCAGGAGAAGTGAGGGAGAGGAAGGGGCGGGAGCAGAGGGACACGGAGGAGTGGAGAGGACAGAGGGAGAAACAGGCACGGAGACACTTCAGAGATGCGTGAGTTATAACTAAGAGAGCAGGAGGAAAGGCAGAGAAAGGAAGAGAAGGAGAACCGTGGGGAAGGGAAAGGGAAAGGAGATCAGAGACTGAGTCAGCTTCCAGAGGGCAAACACCAGGAGACGAGTTCAGGGAACACCCCGGCATACCGAGAAGGACCTGTTCTGTCTGAATCTTCATCATGAGCACAAGGAAGAGCTGCCCCCTGCCACTGGGGCAAGGAGACCAGGAGGAAAAGCAGAGCGAGGGTACTCCCGACCTGGAGCGACAGGAGTGTGAGATGGAGCTGAGGAACAAAGCTATTCTGCAACAGAAGAGGCGCCTCAAACAGGCCACCCAGTTTGTGCACAAGGACTCTGCTGATCTGCTGCCCCTGGATGGCTTGACAAGGCTTGGCACCTCCAAGGATCTGGTGAGTCCTGTGGGACCCCGTCTGGGAGGGAGTCCTCCTAATAGCCTTCATTCCAGTTGGGAGCCGCTCTCAGGCTTTGTGAAAGGGTCATAGGTTCAGCAAAAATGAAAGTTCCCTTCAGGATTATCTAGGAGCAGGTCAGGGCGAGGGGAAAGAATTAATCACTCGTTTGCTTGCATCCATATCCTTGTGCCTCCCCATAGGAACCAAACTCCTCAGGCAGACATGGACTGGAAGGACTCTCCAGAATCCAAACTCCCATTCACCCAGTACCTATATATGTTCATGTGACATATATGTTTCCATGTGGGACATCTCTGAAAGCCCCCATGTATTCCTGCATGATCCAGCTCAAAGTCCAGCTCCTGGACTCAGCAGGGAGGGGAAGTACAATTCACGGAACTGTGAGAGACTTATGTTTGACCTTGTCACCTTTTTGCAGTTTTCTCTCTCCCCTCCTCCTCTGGATTTATGGAGGGGCAAGCAAAGGGCAGGACTGCTAACCAGGCAGACGCAGTGCCTGGCACTCGTGGGTGACTCCTTTGGGGAGGAGGCATCGGAACGAGGCCTGTGGGCATCTCCCTGTGGTGACGTGGAGCAGGAAGCATCAGGGAAGGAGGTCTGTTCCAGGAGCCTTGGCAGTCTGTGGTCTGGAAGGGATTCCCCAAGGCTGGAAGCAGATTCCCACAGGATCTATTGCTGGCTCAACTGCACACGTATTCTCCTTGCTCTGGCAGTTTTGCAATCCAACTTCTTTCTACTGTAGAGTTAAAGTAATCGAGGATGTGGAGGTCTAGACCATTTTCCCAAAAGAGGGCTGAGGTCTGGTTGTGATGGGGGCACTTGTTCCATCTGTGGCAGTGGGTGTCATAAAAGATCTTGCCCCTCCCTCCAGTCTGTGCTTCCCTCTGGATCCTCAGACAATCGCAGCAACACCACAGATGCTCTCGCGTGTGTGCCTCTGTCATTTCCCAGCTCCCGAGGCACGCAGTGGCACAGGGCCACACGTGTGTGGGACCGGCGGGTCCCTGGCACTGAATGGGAGCTAATCCTCCTCGCTGAAACCTCGGGGTGCAGCGGCTCTGCCCTGCACAGAGGAGGGGTCAGCGCCACGTTCCCGTGCTGGCACATCCTGCTGCTCCCACCACCCTCCCCGCAGCTGCCTCAGCCGCCTCAGCAGCTGCTGGGAGTCCCTGGCTCGGCAGGGTCAAGGGCGGCTCCTCCAAGTCACCCTGAGCTGTCGCCTCACGTTCTGCAGCCGCACTCACGGCTGTCAGCGGGGACGGGTGTGCAGTGACCCTCCGGCCCTGCCTCAGTCACGGCTGGAGTGCCAGAGGGCCGTCACATCAGTGCTGCCTTAGGCAGCAGCAGGGACCCTCTTCCCGGGGGAAGGAGCTCTGGCCACGCTGGAGAGCTCCGCTCAGGCTGGCAGCACAGGCCTCGGGGCCTGCAGCACTGCAGCTCGAACATCCCCTCAGGAGCACAGCCCGGCATGACCCTGGGCCCGTCCCCCAGCAGGGTATGGAGAGGAGCCACTTCTGAGACCTTCAGTGCGTGTTTGCTGACCCCAGCCACAAAGGCAGGGAGAAACAAGTCTACCTGCTTTGCTTTGGGATGGACTCCTGTCACACCATGCCTCAAAGCGACAGCTGGCACCCTGAAGTCCCAAAGGGTTCCTTGAGCCAGACAGTCCTTGTCCAAATCACTTGCCATGAGCAGCTCTCCTGGTGGAATTAACCATTCCAGGCAGGAGAATTCCTGGTGTGCAGACAGCGTTCAGTCACTGCAACCCAATGCAAACTTCATGTTTGGGCCACAACAGAACAGCTGAAACATTTTTACCATGGACCTAGGGAGCAGTGAATAAAGCATGACATGATTTTTCTGACATGGACATTTTGCTCTGGTGTTAGAGGGCACAAAATAAAGTGTGGCCCTGTGCAAAGTTCACACACATAATGCCATACCTTGGGTCAATGTGATACATCAGTTTCTGCTTTAACTTGGAGCAAAAGAAGAACCAGGTCTTAGGTTTCCAAGAAGGATTCAGAAGTTCCTGCAACTCGATGGGACACTGTGATATTGCTGCAATGTTTTGGGGGCTACAAATCAGAGTCCAAAATATGCTTTTGGCTTGTTTCTCTAGGCACTTCTCCAGCCCTATGAAAACCCCACTTCTGTCTCCCAAACTGATCTGGCTAGCTCCCTCCTGGAGGATAGGAATACAAAACAGGAATGTACTGAAAACAAAGCAGCAGTAAGAAGTGCTGGAGAATTTGATATTGGAGAGAGAGTAAAACACCCCCGACTCCTATAGCACTTACACTGGGAGGAAAGTTTAATCAATTCCCCAAAATGAGTCTCCATTGACACTGCCAGGGACTCCAGCTGTGGCAGCTCCATGTCCTAAAATTAGAGCAAGGCCCAATGTAATTTAAAACAAAACACCTGCTCTCTTCTACAGTCAGGGGCTGTTACTTTTTACCACTCTTTTCTGTGCATTCTGGGTGTGCACTCAGCTTATGCAATGCATCCAGCAGTGCCTAGGATTTGATGGGCCCACCATGTCTCCAGTAATAAGTAATTATACATTTCTGTGGAGATCTCATGTTTCCAGCTTCGCAACAATAAGCATGACTAGTTGTGGGGGGTTTTAATGGCAAAATAAAAAAGAAGTATCTACATGAGCTAAAATATTCTGGAAGTACCAAGAAGGTCTGAAGATCTGGCTTCTCACCCCCCAAAAATCAAGATCCCCAGCTCATACAATGTCACTAATCATAGCAAGGCCTGGAGATTTCACAATGGAGAACCTGAACCTTCCCTAAGTTGCACTGGGAATCTTCTTTGATCCCTCTAAGTGCCCTGAGAGGGCATCCTTTCCAGCTCCTGGCCACAACACCCACAACATCCTCCCTCACCATCCTCTAAATTTAATGGTTTCTGACCAGTCCAAGAGAGAAAACAGTCTCCACTTCTCCATCTCACAGGTGAGAGAGAAGATGGGCTGGGCCCTAGGAGTCTGCTCTCGAACCAAATGCCTCCAAAATCCCAAAGCTCAGCTAATCCCCACCAGCACTTGGCCTCTTCCCAGCCTGGGTGACAAGAAGGGGACAGAGGTGGAGCTGCAAAGGGCCTGCTCGTTCTGTGGGAAAGGTTGCAGGGAGAGGGAAAGGTCCTTTGCATGCCAGATTGTGAGAGGCAGGAGGGAGGATGGGAATTTGGAGACCTGCTGTTTGTTCCCTGCCCTTTTCCCATG
Source organism: Machaerirhynchus nigripectus (assembly GCA_013397975.1). Classification (NCBI taxonomy): domain Eukaryota; kingdom Metazoa; phylum Chordata; class Aves; order Passeriformes; family Dicruridae; genus Machaerirhynchus; species Machaerirhynchus nigripectus. The sequence continues at coordinate 82,782 of VZRQ01000166.1, read as the reverse complement.
GCCCAGATGTTAGCTGGCAGCCAAACTGGCAGTGTGCTCAGAGTATTTAGGGAGCGAAGTACAACGGCCAGCTGTGCTGTGGGCTGGCACAGTAGGCTGGGAAAAGACCAGGAACAGAGGGATATTTTTACCTCACTTTTTCAACTGCTGCAGTGTTTCTCATGCAGCATGTGAATGATCTCTCACCCCCTGAGTGGCAGGGAAACAGAGGCATGAGGGACTTGGCATCTTGCAACGAGCAATGCTAAGTGCGACCAAAGAGCCAGTGACAGCCATCCTGCGCCAACCATTGGGCAAATCTGACAAGTCAGGGTGCTTCAAATTGCAGTTTGCACACTTCCCTGGTCTCAGCTCTCTGGCCACACATGAAGCTAGTCCGAAACACAAGTACCCCTGGGGTTAATAGAGCCCAGCTCATTGGCAGGTCTGGTCTAGTTTAGGTGTTTGGCCTGATCCTGCATCAAACTGCTGCACCACCTGGGAGATGACTTTTACTTTTTTCTTTTTTTTTTTAGAGTTTAAGCTGTAGCACATTAACCCCTTTAGATTATTTGCCTTTCTTCAAATAGGTAGTCATTACTGGGAGTGCCGTGGCCAGCTTGGAGCAGCTGCTCTCCTGCACAGGGGCCACGGGGCTGAGTACATGGAGAAAGGACAAAGCTACCTCCAACAGGCACCTGTTTCATTGGTGTTGCCCACTCTTGATTCAGTAGCTGTGCAGGGACTGGACGGATCAATATTGGGCAAAAGCTAGAGCATCTGATGCTCTGGGGAGCAGAGACGGACTCCAAGGAACATTAAAAGCTTGTTTTAGTTTCCTCTTCAGGGGGAGCTTCCTGCTTCACTACAAATACTTACTCGTACACCTAAAATATCTGCAGTCCTGCCTTCTTGCCCACACGTACATCTCACACACACTGCATTCCTCATGCCCTCCCACGTCAGGAGGTGTGAATGTGCCTGGTGGGATGTCAGCACATGCCCAGCAGGCAGTGTACTGCAATACCTGAACGGGGATGAGACTCTCCACTGCATGTTTAGCTGAAGGAACAGGTATGTGTGGGGAGAGCGTGCATCAGGCATGTTCTTCTCCTCTAGTAATTGCATCCCAGAGGCCTGCCTGTCACAGACATCCCAACAATTTAACACCAAATTAGCGGCTACAGAAAAAAGTCTTGGGATTTAAAGAAAGTTCTTTTGGATAAGCATGTCTTTCATCAGGATGATCAGTTGGGTCAAGCATTTGCAACGTGCATCCCTGAGCTAGCAAATGTCCTTGTCCTTAGCTCCATACTTAGCTGGGATTTCTCTTTCTTTGTGGTGGAGACAGCAGCCTCATAGTGTGGTCCAACGACGCCTCTTGGAAGGCAACCTGAACAAGCTGCGGGGCGAGGCCAGGGGTCAGTCTGCACGGGTTCAATCTCCGCTGGCAAAAGACCAGGATGAAAAGATGGAAAAGGGAGAGGACAGGAGAAAAGAGACGTCACCCCTGCTAATACAGTGCCAGGTAAGGCAACAACACGGCGCTGCTGATTTCACAGTGATGGCAAATGCTCAGAGTTCCAGCTGTGCCCCTCCCAAGGGCCATGCTGAGTTATAAACTGCAAAGCCAGCTGCAGCCATAGAGAAGAGATTTCATGCATGGCCTCTCCCAGAGTCTGGATGCAGGTTTTCCAAAAGCCAGAGGAAAGCCTTTCTGCTACATGCCTTCTAGTTGCCCATATTTGAAGATAAATTACCTTAATCACATCTCCTTCCTTTGAAGGCCAGCTTTCCCATGATATGAGGTACTTTATAATTGCATATAGAAGCAAGGAATGTCTCCTTATCACTTGAAGACACGTGCCTCTAGTTGATTTACATTTAACTAGCTCCAGTCTAGTCTGATTCTCTCAGGTGTCACTGGGCCTCCTCAGAAAGTGGCTAACTGTGCTCCAAATTAGCACAGCTGCGTCTCTTGATGTAAGCAGTATTTTTAGCTCCTTTTCTTCTTCTATCCTCCTATACAGCAGAGCACACTACTCCTTGGCCCCTGCAGTTAGAGAAAGCACATCCAAAAGCTGTGGCCCATGAAAGAGGGCTGGATGGTCAGAGCTTCACAGTAATACGCAGATATGAGACTCACCAAGGTACAGACCTGCTGTACAAAACCCGTTCTAAAGCTGGTTTTAGTTCAGTTACCTGTCCTAAAAAACATATCCCATATGAGAGTGTAAAGGCCACACTTCCAAGAAAAACATATATACCTTTGAAAACTCATTTGGCACAATCGATTATCATATGAACACAGCCTGGTAGCATGTTTCTGAAAGGCTTAGATCAGGTATCTGAGTACTAAGCAAAGCCACTCTGGTTTGTTTTGCAGCCTTTACTGCTGCAGTTAAGCATTGCTTAACCCTGTGTTTTAGGCTTTAATGTAGCTGGGTTAACATAACCACACGTGGGGACAGACTAGTAGGATGAATGGCTCTCTCTAATTTCTCCAATTACTCGGAGCCTGTTTTTCAGCAAATAAAGGTGTTTCTTTTTCTTTAATAGAATTCTTCCTTATTGTTCTGCAAGAGGAAATTTAGTGATAAAGGGTGGGGGTTTTGCCAGGCATGCACACTGAACAAGGACAGGCATGTACAGGTATTGTATCCCAGGGGCAGTAGCTAAGTCAGTGTTACAGTCCACTGGTCATTCCCTTTTGTGTTTCTAATTAACTGAACCCCAGATGTCACCCACGTTTTATTTTCCCTCACAGAGGAAGGTTAATGAGCATCACAAGCAAGGAAATAGGTCTAACAACTGCACGTAACGCTCCCTGAATTCTGCACAGGCATTTCTCTCTTTTTCTGCTCTTCTTAGAAGCCAGTCACTGTTTGTCACACTTGATCTTACACTGAAGGAAGGGAAGCTCTCCTCCCCTTCTTTTTGTCTTTCTGCTTTTGATGTTCACATTTGTGAACTTCAAAAAGCCTCTCCTGTCAGTAACAGATCTGTGGCAGGAAATAGGACTCAGGCTGCCAGTTCATTTGAACCAGAGAGGTGAGCTGGTACCTTTTGGAGAGCTGCTTGATTATGGTGCAGTTTTGGTTAGAAAAGGAGCAGAGCCCCAGAGAAGTCTTTTTTCCCCTGACTCCTAAGAAAAGATAATCTACCATTTGCATGCAGGCAAGTATGCTGAAAATCTCCAAGTGGTAACAAATGCATCACCTGACTTGTAACTGAACTTGACTAAGGAATAAACGTGAATATAGGTAGACTTCAGTGATACAGGGAGATTCAGGCAGTAACTGTTTCCACTCTAACAGGTTTTAGTTGCCCTGTGCCTAAGGCCTTTTCAAGTCTCAGAGATCACAGACAGACCTAGCCTATAATAGTTGTACTGCAGTCACTCACCCTCCTATTTGCTTAGGTGGATTGCCCAGATGGTACTTTAGCAGAATTGCCCCTTTTTGTGACAGTTTTTGAAAAGCACTTTGGAAAGCTAGTCATGACTGGCATCTGCAACATAAAATCAAGCTGTTATTTTTTGTGGTGGGGCTTGTCTCTTGTTGACTTGAAAATAGATGCTGAAAGATTTCACTGCTGTCGAAGGCCACTTTTCTTCTATGCCAAAGCAACCTGGGATTTATCAGCCTTTTGTTTGCCAAAGCAGCTTCTTGACTTCAGAACTGCCATCATTTCAGAAAACACAGCTCTTTATAAATGCTGATCCTTACTGATTCCCCTTCCCCTCTTTCTTGGAAATCCCCATAATTGACATTTAGATAAAAAATGATGGTGACTGGTAGTAACAGACTGAAAATTCTGGAGCAGAGATGGGAGTGGGTAAAGTGATGAAAAGTCTTCCTAGTCCAAGAAGCCTTGCAGTGCTTACGAGCTGCATTTGTGGTATGCTGGACCAAGGACTTTCCTCAGGCTCCTGGTGAATTCTCCAGGGAAATGATTAGTGGTGTAGGGCTGTTTACACTGAATGAGATTAAATGTTGTTTTCTACAGAATAATCACTGTTCTGTTATATCCTATCAAGTCTCTAACTTGCAGATTTCCCAGCCTGCTCTGAAACAAGACTCAATAATCCCCCCAGTGATACAGCTTAGGCTTATTATAACAACAGCAGCTCATGCATCGCAAGTCTGCTGCTCCCAAGTGCTTCCTTAGCAATTGCTATCCATGCTCCAGGTCTTGTTTCTGAGTAGAGAGGATATGGAGGCAGATGTTTTGCATGCATCCGCACTCTGTGCTTTATCTTGCCTCTCTGCTTAGTCTGGCCACAACCCTTTCAGGCAGGGCTGATGTGTCAGGGAGGACCAGGCAGCACAGACATTGTGGAGCTCCAAAATCAGAAGGGAGGCATTTTGCCGTAGAATCACAGGATGGTTTAAGCTGAAAGGGACCCTACTGGTATTGTGTCTGTTTGCAGCATTCCAGTATTTCCCACAGGAGGAGTTTTCTTCTTTCTCTATATAACTACTCACAGATAGCACATTTTTGAAAATGACATCTTGGAAATACTGGATGTAGCTCTCTGTGATGATTAATAATCATAAACAGACCTTATTAAGAAATCAGGAAATTGAGACATTTTCCTTGACCCTGCTGGTGCTGCACTGAGTCCCTCATAGCTGCACTGATCTGCTTAAGGTGTTCAAGCATTTAAACTTGTCAGGAATGAGTATAAGAGCAGAGAAGCAGTGGCAGGCTGGTTGCCGCTTCTGGGTGGTTCATGTCACAAAGTGCCATAGTGGATGGAAGAGAAGGAATCACAGGAAAAACACAAATGATAGTAGGAAGACAATGAGTCTCCCAAAAGGAAAATTCTGTGGGTGGGTTTCTTTTGGTGGGGTTTTTTTTGGGTGGTGGTGTGAGACAGAACCTTGAAGAACTAGGCCATCAAGAATAGGTATGATTAGGCACCCTAGGTAGAGGAAAGATGTATTTTGTAGATAACAGTTACTCCATCTCTTCCTTTACTAAGTCCTGTTCCTCTTTTTTTTCTTTCTTGAACCTAATTCTTAGTGATGTCCTTGACAACCCTATGTTTTCAGACCCCTAAAATAAAAGTAACCTGCTGTTACTTCATCACCTCTGGCCTGCCATTAAGGACCTCTCTGCAGAGGGGATGGAAAACAGATGGCAACCACATCTCCTTTTCCTTTTTATGTTCAAGGGGGTAAAGAAATGAAGTGAGCAAGGCACTAGAAACTATTCCAGTAAAATCATGCACAGGTGACTTGGGTGCAGGGCATGGTCTCACTCTTTGCTAAATGACACGAGCTGTGACTACTGTAATATGATGTCTTACATCCTTAGAGAGCTATATAGGAATACGATAGAAGCCCTACACAAAATAATCGTCTCTTGACTAGGTTGTGTCTTGGATTCAGGAGTCACATGGAGTTGTCAGTTATCTTGAGAACTGCCTTAAATTCAAGCTCATCTCAGGTATGTTTGTCCTGGGTGCTCCTGCTTCTCCTTCAGACTTTTCCCTCTGGCAGCTTTTCTGCTGAGAACAAAGGTGTAGCCCTGGGACATTGTTCCCTGCAACACCAGAAGAAATGGAGAGATGAAACCCAGAAAAACTGCAGCACGTCCTTGTATTCTTTTAGAAGTTTTGCATATCACTTATTGGTCTGCTAACAAAGTCCATGTGGGTTTTATGGACAAATTCTCTAATTGTGCATCTCTTGACTGGAATACTGTTAAGTTCTAGTCACTAATAACAGATAAATATCTGGGAAATCAAATACAAATTAAAGAAGACAAATTCAAGAAGAAGGGTTTGAGAGAGGTTAGCAGAGCACTGGAGAAACCACAACTGTCTGGGATGAACCTCCTGTCTTCTGACTACTGCCTAAAACACCACATCTTTGGCTACGTTGCTCAGAAAGTCCAAGTCACACTGTTGGAGGAGTGAGTATGCCAATTTTAAGCCTACAGTAATTTTCTGTTGTTGTTTTTTCTAGTGCCAAGGTCAGGTATTGAAAGCGACTGTTAACACTGGGTGTCTACCAAACCTCATCTCCAAGAGGTGTTTAAACCAGCTGGGGTAAGTCTTTGCACAGTGTAAAAGGCGGGATGGCTAAAAGAAAACCTACGGCAAGAACCCAGGCCCTCTGGATTCCCAGCCCCAGTGATAATTACTGGCAGTTTTGCATGTCCACATGGCTGTTTAGGGGAAGATGCAGAGGGTGGGCTGCAGGGCAAGGCATTAGAGCACTGGCAAAGTTGTGTGCAGACCTCAGACTCTGAGGCAGAGCTGTGTCATTCTGTCTGTGTGTACTGCAAGGCAAAGCTGCCCATCTGGTGGCTGGTGGTGAGGTTTTGCTTGTTGAATCTGCCTCCAGACATACTGCATGAAAGAGATCTCCCCTCCTGTGGGCCTGTTCCCAGTAAGACCAAAAAGAACTGCCATCAGTGAGAAGTCCTGGTTTTCCTCCTCTTCCTCTACTTGAGGCAATAACACCTCTTGTGTCCCACAGGCTGGAAGAAGAGTCTGCCATGGACTGTGGAGATGTCTCTCTTCCCATCCCCAGCGTTGTTGGCCGAGTAGAACATATGGAATTGCAATTTGGCCAGGAGACAGTGCTGTGTTCAGCACTGGTTGTAGGTGAGAGTGCCAGCCCCTCCTCTCCCTTGTTTCTCCTGTGTCCCTCTTGCCCTGCCAAGGGCATTTAAAGGACCTTTGGAAAAAGCGTAACATGGTGGAAGGTTGGTGATGTGGCCACCTCCACTGCAGGCCAACATCACCGTACACGGTGAATACCCTCAGTGTAACCAAAGGCAAAGGGCATAGGAAGAGCACAGAGAAGACAGAAGACATTGAAAGTGGGGAGAAATTAGGTGGTTTTTTCATCTTAACAAAGGATGTGAAAAATTCTCATTTCGATTCTAAAATGGACTTTTTATAAAATTCTGCAGATGTCTTGATTAATCCTCTGGTGCCTTATGTTCTCCTATGGAATGGGCACTTGTATCTCTGGCTGGCTGGAAGTCATCAGAGAAAGTAACAGAGGGTACAGCTTATTTCCTGGAGTGTTTCTCTGTGTACTCCTCTGCCTCTGCTGCAGGGAGCACCCTGGAAGAACCTGGTAGCCCCAGAGTGCTGAGTCTCCCTCAGTGTCCTGAAGCAGCACCCTTTGAAGGAAGGAGCCATAGGAGACAAGGTCAAGTCCGCAGGCAGAGGCAGGCCCAGAGAAGAGCAGAAAGGCTGAATGTTCTGCATTTATCAAGCTGTGCATATGCTGAAAACAACGTGGTTGTCTTTTGTCCTCCTCCCCCCCCCCCATTATTTCTCCCTATTAGTCTTCCAGCTTTAACTTCTTGCTTTAATCTGTTTCCTCATCTTTGACGAGTCCTATTCATCTTCCAAGGCCTCCCTTGCTCCCTCTTTTCATGTACATTTCTTCCCACATTCCTAAATCATCCAGAAAGAGCTTCCTCCTCTTATACACTCCAGCTTGCTTTTCTTTCCTGGTTTCCACTCTACTTGTTCTTGCCCTTCATGGAGAATTTGTATTAGTACCAGCACAGGTGAATTTACCCCATAGTTACTACCCATTTTGTTGGGATGTGGAAATGGCTGCCTGGAAGGAGCAGAATTGCTACACCTGTGCCTTACATCTCCCTGTGCACACAGTGCTCTCATTTATGTGGTTATAAAGAAATTATAAATTACAGCCACTGGTTACAGGGTAAGCAGGCCTCCAGGAGACATGGGAAGTGTTAATGACATTACAAGCGGCTGCTGATTCCTGCAGACTCCAGGACCTGGGAATTCCTCCTTAGCTGCCATGGAAGGCAGATTGGCAACTCTAAGACCCAGGAAGACACTCTCACCCAGTCCAATGCATGTTCTTAGTGGCAGGTTTGGAGAGCAGGAAGGCTGAATGTACATTGCATGGACACACAGAGAAAGGGTAGAGACAAGGCCAACCCCACAGAGCATCACACAGAGAGCAGTGCCTTTACCAGCAGTCACATAAACACCAGCACAGATAGGCCAGTCCTGGCCCTCCTCTTTGGCTGACCAGCATTGAAATTCACTAGCAGAGGCACATCACCCTCAGTCTCTAGATTCACAAGCACACTCATATTCACAGTCTTCAGACAGCCTGTAGGTCTGTCTTATACCCATGTCTGGATCCTAGGCTCCCTATCTAGCCACTGACCCAGACCTTGAGTCTTTCCAGATGCCAGTTTTCTCCTACTCGCTGGCTAGACCAGACTGAGGTTTGGTAGCTAATTATGTGTACAGGGCCACAACCCTAAGGATCAGTTTCACCAGGGAAACATAAACACACCCAAGTCTTTCTTGTTAGTGACATTTAGACCTCTCACAAATATGCCCTGTCCTCTTCTGTTGCTGGCTTACAAACTTAAGGCCCTGGTGACCCCAGCCAGAGCTGGTACCCAGAGCTCTCGCATGCTGAGCTCTCCAGTTGCTGTCACCAAGACCCACAACCGCTGTGACCCATACTCCTCTCCAGGTACTGGAACTTAGGCCTTGCAGCACACATCACAATCCCTCCTGATGCTGGCACCCAGGTGTAAAAGCCCTATGGCCTGCGTTTCCTTCCCCAGTTGCTGGCACCCAGACTTCTCTTGCACACTGGTCTCTCCTTGCTGTGACCTGTGAGCTATGTCCCCTTTTCCAGTTGCTGGCACACACCTGTGAGCCCTGGGGCCTGTAGTCCCTTCAGTTCCTGGCACCTCTCTTGCCAGTCCCTCAAGCTGCTGACACATAGAGCTATTTTCCCTTTAACCCCTGGCATCTTCTGTGTTTGCTGACACTGAAGACTTGCAGCAGTTATGAGTAGGATAGACAAGTTACACAGTGGAAAAAAATTATTTAATAAGTTTGGATAGATTGCAGCCATTAGGTATAGGCTTTGGTCAGACAAGCGAACTGACCAACAGCCTGCTTGCATGTGACTGGCCCCCTTATCCCCTCTCCTCTCCATTTCTCCATGCTTTTTCTCCCCTGATTCACTCTGCTGCTTGCTTTCTCCTGCCTTTGGTCCTTCCCTTACACAGCCCATAGTAAGTTCTATGGGATCTCACAAGCCCCTTCCGATATCTCATATTAAGTTTCAAACAATCACACAAACCCTCTCAAATTTCTCTCACAGTAGTCATGATAATCATGGTTTCCTTCTCTTATCAGCTGCAAAGTTCATTTTGACCATCTTCAGGACTGTGCCTAAACAGCTCCTTTAAAGGCTCATCAGTGAGTGGCAGAAGAGTGCTGATTTATTATTGTCACTGTTACCATCTGCTTGTTAATGTTTGTGTGTTTAACTCATCCTTTTCCTTGTTATTTGTTATCTGCTTTATACTGAAGAGAGTATAACCATAAAAATGTATGAATCAGATGTTCTTGTATTTCATATCCTTTCCAGGAGAAACACACTTTCTTTAACGAGGCAGTATTACATAATCTAAAGCCTGATCAGTCTCTTCTCTCTTCTCAGATGATGAAATGCTGGAGTTTTGCATTGGCCTCCAGACTCTGTGGTCTCTCAAGGTAAGGAATAGCTCCTTGCTTGTTGCAGGGCTCCTCTCAGGAAGCTCTCCACAATCTGGTTGTTGTAAGCATCAGAAATACTTAATGCCCAGGTCTCTCAGGGCAATGCTTGTCGCACAGCTGCCTGACTGGGTGCAGTATGCTCTGAGTCACTGATTCCTTTCCAGTCCTTCTTAAAGGTTTTAAGAAAGAAAACACTCAATAGGATACTATCACATCTCCCATTCTCTGTACTGCTGACCATGCAAGTTGCAAACGGCAAGAGGAAACTGAAGAGGAGACAAGAAAAGGCACGAGTTAGACCCAAAGTGTTGCCCTTTGAAGGCAGATGTGAACAAGCTCTGCCCTTGCTTTAAGCCAAATGAAGCTGTATGATCACATGCAGCATCCAACACTCGCTGGCCGTGAGTGGAAGGAGTCTTCTCCTTTTGTCAGCTCGGCTCAGGGTCAGTGCTCTGCTGCGCCTGGCTCCTGGGTGGCTCAGGATGTGGCCGCAGCAAGCTGGCTCCTGCCTGTCACGCTTTTGTGGCCACATGCCAGGCTCATAAAACGGGAAAAGCAATGGGTTGAATGGCTGAGTGATGTGAGGGCATCAGCTCAGAGAGGGTCATAGGAAGAAGAGAGGGGAATGGCCCTGTGAAGGGTTTGGAGATTAATCCCATTGAAGTGAACTGGAGCAAGGAGGCAGCATGTGGGACAGGGAAGGAAAACTGTAAGGACTCTACAAACCCAGACAGGTGTTACAGGTTCTCCTCAGTCACAGACATCATGAGATTTGCTACCTGAAATGTCCAGCAAATAACTGTCTCTCTCCTTCTTTAGTGCTGCATCGACTTGGAGGAAGGAGTCCTGAGATTTAAAGCACTGAGTCAGGAGCTGCCTTTTCTACATGCCTCTGAAGAGCCTGGTCAGTGACTGGCTGCATTCCCCATGTCTGGAGACTTGCTGCCAGGAGAGAGAGATGAGGGTGAGGCTCCCATGCCCCTAACCTTGCTGAGCTCTAGGCTGAGGCATTCAGTGGGGAGTGAGAAAAAGGCAAGTGGGTGCTGGAAGCTGTTGTCACTGGGAGTGCCTCAACTTGAGATATCCCTCCTTTAAGTGGACCCTCTTGCTTGTCCTGATGTGCCGAGTGGGCGTTTTGTTCTCGTTCTGCTATTTGGCCCTAGTCACTCCAATTCCTGGTTCTGTAATAAATCTATGCTACCCCTTTAATGACTTTACAACACACTCTGTTCACCAGAGAGTCTCTGTGAACAACCTCCAGTCGTTCTGTTGACAAGAGAATGGCATTTTCTCCAAAGCCCTCCCAATATTGCCATGAATGTTTCCCTTCTCGTTGCCTCAATGCCAGCAAACACCACTCCTGTTTCTTTGTCAGAAGGGCTCTGTTCCCATTGCCTGTACTCTGGGAATCTTGATTTTGCTGCTTTTTGCTGGCTCAGAGCAGAACAGAAGTATTTTCTTGGAAAACTTTGTGGCTAGAACAGTTTGAGTTCTCAGTTCAAAGAAACATTTGCAGAAATATTGAGTGTAGATGCCTAAAGCACTGACAGGGGCTTGGGCTTTGCCACTGCATCCCTGGGCACCAAGCTATATTATATGAATGGCAATGCTTACCATCTCTTGGTGTTATACCCTGTAACCAGACTTGCACACCCTGCTCTTCTGGCCAGGCCACTCCTCTCTGCACTCCAGCTGCTAGAGCTGCATCCCTGTTCCCTCTGCTGCTGCATTGGAGATCCTGCCACTCAGTTTAAATGCTGTGATGAATTACAGCACCAAGTCTTCTGCTCTGTCAGCTCCTTTCTTTCAACTTGATATCCAGTTGAAACACAGACACATCATCAGCCTCGAGTGCTGGCATCACACAGCCCATCAACTTTGCTTCTCTTGCACGAAATGAGAACTTGTAGTATCAGCTCAGGTTAGAGAACTGTGAACTCATCTGGAATGTTAAAGGTGATTATTAAGTCACTTAACAATTGGGTTTATTTAATTTCTTTTTCTTTTTTTTTTTTTAATTTCCATCCTAAAGCTTAGCTGTATTAAAAATACAGTCTATTCTTAACTAGCTCTAGGAAAGATGCACTAGATCAGGGCTTGTTCCATGCCTCATGGCTACTGATTCACTATCCAAACTCTGCACAATGTACCTTTATCCACCCTCAAAATGTCATGACAACCCCATTTTGCCTATTTTCCTGGATTAAACGCAGCTGAGTCTCTTCCTTTTCTATCAAACTGCTCATCGTCTGTGTTGTGCTTCTCAAAAAAAGTCCGTATGCATTTTTGCTTTTTTTTTCTCAGCTCTTCTCTCTACAGCTGCACACTGTAGTTTAACACATGCTAAGGACAGCAGAGTACAGCCTGGCTGATATGATTCGGGATCCACTTACCAGTGATAGCTGGTATGACTGGCATCTGCTCCTCCTACAAGGAGCATCAGACTTTTACTGTTAGTCATCGTATCTCGCAGCTTCTGATCTGTTCCTTGACTTCTTTGCCACTCTCCTACTTGTGCACCTCAGTATTTCTGGCTGCACGAACTGCTTTCCATGAATCTCTCTCTCGAGTGACACCAATGGTTTTCTCATTTAGTCAGGAAACACGCCTACTCGATGAGCCTGTCTTCCCAAGTACCAGTAATTCCTCCTGGGTTTGTATCACTTGCATGACTGGCTGGCTTCTCAAACCCAGGAGTCCAGACAGTTCACACTTGTACTAAACCATCTCGTGTTCTAGCTGCAGTCTCTGTGGTGCCTGGGCCAATTCTGCAGATAAAATCTTGTTTGTGATAGGTGAAACGCCTGTTTCTAGGTGCATCAACTCACCCAGTTTCCAACTCTCACTGCCCTCTAAAAACAGCATGCAGAGCAAGGGCAAATAATCCAAACATAGAGACACCATGTCCCTTACAAATCTTACTAATCATTAACTTTTATGATCTATTAAAAAAAACCCTCTAAACCATAACCCAAATGATGACTTTAGCCCTAACCCAAACAATAAACCCTAAAAATTAACCTAATTCTAACCTGTAGGGCACTATCTAACCTGTAAGGCACTAAATCCTAATCCTAAATTTAACCCCAAAAACAAACTCTAATATTTAATGATAACCCTAACCCCTAAATCAAACCAACACCCCCTAACTATAAAACACTAAATATAACCCCTTAAATTTAACCCTGTAACCCCAACACTAAAAATTTTGCTCTAAACCCAAAACATAATTATAAAGACACTAACTATAAACCCTAATCCCAAAACCTAACCATAATCCCCAACCTAAACTCTATTAACCTACCCCCAGCCCCTAAACCTAAACACCAAGGCCTGAACCTAACCCCTAACTCTAAACCCCAAACCATGTAACAAAACCTAACCCTTAACCCCAACTCTAAACACACCCCTAACCCTATACCTAACCCCAACCACCTAACCCTGTGGCTTTTGTTGTTCCCACAAGGGGGCCTGCTTCCCTTCAGAGTGCCATGGGGCTTTTGCTGAGTTTTGCTTTGCCCTGCAAGGGACCCTGCTGCCTTCCAGAGTGTCCCAGGGCTTTTGCCAGGCTTTGCGAGGTCCATATGGGGCCCTGCTTCTCTGTGGAGCACCACAGGGCTTTTGCTGGGCTTTGCTGGTACCCACAAGTGCATGGGAAGGGGAGGGCCACCAACAGCTCTAAGTCCTGGCCACTTCCTTGTGAGAGCACTGCCTGGTGTCAATATTGCAGCTGGGCTGTGGCTTGGGAAAGGGTGTAGGTGAGCAGGAGCCTTCAGACTGAAGCCAACAAATCTTTCCAATAATTCAAAAAGAGTGTTGGATGGGATCCTACAGAAAACTGCCATGACTTTGAGTTGACAATTCTGTTTTGACTACTGCCTGTCACTTGCAGCCCTGCAGATACCTGCACACTAGCTGCTGCTGGAGTTCACTAGGTGCTGTTCCTACATGTGTGTCTTGGAATAACTGCTTTGGCTCACATTCAGAACATCCTCCAGTCCTTCTGAAGCCTTTCTGTCATTCACATGCCTCATATCCAAAATCACTAACAGTTCAGGCTCCTCTGTGAATTAATGTGCTACAGTAGGTGAAAATCTCCAGCCCTATCTATTCCTCTCTTCTCTGCTTAACGACTCCTTCTTTGCATCCTCCTTTCCTTCTGCTCCCACTGGTAAGTGACAGATTTCCTTCAAAAAGGAATTCTTCCCTCTTTAGATAATCCTTTTAACACTTGTCTGTACCCTGGTTGCTAATACACACACACTGTGTCACAATCTTGCCAGCCTCTCCTTTTTGTTGTAAACAACTGCATGTATAAATTCTCAGTCACAGAGAGGATGTTTCCAAGAAAGCACTAAATTAGTATGAGTTCTTTTCTCAGCTCTGAAATCAGCTCCAGGACAGAAGACATGCTCTTCACCTTCCTCCTGTCCATGTCAGTTGAACACACAGATCCACTCAGTAGAAGTCTCTTTCATCCAGACATTGAGGAATCTGTTGCCAACAGTTATCTTGGAACCTCCCCATCAAGCTTTGCTGCAGGCAGAGCTTCCAGAAAAAAAACCCATTTATATGACTAAATGAGAACTGCAGGTGATGATGCCATGGCAGACACCTCACTTCAACCCATTCAGTAAATCACAGCCTAATCCCACAAAAATCCACAGGGTCAGTACCTGCTTTCCTCATCAACACAGCTCCTGGTGGGTTTTCATCTCCCCAGGTTACTGTTATGCACTTAACATGTGTATTCTGAATTTTAGCCCAAAGACATGTTTCCTTCTCCAAAGCACTTTTGTATCATTACATCTGAATCACAGCCTCCATTGTGAAAGACAGAAGTCTTGGCTTTAAAACGTGATTGTAAAATAGGACTCACAACATCTCAAAGAAGCCAACTCAACTCCCATCTACAAACATGGTTATTTTTAAGTCTTCCAACACTGGGGAGCACAGTAAGCAATTTTTGAGTGGGCTGGCAAGGCTGAAGACTGTCTTAATTGTAGTTTCTCTTGGAAAAGCCTATTGTACAGATACACTTCCCTACTCCCAATTCCAGTCATCTCTATTGCTTTTGGGGGATAAAGGGAACAAAGGAATAATCGAAAGGTCTTTTTCACTGAAGATCAAAAAATGCTAACACTTTCATACGGAAAGTAGAAGTTCAGTAGAAACTGCCAGCTCAGAGCAGGACATAGGCACATCCTGTATGTGTCCAACGCTGGCTTTCTCAGCATGAGGCCTGTCCCTTCAGTATTAACAATGGAATGTTATTATTTTAGGGATAATCTCTTTGAACCACCTTGGTGGTCAGTTCCTATCAGGGCTGCTTTCCAATAGAGTGGGCACAGCAGATGGGGGAAAAGTCTGTAGGGAAACATCTGCCACAGCAAATCTCTGGAACAGAGTGCAATACACCCAGGGGTGGGGAGGGCTTTTGTCATTCCTGGGAACATGCACTCTGCCAAAGCCAGAAGCGGGGCCACTTGCAGGAGCTTGGGGTCACTTGGTTTTGAACAGAATGGGAGCTGCAGCTATCCATATTCCCAGAGGCCTCCTCCTTCTTTCACTACCAGCAGGTGAGCTATGGAATTGAAGACCACTGAGCCACATACATATGTTTGCATTCAATCCTCCTTTCAAGAGACTCCACTGGCACATGCCAGGTACACCTGAAGAGTTGTAGGAATAATTAAATTATAGCAGAAAGAACATAAAAACGAGGGCAGGGATGGACAGCAGGTTTATTATGTCTCAGGAAAATAAGGCAACCCTCTCC
Source organism: Machaerirhynchus nigripectus (assembly GCA_013397975.1). Lineage (NCBI taxonomy): Eukaryota > Metazoa > Chordata > Aves > Passeriformes > Dicruridae > Machaerirhynchus > Machaerirhynchus nigripectus. The sequence continues at coordinate 67,486 of VZRQ01000166.1, read as the reverse complement.
TTTATCCTTTTGCTAATAAATTGAGCATCAGAACCAAAGCCATGAATCATTTATCTGCAAATACCCCCAGTGCCTGAGAATACTGTCAGACTCCTCACTTGCTGTGTGCTGGCACTGGGACATACAAAGGTGTCCTGTAAATCCTGCCCTGTTGAAAAGTTTCCCAGCACCAGCAGGTTATGCCAATCTGCTACAGTAGGATGCAGCAAACAACATTTTCTTCTGTGTGGGAAGGAACCACTTCTAATTCCAACTCTGTGGCTTGTGTCGGCTGGCAAGGACAAACACACAATTCGTTACAAAGAAAGTATAATGTAACTTCTTCAGTTCAGAGACAGAGCCTTAAGTGGCTCCTTTCCTGAGAAGATGGACACTTCACAGAAAAATTGTTGCCAGCGGAAGTAGCCTGAAGCACTGACTTCAGGAAGTATTTGGCACTACGGAGTTCAAGGCAGGAAAAAATAAGGAAAGCCATCTTTTGGCCAAGGAACGGTACAGATGTTCAATTAATTCTTCTGTAGACACTTTTCATTCTCTCTTGTGCACAAGTGGCACAGGAGCAAAATGCATCTGCAAGTTATGATGTGCTGCACGCAATATAAAACTGTCAGGGGAAGCCCTCAAATGCTAGTATTTTTCCTCTCCAATGGTTTTTAAGAGCTGAGAAGATCTGGGGAACAGATGTTTTTGTAGTGTATTTTCTCACCTCTGCTTTTCATAGTGTGCATTGCCTGGGCTTGCACAGCACACAGCAATGTTATCCTCAGGCCAGCAAAAGAGGCTTAGGGTGCACAAATGGCCCTGCCCACCGTTTGCAATGCTTTTGCCCCACTTTCTTTTAAAGATGGTTCTTAAAAAAATGTCATCTCTCTCTCAGTAACCCTTTCCCATTCTTTCTCAACAATTAATTGTCCAACAGTGGATCAGTTTGACCTTCCTTTCTTGGAAATCATTCGACCTGTACAGCAAAGTTTGTTTTGCATAAAACAGTTCCAGCCATATGCACCCATTTGTACACCCCTTGCGGTTGTGTTGCTAATAAAGGTTTATATTTGGTGTTGCTAATAAAGGTTTATATTTGGCATGGACAGACAGCACTGAGTTGTTCTGTTACAAGTATAGGCCATCCTGTTTCCCTGCTAGGCCCTATTTGCCAGAAGCAATGGTGATGATTCCTGTTGGGATGAGTGGCTGCACATCTCAGTGGCATGAGAACTGACAAGTTGTTGAGGTTACAGTCTAGGTATGACAAGCTTCAAGACAACTCCTTGCTTTAGCCCATGAATAGATGGTCCCTGTGGTATCAGCTCTCCACAGCCCACAGACTCAAGCCTTGCTGCTCTCAACACCACTCTTAATAAGCTCTATTAGGACTTGAAAGCTCCTGCCTGAAGGGTCCAGTTTTACACAAACACTTAGTATGACAGGGGAACATTTAAAAATGCTTCTCAGCAAGGCCACTAAAATGGAGAGAAACTTCCACCACAGTTAGAGAGTCAGAAGATACAGTGGCCTGAGAAGCAAGCTAGCAGGTACAGTGCAGGTCACACCATTTCACTGCTCCATGCTTCAACTTTCACTGCTACCAAACACAGAGGACAGCACTGTCCTCTGAAAAGCTTATATAAATCTACAGAGGGGAACTGCAAAGAATAGCTAAGGTTAATTATGTAAAGATCCTGCCCTTCTACCACACAGGGCTGCTTCAACAACAGTCACTTTGACCCAAGGGCAAGACACTCCTTTTCTCCATACAAAGCATTTTCTCCCAGTTAGGGCTGTCCTTGGATATTTTGCAGAGTAAAACACAGCAGGTTTTCAACTGCCTGCAAGATCTTTAAAAGCTGCCACTTTCTCCAGATCACTGAATTGTATTTGCTGTGACTCAGGCTGCTGTAAGGGCGAAGGGACAGCTCCATCCATTACACATGTCCAATAAAACATCACACAAGCGAGAGGGGATAATCGATGCAAGCCAGCAGGCAAGCCTGCTGCCCCTTTCCTAATAAGCTGAGCTAGGTGAGGGACAAGCTAAGACAGGGAAAAGCACAATAACAACAGCATGTGGAAAGGTTCATGCCTGGGCTTTCGCAAATGAGCTGCCCTTTTCCAGACTCCTCATGCCAGCCATTGGAACAACACCTCCAGCCTGCCTCTTTCAGTTGTGCAGGACTCAAAGCATGACACTCTCCCCAACAAGAGGCAAGAGTGGCATTTCCACTGCTTATTGTGGGATGGCCAAGCTCTCATAGCACCACAGATCCACAGTTAAGTCAGACTGGTCTTAATGACCACTTCACAGCTGCTTTGTTAAGTCACAACCTTCTGTGGGATCACCCTGCCCAAGAAGATGGAGACAAGCAATGACTCTTGATTAGAGCTGGGTTTGCTGGAGCTGGTACCTCTTTAACACTTTATTAATGGAAGTTGTGCATGTCTCTAGCTCCTCAGAACAGGATTTGTGAGAAACTGCTTTGCAGAAGAGCAGCAGCAAAGCAAAGACCAACAATGCATGGCTCTACTTTAAATACACCTAAGTGGGAGAGAAGGCCCGTGCCTGCTCCCTAATTCAATTCCATCTGCAATTCCTGCATTGTGATCCTGCTAAGAACTCAGAAGTATTCACTGGAGCAGTTTAAGACTAGGTCAAAATGGAGACTTAGCTCAGCTGTTCTCTCTATCTGTGACCTCAGTGCTCCTTCACAGTGACCACTGGAGCACTTTAGCTATCCAGGAATATGGAAACTGGCAACAGAAGGCCTATGTGCAGGATCCTTGGCCCTTCCTGTTCTCGTAGCTCCCTCAGCTAAAGGCAAACCAACCCACCACATTCAGGCAAGCCAAGAACATCCCTTCACAGCCTGTAGACCCTTTCCTGTTTGGAAGTTTTGACAAGACAGGGGAAGAACAGTCATCTTCATCAGATGCCCAATTCCAGCAGCAGAAGAGCTTGCGCTGGCATTAAAGATGTCAGCCTTCATGTGACTTGTTACAAGGGATCCTGGATGCCACTGCAGTGGGCAGAAGAATCCGTTCCAGCAGGGTCCTGCGAGGGGCTGCTGAGATGGTATTTCTCAGGAAAATAGAGTGTTTTGTGAATCAGGTTTCTGACAGCAGAAACGTCACTTCTGTCTAAGGAAAAGACAGAAAAACAGTTGTTAGGCATTCTCATCAGGCAGTATGAAAGCCTCTTCCTCAAGACATACCTGGAACTCTAGTTCCCAGCACATCATCTGCCAGCAGCCCCTTCCTCTCTTTCTTTCTGTGTATCCTCCACTCTTTCTGCCCTCACCTACACCCAGCTCCTGCAGGAGATTTCCAAACTCTGGGTCACAATCCAGGATTTTCAAGAGGTTGGTGGACTCCATTCTCTCCAGCTGCACATCCCAGTAGATGTAAATCTTCTGGCTGAAGCTGACATAAACAAGGCAGGGACTGTTGCTCCCTTCTTTGCATGCATAGAGGCCTGCAGAAAGCAGAAGTGTGGAGATCTGACTACTTCCAAAAGGATAGAGAAAGCAAATAATCGACATTTCATGATGAGGTACCAAAGCGGTTGACTGAAAACAGCAAGCACCTGGGCAGAGATATGGGATTAGTATACAAAGTCCCTTTGAGACAATCCAAGAAGCCGTCTCTGAACTGCATGAAGCTTGGGCATTTGCAAGCTGCTTCTTGCAGGTCTGAGAGAAGGGACTGAGCACAGCCAAAGCTCGGGCTCATTCCATGGGGCTCCTTATCTCCACTTTAGAACAGCTTAGAAGTCTGCAAATTAAAAAAGCAGTGGGGAAGACAAGAGACCACTGTAGCACTTCCAGAAAGGACAGGAAAAAGACACCGAAGACAAACCTCAGTATCACCTTCTCTCACCCTTACTTTTCCCAGATGCCACAAGAGGAAAGACTAGCTGGGCGTTCTGCAGTATGCACACAGGGACATTATTCCTCACTGCAGGCAGACAAAGGATTCTGTGTTTCCCAGATGGGGTAGTAGCTTTGAGGGGAAAATGCTGTGAGGGCTGGCTTTGCAGTCAGGCTTCCCACCTGCACAGAAGGCACTGACATTCTCATCTGCTTGGAATCTGGCCACAGTCCGGTTGTGGTCGATGATGTACGTCTGACCGTCCCACGCACAGGCAATCACCTCCTCGTGCCCATTGCCCTGCAGGAACCAGAAGACTGCATATTACACAGGTATCACCTACTCCCAGGGACAGCCAAGAATCTTTCTTGCTTGTTCAGAGACAGAACACTAATGTCTAGGTGTCACTTCTGGACATCTCATCCAGACATTTTGCACTTGGAGCTCATTCTCTTCTCTATGGCAATCCTTACGTACTGTAAGGGCTTGTAGACAACCAGGGTATTAGCAGTGAGCAAAACCATTCAGCTTTGCAGTAAGACTGAAGAACAGCTGGGGGACGAAAGTTTACGAATGGATAAATGGATGCTGGGCCTAACAGGCAGACACAGCTCAATCTCTTGCAGCTGGGCAGACTGACCTGAGTGCAGAATGTACTGTCACAGTCAGAACACTCTGTGTCATCCTGAGATAATCCCAGCCTTTTCCAGCTGAGTCATATTCCCTCCGCCCTTCCTAAGTTCATACACACAAAGCCATGCTGAGTTTTTGTCTTCATCTCTCCCAGCCTTATTCAGATACTCACTGTAACATCCAGCTTTTCCAGAGCAAAGAGCTGGTGATCAACCTGAACAGACCAGAGCAGCTTGTCTGCTCCTTCCATGAGTTTCAGTGTTCCTGAAGAAAGAAAAAAAAAAGTCTTGAAAAAAATAAAAGGGAGCAAGATGTTTGCTAATGCTAGGCCCTACTCCTTCAACACTTAGGGTTGCTGAGACTTATTAGTTGGCTGCTAGTAGCACAGGCATGGTCTTGGCTGCTAAATCCATACTGGACACTTGACCCCACCTACCATGTTTCTATTACCCAGATACACTGTGGCAGTCCTGGGCAGGGGGCACTGGCTGTGAGAGAGTGGAACATAAACAAGCATCTAGCCTCACAGTGCCCTCCATGCCTTCATACAAAATATGTCAGCGGGAGTCTTCAAATCAAATTCTCCTGCCTGACCCTTGAAAGGTTTCTGAAGCCCAGCTTCCCTTTCTTTTAAAAATCAAAAGCACTGAGCCCCTGGTTCCCTGCCTTGAATTAGTGACAGGCCTTGGCTGCCCCACAGGTCTTCTTCCAGGACAGTGGCAAGACTTACCATCCAGAGTACAGAGGGCAAAGAGACCTGAGCCACTATTCTCACTGGAGCCTGTAAGTAAAGAAAATTACTGGAGTTGATGCCATTTTATAAACATCATCCCCTCCCTCTCCTGAAAACAATAAAAAAGATCCAAAACAAGCTGATCCATGCTGCCCCCTTTCCTTGCCCAGCTGTGTGCAGAACAGCACTGACAAATATCACTAGTTAAAGCTGAAGAGGAGAGTCCCCTGACCACTGGGCTGCTTCAGCCCTTCAGTAAACTCTCTACCCAGCTACCAAAAAAAAAGAAAACATGCAAGGTTAAGTTTTAAAAATATGATACTTGGAGAGAGGACTGGAGCTGTATTCAACTGAAGCTGCATTTAATCCTTTCAGTGACTGCGTAGGAGAGACACTGGCTCCCTGAGGGGGAACCCAAGAAACCTGGCGGTCAGGGGCAAGCCAGCAGAGCTGAAAGCAAGCAGGCAGTTTCCCCAGAGAAGGTTAACAATGTGAGCCTGCCCCCAGTGCCCACAGACAGCTGCAAGCTACAACCCCCTGCACGCTCCCGGGTTGCAAACCACCCCGCTTCTGCAGATCGGCCTAAAGCACAGTCAGCTGGTTGGGTGCTTAACTGCCCCTAGAGACATGCACCCAGACAGGCTCTGATCCAAGAGATCAGCTGGAAACTGGTCAGCATGGCACTCTTCATCTGTTTCTTTATTGATGGTCCAGCATAATTGGGCTTTTTTACAACCTCCTCTTCATCCCTTATTCTGTGTGCCTCCATTTTTCACAAGACATCTCTCAATAGATGCAAGGCTTCATATGCAGTGAAATAATTGATTTCATGCTCTGTTGACGATGTTGCTCATAGCAGCATCAGAGATGCTGAAAATATGACAAGCTTAGGAACTGGGCAGGAAAGGTCCTCTGAGGAACAGGAAGAGGGTGGGGTTCAGTGGATTGCTCTTCTCCACAAGCTGTAATTACATTGGACAGGCTGAATCATTCTCGCACAGCACTGCAGGGGGCAATACTTGGGCAGAGCAACTACAGGAGAAAGGGATCTCCACTGGGAGTTTTCTGCCTTCTATTATGCCCACACACCCCAAGAGGGAGTGAAAGATGCTTACTCTCCTTAGGTACCAACAGAGGGTTCAGCAGGAGCACCAGGCACAGGTCAGAGCACAAGGAGTTACACAAGGGAAGCAGTGGCAGTGTGCAAAAGTCTGGACACAAGAGCAGTGTGCCAGGGCTGAGAGAAGCTGGCAGCTGTGCAGATTTTAGATACGAGACCTGAACACAACACAGTGGAAGAAGACAGAGGACAATGATACAGATGAAATATGGAAGCAGCTCTGGAGAGGTTGGGGCTACACAGGAGAAGGAGGAGCAGCACATAGCCACCAGGAATTGAGATTCAAATGCCGAAAAGCAAGCACAAAGATGAGGCTGTGGGAAGGAGGAGATGCATCTGGGAAATAAGAAGGAGGCATAAGCTGCAGCCATGTAGAAGCAAGGATCAAGGACATCTGTAGGAGCATGGCATGGCAGCCATTCAAACTGACTAAATGCAGGTCAGCAGAGGCTGCAGAGAAACTCTCGTGCTGAGTGAAGGATAAGGGCCACCTAGGGAAGGACAAAGGCTATAAAAAGCTCGCATGCAAATATCACACTGTCTTTCTTTGGGAGCCGGCTAAGAGAAGCTGAGATCCCTCTGTTCTTGCAGCTGCATCTCGCTGTTATTTTTCTACCACAGGAAATCCGATTTCATCCTGGATTGATGTACTGAAAAACCATCAGGGGCAGCTGCTGGGCTGGAGACCCCCAAGCTGCTGATCTCTCACCTCGGGCAATGCTACCAATCAGATGAGTGGAGACATTCTTGTTGTGAATCCGTCCAGATGTTTGGTGTAGAATCACGTCTCGAACAGGGGCCTCACTAGGGAAAAGATAAAGACAGCAGGGAAAAGTTAGGGAACCACACCTGGGACTGTCTCAGAACAATCTCAGGAGCAGTGTATTCCGAAGCTCTACAAATCCAGGCACTGACAGCGTTTGTGAACAGGTTTATCCCTTTAATGATAAAGGGAAAAAATGCATGCCACCCCAGGTATTAAAAGAAACTCACCAATGTTTAAAAAACAAAACCAGAATGATTTGATGCATTAAAAAAAAAAAAAAGGCTCAAAAAAAATCAGTAAGGCCTGTATTCCAATGAAGGAAAAAAATGACAATTTTTATCATTACTGTCACATAAGCCTGGCTGCTTTTCTCTCACAAAGTGTCTGCCAAGGGTTGAACAGGTTGGTGAGAGAGACCACATCTGGGTCTGGCTTCTGGCTGAGAGGGCACCATTCCACTAAGTTCTCTAAGACATCAAGGAGACTTGCCTAGCTCTGCTCCAGCTGCAGTTTTTTGTGTCTGCCTTGAAGTCTCACAGAACACCACAGAAGCACCCAAACTCTCCACCAGGGTCCCTCCAGCACCACGACAGTAACAAGAACCTCACCGATCATCCTGATTGCTCTGGTTGTGATTTACAGCACTGGCTGCCAGGGTTCTCATTAGGAAAACCTCTAATTGCCTTACCTGCAGAAAACAAGTGAATGAGCCCAGTTTTATCCTGGGCTTCAGATGGATTTGGTTTGGCCCAGTCTCTCAGCTGTTACCCAGTGATCTGATGACCTTTCTCTGGAGATCTAGGTCACTCACTTCCCTACCTTAGCTCCCAGTACCAGCCCCCTCAGTGGGCTGGTTTTGCCGCTCTCCTTGCCCAGTTCAAGAAGAGAGTGGGATACAAGGAAAGCAGCAATATTTATCTTCAAGACAGAGACGTGAAGAGTGTTCATGGAAGCTTGGGTGCAGGTGGGCTTAAGTGATGAGCTGCCAGCAGCACAGCAGGTCCCTGAAGCAAGGACAGTGACAGTACCTCCTGCCTCACAACAGAGGTGTGGTGGCAGCCCCTTGTAACAGGCAGCCATAGTGGCATCTGCTCATGTACCCCTACAGAAACACCCCTCACCTGCTCGGGGCAGATCCGTCCCTTCCCGCGGCTGCGTCCCGCTGCTCTGTGTCCCAGGTGCACAGCAGGATGGCATAGCCACAGCCTGGCTGTGACACCATCAGCTCTGGTGAGCCACCAGGGCCTGGGTTCACAGACAGGCTGTCCACCTACAGCAGGAGAAGGAAAACACGGAGAGAGTCGAGAACTCTGAAAGGTTTACAGGGCTCCTTGAAACTAAATTTGAATATGGCAAATCTTCTGATAGAGCTGAGCAGCAGCTGAACAAATCCAGCTGGAAGCAAAATGTCCAAGTTCAGTAAAAGGTTGGTTCCCTACCAAAAGCCACTTTAAAACAGCACTGGTACTTTCCACTAATGCTCTCCCATCAGGCAAGAGCAACTATTTCCCAGACCAAACCACCAGCTGCTCTGCATATACAGAAAAACCACTGGGCAAATCTCCTTTCAAGCCATCAACATGACAATTGTTTTGTTCATAAGACTGTGTTCTGTGCTTCTTCTCTTGAAAAAGCCACCTCTTGAATACTGTGAGACAAGTACTGCTCTGAACACCCTTTTCCTTACCTGACCTTCTAGAAGCCATTTCTTCAACAGGATCAACTGCCCAGAGACATGGTCTGGATTCTCCGATGAGTCCTCCCAGCGGAAGGCACGGACCACCCTGTCAGTGTAACCCACCACCAACTCACACTTCCCATCTCCATCTGTAGGGGAGAGAGAAAGACAGATGGACTCTCTCAAGCCCTAAGAGCCCAAACATGCAGAAACCACTCTGCTGGTTTCTATAGTTAGCATCCCTGAGGATCCCAACCCGGTAATGAAAACCTGCACTTCAGAAAAATTCCTGAAATTCCTGTTTCTCTCCTCCATGACTTGGCTGTGGTTTTTTGGAGTGTCTGTTACAGCAAGACAGTAATTTCCTTCTGCAAGTCCCCCCGACCTTCTCTCCCCACTGCCTCCCACACAAACTCCTTCACCCTGCATTCCCACACCAGCTTTGTGGCTCACCAATGTCATTGATGAGCATGACCTTGGTGTTGGCAGGAATGTGCTGCTTGAACACTGGCTTCTGCTCTTCTGCCCCTGCCAACTCATGGTGGCCTGAAGCATCTGGGTGCTTTGAATTCAGGGAAGTCAGGTCAAAAAGATGAAACCAGCCTTCTGCACTCACCGCCACCACGAAGTTCTGTGAGGGAAGAGAAGAACCTTTTGATTCTTCCTCTTTTAGAAAGTGCAGAAGCTGTCCCACAGCAGAGCAAAGGAAGAAACAAGGGTAGATCGATAAAGATCAATTCCTGCTACAGAGGCAACAGGAGGGTTTTGGCCAGCACACAAACTACTCTGCTATCGGCAGGGTCCAAACTTCTTGTTCATCTTTGTCAGACTATGGTATCAAGCTGATATGTGTGAAATCCTCAAACAATGCATGGCTTTCTCAATGCCCACGTCGGCTGTGCTCCCCACTGGAGGAAACACAGCTACGCTATTTTGGGCAGGGTGCCTAAACTGGGACCTTTGGACTCATTGGTCCTAGCTAAACCCCCAGAAACAGCAATCCAATAAAAGGAGTCAGAGTAGACCCAGTGGAATTTGCTTGGGAGTCCAGACTATTCCGTGTCTCAGTCCTGTTTGGATGACCTTAAATGCACACAGCCAAGTGGCGGAAGGACCACGGCCCACAGCAGACATCAGCACAATAAGGGCAAAAGCCACTGAGCAAAAGGAGCAACCCTCAAACCACCAAAGCCTTGTGGTGCTCTCACAAGGGCACATGGAAACCAAAAGTGCTCTCTGAAGATAGGATGGATTTCCATGCTCTCTAAAACCCACATGAGGCTCACAGAAAGATATCATATAAACATATATACAGAAGAACAGTTTAAAAACAGTAGTGCTAAAACTCTGAGCAAAGGCAGATCCTGGAGACAAAGCACCTGCAATCCGTCCTCCTCCATACTCAGCACATGACACGACCCTAATCTCCTAAACACCTCCCACATGGCCTACAGACACAGCTGAGAAGGTTTGGCTCCTCTCACCTTTCCTTTATTGCACACATCTCCCACACCGACACATGTGAGCTGCAAAACAAAACAAGGCCATCCATGAGAGAAGGCAACACAACCCAGCACCCTGGGATAAGCCCCTGCCCTACCCCCTCCCCTCTCACATAAAGAATCTCTTGAACTCCAAACAGCCTTTTGAAGGACAAGGAGAGCAGAGTCAAGGGACAGAAACACAACTGGTCTGGGGAAAACCCACAGTGCACAGAGCAGGGTAAAGGTGGGACAGAAGCCCAGTTTCTGTGTTCATCCATTGATTTGCTCATCACTTCCAGCCCATGGGGCTGTGGGCAAAAGCAGGGTCTTGAATAATTACATGAAAGACCTCAGAATCAGTTCTGGCTGCCATTCCTCTCTAGCCTACATATTCCTAAGCAAAGGACAAGAATAGCTGGCTGCACATACGACAAAAGGCCCAACCATTTAGAAATTTTGTCAACAACTGACCATTCCTTGGCAAGATCGCACAGCCCAGGGCTTGCTATCATCATTCTTGTAAACGTAGAGCTTTCCATTGGTGTCTCCCACCACGAGTTCATTCAGCTGTACAAGAAAAGTAGGAAGAAATCCACAATTACATTAACAGTATTCCTTCAACAGCAATAATTTTGGAATTCGTATCTAAAAATCACTCTGTGGGAAGAAGCAGCAAAACAAAGCAAGTTAAAGAGACAATCTTGAATCAAAATGGAAGGTCAGGGAAAATATAAAAGCCCTCATTTTATTCTTGCAGATAAAAGAGGTGGAGAACAGCTCCTTAAAGCAACATCCCATTACCCACTGTTTCTCCACTCACTGTTTCAGAATTGTGACACTGACTGTTTTAACATCCTGCTTGGCTAATCATCATCACTCCATCTTCCATCCTTCAATCTAGACTAAGTTGAATCATCTAAGGAAGATGATGGCAATGACAAAAATAACACCATCCAGGAACAGGATGAGAGTGCAAGAACACTTACAACAGATTTACACAGGATGTTCAATCTCACTGCTCAAGGGCTAAAGATATTTCAGAATGGTGATTATTTCTATAAAGATTTCTAAAAATCACCAACCACCCATGGTGACAAGCCTACTCCCATCATCCCATCTCCTGCATCATGCCTGTGTGTATTTAAATGGTGTGCATTTCATAACTCCCCGCACACCTTACCCTACATAACTTTTTATGGGGAAATCCCCTTAATCATCTACTGCATTACTAGCCATGACACCTTTCAGGATAAGGCTGTAAAAAATTTTGACTGTTGAGGACAGGAAACAGTTCACGTATAGCTGGTTAAGCTAACCTCTTCCTAGTTACAAACAAAGCAAAACCAACCATTTTTGGGGCTGATAGCAACACTCCCAATGCACATCCATCCACCACACGGGTCAAGAGACACCGAGACTTGGCTCTATCCTGTTTGTGAACTGCTGTGCCCAGCAAAGCACCCCGACATCCCCATCACTGTGACAGGTGAGTGTCTGTCTCCCTTTGGGAGCAGAAGTTAAGCTCCCCTCTGGCTCTGCACCACCCAGGCCACACCAAGGGTGACCGGCACGTGCAGTGGCGAGCGAAGCCCTGACCAGCTGCAGCCCAGCAAACATTCCCTTTGCAGGAGAACTCGGGGTGGGGGGAAGTCTGACCAAAGCCCTGCGTCCCTCACACCGCTCAGGCGGCCGCCAAGCCCCGTGTGTAACCCCAGGGCTTGAAGCCCCGCCAACTTCTGGCACCTGCCCTGAGGCCGCACCAGGCGCTCGGTGCTCCCCCTCAGCCCCGTCCCGGCCCCGTCTCCGAGGCGGCCCCGCGGGCACCCTCAGACGGGCCCGCTGCCCCACGGCCGCCCCGGCCCCGCCCGCCCCGGGCCCCGAGCTCGGACCGTGTCGTTGTCGGCGTCCCCCAGGCAGATGGCGTGCGGGAAGAGGCTGCCGGCGAAGTCCAGCGCCACGCACTGCACGTAGCTGACGGAGCGCATCCCGCGGCCGCAGGCTCCGCGGGGCCCGCAGCGCAGGCGCGCCGGGAATGACGGGAGCGCGGGGCGGGGCGGAACGCGCCGGCCGCCCCCGAACCACCCCACACCGTAAAGGACTTACACACGGAGAGACAGGCGGGGGGGGTTTACAAAGTCAGTACTGTAACTGTTTATTTTAAGCATTGGGGTTTTTTTCTCCATAAGGACATACATAAACGAAGTTTATAGCTGAAGTTTACATGCATGACCTCACTTATAAACACCAGTATGCCACCTTCTGCCGGCAACCAGACCCATTTGTAAAGACAGCACGGAACATCCTTTCAGCTGCCTGAATAGGGCATGTTTAGGGTCCTTAATAGATTTACATTCTCTAACATTTCATAGTTTATGAAGTAACAACGAGGGCACAGTGGTACTTTCAAGACTGCTCACACTTAACAACAGATGCACCATTGACCAGATTTTTTCAGATGTGCCACAGAAATCATCTCACTTTTTGCTTCCAGAAACACGTACATGTAGATTTTTGAAAACTGCTGTTGAACAATTAGAAATTTATCGTTAGGACTTGGCCCTATGTTTTAGCAGCAAAAACAGTTTCAGCCACAAGGGCTTGTATTTCCAGTAACAATTAGCAACAAATCAAGGTATTTACTTGCTGAAGGAAAAATACTCTGGCTTGGCATTCCTGCCCCCCTTAAATGTTCTTCTAGGTCTATAAATCCCTGCTTGTAACTCCAATTGACACTCACACAGTGTGGTTTCCCACAAAAGGTGGTAGTGCTTTGGTACAAGCTTTTCACATACATGGGGCTGTTACTAGTCAGAGTTCATGAAAATCACCCCCCTTACCTGGCACCCCTCTAAGGCTTTATTAGGCAAATGAAATCGGCATGTCCTTAAGCAAAGTGACCTCCCAAGCACTTCATCCTGCCTCTCTCCTGTCCCATCCACTCCATGAGGTTCCCCGTGCAGAGCGGTACAGCTCGCAGCTCTCACCAAGCTCCAACCCAGCAGCAGGTACTGAATTTGAGATCTGAGGCCCAGGGGCAGGGCAGCACTCGAAGCAGCCCTCGCACTGCTGTGGTGACAGTTCCACTGGCTCTCCCCCAGCCTGGAAGAACCCCACGAGTAAGTGCGTACACAGTACTTCTGTTACAGCAAAGGGGACTGTGAATCCACGTTGTATTACATGTTAAAAACAGGGATACTCTCTCCAATATACACACAATTCCAGCCCATGGCATGCCATGCAAAGACATCTTTCTCACCATAAAAAAGTCCATTTATTTTTGATCTGAGAGGAACAGATTTTCTACTTTCCTTCTGGAGAGCAGGCAAAAAAAGGTGTCCCTTCTGCCCGTGTCTCAGAGCAGGACACTGGAGATGCTGAATTTAACACCACATGATAGGATAAACAGTTGAGTTTGAGTACTATGTTTCATGCCTTCAGACAAACAAAAAAGCCCACCCCAACCAAAAGCCCCCACAAAATTCAAAAGCACACCCACTCCCAAACAAGACACATAAACTGCAGAAAGAAGCAGAATACTGAGTAACAGGTTTCTTGTGAGATCTGGGTAAGCAGACATTAGAATCACTCAGGAGTTTGTAGTTCATTAGAAGTATTCGCAATATGTAAGCCATTATCACTTACTTTCTCTTCAAAGCCAGTCACTTTCAGGTGTATTGGTTTTTTTCTTTCCTCTGGTCCAGTTTTACTATGTGGTGGGTGAAGAGGAAGGTAGCAATATGAACATATAATAAGCCCTAAGCATAGGTTACAGACTTGCTTTTTGAACAGTTTCCAGCAACATTTTTTTTCCCTTTTGCAAATATATGGGTAAATACTATATGAAATATTGTGGGAATTTTCTATGGTAACAAACAACAGAGAAAAGTAATCAGGACACTGTGGCTATGTGGACAAGAAAACACTGAATGACCAAAGGACAGTAAAATCTCTCAATTCTGTGTGAATTCCAATAAAAACCCACGAAAAGTTTGGTTTTCTTGAGTTTAATTGGAGCTTTATTACTTAAGCTGTGACTTCACAGTCTTCACCTTCAGCAATTTGCAAAGAGGAGGCATACAAGAAAGGTTACAATATTCCATGGAAGGGACTCCCTACTGAACAGGGGGAAAGAGGGCAAGCCCAAGGCAGAAGAACTGGGAGCGCCAATTTGTTCTTAAGTCTGATGTGAGGACTCCTGGAAAAAGCTGATTACTTGAAGGAAATCAAGGAAATAAATTTAGAAAGCAGAACCTGGGATTAAAGTAAGCTGGAACCAGGAAGAAACACCGATGTCAAAACGGGAACTACCAACCTGTCATCCTCAGCTCTGTGCCTGGGAAGATCATGGAACAGATCCTCCAGGATGCTATGCTAAGGCACATGGAGGACAGGGAGGTGACTGGGGACAGCCAGCACAGCTTCACCAAGGGCAAGTCCTGTCCGACCAGCCTAGTGGCCTTCAATGATGGACTCCACCAGTGGACAAAGGAAGGGCTACAGGTGTTGTTTACCTGCATTTCTGCGAATTTCCGCTTTAGACACAGTTCCCCACATCCTTCTCTCTACATTGGAGAGATTCAATGGGTGGACTGTTTGATGGGTAAGAAATCGGTTGGACGGTCACATCTACAGGGTAGTGGTCAACAGCTCAGCGTCCCAGTGGACACCAGTGACAAGTGGTGTCCCTCAGGGGTTCATACTGGGACCAGTGTTACTACCATCTTCATTAATGACATGGATGAAGGGATTGAGGGCACCCTCATCAAGCCTGCAGATGACACCAAGCTGAGTGGTGCAGTTGACACAGCTGAAGGACAGGATGCCAGCCAGAGGGACCTCGACAAGCTTTAGAAGTGGGCCCATGTGAAACTCATGAGGCTTTAACAAGGCCAAGTGCAAGGTGCTGCACCTGGGTTTGGGCAACTCCTGGTATCAATAAAGGCTGGGAGAAGAACATCTCCGGAGCAGCCCTGCCAAGAAGGATTTGGGGGTGCTATTGGAGGAGAGGCTGGACATGAGCTGGCAATGCGCACCCACAGCCCAGAAGGCCAATTGTAACCTGGGCTGCAACCAAAGCAGCGTGGGCAGCAGGGGAAGGATGGGATTTTGATCCTCTACTCTGGTGAGACCCCACCTGGAACACTGCACCCAGCTCTGGGATCCCGAGCACAGGAAGGACATTGACCTGTTGCAGCAAGTCCAGAGGAGGCCCACCAAAATGATTAGAGGGATGAAGCACCTCTCCTTGTGAGAAAAGGCCAAGAGAACAGGGACTGTTCAGCTTGGACAAAAGAAGGCTTCGGGGTGACCAAACTGTGGCCTTCCAGTACCTGAAAGGAGCCTACAAGAAACATGGAGAGAGACTATTTACAAGGACAAGTAGTGACAGCACAGGGGGGAATGGCTTCAAACTGAAAGAGGGCAGGTTAAGATTAGGTATTAGGAAGAAATTCTTTGCTGTGAGGGTGGTGAGGCACTGGAATAGGCTGCCCAGAGAAGATGTACGTGCTCTNCACTGCACCCAGCTCTGGGATCCCGAGCACAGGAAGGACATTGACCTGTTGCAGCAAGTCCAGAGGAGGCCCACCAAAATGATTAGAGGGATGAAGCACCTCTCCTTGTGAGAAAAGGCCAAGAGAACAGGGACTGTTCAGCTTGGACAAAAGAAGGCTTCGGGGTGACCAAACTGTGGCCTTCCAGTACCTGAAAGGAGCCTACAAGAAACATGGAGAGAGACTATTTACAAGGACAAGTAGTGACAGCACAAGGGGGAATGGCTTCAAACTGAAAGAGGGCAGGTTAAGATTAGGTATTAGGAAGAAATTCTTTACTGTGAGGGTGGTGAGGCACTGGAATAGGCTGCCCAGAGAAGATGTACGTGCTCTACCCCGGAAGTGTCCAAGGCCAGGCTGGATGGAACTCTGAGCAACCTGGTCTAGTGAAGGGTGTCCTTGTCCATGGCAGGGGGAACTAGATCTTTGAGGTCCCTTCCAAGTCAAGCCATTCTATGATGCTATGAAAATGCAAATAAACCAAGCAGAGTAAATCCAGACAGAACCCAAACAGTAACAGAGGCTGAATGAATAAATAAAGTCACTAGGATTAAACCAGATTTATGCTGCCACTCAGCTTCTCGAACAGCCACATAAAGCTGTAACTGACTGTGGCATGGTGGCTTCAGCCTCTGCTCCCTTGAAGCCACTATCCAACCAGGTAGAAAAATAAAGGTCTAATTCACTGGAAATTCTTTCATTTACAAAACTAATGGAATAGGGTTTGTTTTTATGCTTCTGCTTCAACTTCTGATTTATCTTCAACTCCATTCTGCGCATCTTTCATTTCTGCATCTTCAGTGTGGCTTGTCTGAAGAGTAGCAGATGACTAAATAGAGAGACAAAGAAAATATATTAATTTATTATACAAAACTGCTAGCACAAACATTGTTTGATTCTTATCACTTGGAAAGCTTGTCTAACCTGCAAGACTGAATTAAGATATTAGGATCTTCAGCCAAGAGAAACCAAAAATTTTCATGCATCTTCCAAACCAGAAGCAATACAGAGGAGGCCGAAATGTAACACTGGTATTAGGTGGTTATGATTCTTAATGTGGCCTGCACCCACTTGCCACACAACACTTTCCTAGGAAAGTCTTTTAACTAAAATTCATTTACGAAGCTTCTTCAGGAACTGCTTTTGCCCTGCTTCAGTATCAATAGGATTCATTTTCAGCCATTCCCACGGCCTACCCCGACCCAACTTGTAACAGGCACACTTGCACTCAGAATAAGAAGAAATATCTTTGTTGGACAACTAGTTTTGTGAAGAGACACTTCCTTTCAACAGCAGTGATTCGGATGTCCCCTACAAGAGCTTAGCTGGAAGAAAATATGATCTGACAAGGTGGCTGCTCTAAAGCCCTCTCCTTTGGGCATCTTCCTCATAAAAAGGTGTGGAAGGCAGAGAGCCATGAGGTAGGGGTCCAAGGTCAGCTTTTACAATAGGACACAACCAGCACATCCTGGCCTTGCAGTAATTTTCAAACACAGTAAAGGGAGGTAAAAATGTCTTGGCTTGCTCATCTCAAAACCTAGTGCAATGAAATTGCTATTCCAGCTGTCAGCCCAGCATCAGTCAAGCCCTGTTTTATGATGATCTTACATGAACCAGACCAAAACCAAAGTCTGAAGCATGTAATGCTGGGAGAGGGGAATAAGAGGGGAAAAACGGGCAGAATCCTTAAAATCTTACACCAACTTGTCTGCAACACAACACCACATTCAAAAGAACATTCATGCATCAAAGGTCAATTTTTCATCCTTTGAAGCGTTCTGTAAAGCACACAAGAGCTAAGTCTTCTGGCCACAGAAAATCTGTCAGCTAGCAGTCCTGGGCTTAAGATAAGGTGATGAACATCCCGACCTTCAAAAATTCACTTCACAATGTGAACTTCTCAAATTAATGAAATTAACTACTGATGTGAGAGTGGCTGTTGAATTTAACAGACTGTGTCAGGAATATCAGAACTGCAGTCCAAACTACCTTCTTAGCAATCAGAAGACACTTAGTAAACTCCTTCCTCCAGAACTCTGAACTTCTACTACACCATCACAATAGACACTGCCGGAGCTAGAGTAAAACATTATAAATGCAGAAAGAGGAAAACAAGATTTTCTTGCAAGAAAACTACCTCAAGACTGGCCCAGGGAGTAAGCATCCTTTACAGTTAGCAGTTCCATCAATCCCATTTCATATAAAACCATATTCTTTTACAGTAGGCCAGATGGCTAAGAGAAAAAAAAACACCCAGCACATTGCACATTCCCAAGATCATGTAACTTGGTGGGGACAATTCACGAGGCCAGTGGCATCCAGGCCTGTATCAGCAACAGTGTGTCCAGTGGCACCAGGACAGGGGTTGTCCTCCTGTACTTGGCAACGGTGAGGCCACACCTCGAATCCCATGTCCAGTGTTAGATGGCAAACCTTAACCTTTCATTTACATTTGGATGGAGTCCAACCTATGGGGTTCTACAACTTTAAAATGATTCTGTCCCAAGTAGACAGGGAAACTGGAACTACGTGCCATGTTTTTCCAATATCCCAAACAGTCTGCAGTGCTAAGACTATGAGTCTGTTTTTTGCCAAGAATATTGCTCTACCAATTATTTGTCTTAGGAGCTGAAGAAAGCACAAAGCTCTTTTGTACTTTTAGTGGGTATAGCTTCTTTCAGCAATCCACTCTTCCTCTCCCCACAGATCTTGCCGTGTCCCACACCTAGTGGAAGAAGCCAGATTCCCAGCAGCTGTGCTAGCTGAAAGGAACCTTCACAACAGAGCCTGACAACTGGCAATTAAATCCAGCCATTTCAAAAGTGAAGATGCCTAACAGTGAAATAATTCTAGTTTAGTTGCTGTATCTTTATATTTCTGAGATTTTTTATTGAAGCCTACCAAAATTACGATACTGTGTGGCTTTACATCACTATGTCTAAAAGGACAGAATACTTTCTTTCAAGCTCCAATAAACAAGGACTGCAGACATCAGGCTGCTTTAGCTAAAAAAAGAAGAGAGTAAAGCACTTCATGTAGGAAACGGTCAGCTGACAGTCTGAAATGGCTGAAGTGTCAGGACACACTCTGAGGATACCCTGCCTCTGCAAAGACTCAATGACACAGTTGACCAAAGGAAATTAACGTACCAATATCCGACAATTTTTTATAGCCTCCATGCAAAATCTGGAAAGGTGAAAATTACCTCACAAAATACAAGTTTCTGTACTTCCCAGTGTTACAGAGGAAATTTGAGGCTGATATAAATCCCACATTTATCTGACAAGGTATAGGTCTATTTTGTCCTTCTAGACCATCATATTTAAGGAAAAGAAAGAGAACGTTTTCTTAAGATATGTGATTCTCACCAGTAACTTGGAAATGTTTCTTGCTAGCTGTTACAATCTTGTTATAACCTGTATTCACATACTGCCATTATTAACTGAACTAGTATTTGCTAAAATTCTAGTGAAAGCTTATTAGCAAAACCATCCACACAGTAGAATAATGACACCTCATAAGCAGTGACATCTGAAATGGAGACCATCAACCACATCTTAATGTCTCGGTGAGAAGCAAGATGGTGCACAGCCCCTTCTGTATGACAGACACGAGTTCTCACTAGATGGGCCCCCCAGGCACCAGAACAGCCTGTTCTTCTCAACAGGTTCTAGAAGAATAGGTGCTTTTTTCAGTTCTGGAACATTATTATGTTTGCATCTCATCACTTCAACTGCTTTCTGATTAACACTGGTCTGTTGCAAATTCAGCTGAAATAGGTAAAAGCCTTCTGTGCAATGGCTGGTAATGCTGGTTTTCCTGTTCAAACAGGACGGCCCAATAATTTTGACTATTAGCATTTAGAGTTCCATCCCTGCTCCCCAAAGCAGTCTACTTGAGTGTTCTCCTGCTATAATTATCCATACCAAGAAGTAAGCCGAGTACCTAAACCACTGTTCCTTGTCTAACACGTGACACCGCCTCCTGTAATCTCTGGAGTAGTGTTACTTACCTTCAAGTCTTTGTCTGCAAGCCTTTGGAACATGTTGGCGTACATCTTCTTCTCCTTCTCATGCTGCTCCCGTATTTTTTGCTGACAAGTCACCAGTTGCACTTTGGCAGCTTTGTTACTTGGATAAAGTTGTATCACTTTCTGGAAATCTGCTCGGGCCAGCTCAAAGTCATTGACAGCCAAGTGAGCTTCTCCACGCCGGAAGAGGCCTTTTTCATTGTTGCTATCCAATTCAAGTGCCTGCATTCAAAAAAACCCAAAACCAAACCACAGTCAGTAATTTTTTTTCTTTTGTAAAAATGATACGCAGTCAGAACACCAGAGACTGCTAGGAACTGTACCTTCTGATGTAGACTTACGAGTCTTGTCAGGGCTTACTAATAAACGGAGTGGAATGCAGTAGAAATAAGTACAAAGAGGAATCAATACAGTAGGTTATTTGACAAGAGAACCAGCAAGTCTAAGATTTAGTCAGGCACTAATCCTGCTCTTTCAAAGACCTTTGCCAACATGACTACATTCACCACAACTCAAGTGTTTCTTACTTCTAAACACTTGAATATTCTCAATGTAGCGGCAAGTTAGTAGATGTTCAAAGGGCACTAATTACAAAAATAATCTGTTGGGTATTTTTAGTGTACTAAAAATTCTCTACTACCCAAATGCCAGCTGGTAAGAAAGACCAAACACCACATGGCCTGTTGTCCCTAAAATTTTTAAAGCAAGAGATAAACTGTCAGACTGCTTGTGCAGTTTAAGAATAAATAAACTCCCACTACCTTGTTGCAGTTCTCCAAAGCCTGGGAGTATTCCTTTAGCTTGAGATGGCACATAGCTAGATTAAGGTGGGCAGCAAGCCTCAAGCTTTTGGCTTTTGATTCCTCCTCCTCGGAGAGTCCCGACTCGTGCTCCAGCCATGACACAATCTTCTTGTACTGTAATGCTGCCCGCTTGTATTTCCCCTCCTGTAAACAAGGCAGTTCAATTATCACACAGATCACCAAGGTAACTTTTATCTCCCTCTCGTCCCTTTTGCCTACCTTGAGCAACAGATCTAAAAAACCCATTTGATCAAAAAGTAACTTCTATCATCAAAAATACACTACTTCTGAGAGCCATTCCTGCACAGGATCAGAAAATCTTTAGGAATACTCAACTGGTTCCCCAGTAGAGCTGGGGGTATATGCCAGCATTGATACTTCACTGAACTCCCACACGTTATATTCAACTTCTGATGCAAAAAATAAGGGAAGATGGGCATTCTCAAAATGAAATACAGAGATAACAGGAAACTCTTCCTTTAGCTGGTTAAATTGCTTTAAACAGCTTCTCCACACATCACCCAAATCAAAGTTTTTCATTCACAGCACTGTCCCACAGCAGGAACTGAAATACTGTACACCCCACAGTGTTATCCGTAGATACAGCAAACAGCTCTAAGAGAGAGCTCCCTGCAGAGTTAGTTCTTTGGATAATACAACTGAGTTTCTCTTTTTTTAAAGACACATTCCCCTTCAGTTCTCCCTTTAAATCTCACAGAATACAATGACCACCACTCAGAAATGACAGAGGCTGTAATCATCACTATTAACTCATGACATGGACTAAGAAATTCTGCTATTACTTGGGGACTGTAACTTACCTTGAAGTACTGAGTGCCTCTCTCCTTTACAATGCAGCTCTGTTCCAACTTCTCATCTGTGTTCATTTCCCAAGACTCCTTAGCCTACCCAAACAGGAACAGTTCCAGTCAACTTCAATACAACTTCTATGGAAATCAAGTGGCTATGTTATTTCCCACTAACAGTATGGTAGAAATAGGTTTGGCAAAGCAGAGCTTTGCACTGCTACTGGAAACCAGCCTAGGGCACGAGAGATGGCAACAGACAGGGATACAGGAAGAATAAACATCATTTCAGCCAAGAGCTCCCAGCATGTCACCATCGTCTCTGGCAACAGTGGCCTCCCTGTTTCACATCACCATTCAAGGATTCCATTGTCATCCTTTAAGCTGTACTCCCACTTCTTCCCCCACCCCCGGATCTCTTTGAGATTTCATCTCTTGTTCCCACCTTTTCAAAGCTTTTGAGTTTCACTTCATACTGCAGCTCTGCGTCTGGAGGGATCTTAAATTTCTCATTCCCAGCACTTCCAAAACCATAGCTGTAAAATGGGGGTGGGGAGGGAGAAACAAACATTATAAAGAGAGTTCGAAACATCCAGCCATATTTGCTACATAGGAAGATGGAGACAAAAACCCCACACAAATATGGGATGTGCATAAATTATTATTACAAGAAAAAGGCTTGAATTCTAGATACAATTCTAAAATTAGCAAGTACAAGATAGAAGAAAGTAAGAGAAACCTAGTGTTGATTTCATTAATCTCTTAGCAATTCCTATTATTTTATTATTTTTTTAGTTTACTTGAAAGAAAAGCAAGCAATCCCTCTATCAAGAAAAAAAAACCAAACCAAAACAGCCAACTTTCAAGTTATACTTATCATGTTTTATATTCAGGGTCTGAAACTGTTGCCTTCAGAGCACCTGTATTTTAGTTCTATTCTTAGAAAAGCAAAGACAATAAATACCAAGATTAAGTGAGCAGCTGTACACCTAACAAACTGCTAATCAGTTGATAAACAGGAAATGCCTACAGAAAGGTACTGCAGTGCAACTTAAGTAAGAAGCTGCATATTAGCAGGAAAACCCTCTAGATCAGATTTCTTTGCTTTTCTGCTGCCATCAGGCTCAGTTCCAGTTTAAAAAAACCTCAATAAAAACTGAAATAAATCAAAGTTTGATGAAAACAATCTGTGCGACTCCACTTGTTGTTTCAGATGTGTTCTCACTGTAAAGAGACAATTCTGCCTATATCCAAGTCTACATATTGCACTGTTTTACAGTAAGCAGTCATGAAGAAGGATCACAAAAATCTAAGAGAGCAACAACATTTTTTTTAAATATTCAGAGGTCAACATCACAGAGACTTAGGTAACGTTTTTCTGGAGTGCTACTGCTTCATTATGAAGTGGCAGAGCAATCTCAGCTCAATACTTCTCATGTCAGTTTTTTGGGGCTGATCCAAGTTTTTACCACAGCACTGAAAAAAGCTGAACGGCATTATAACAAAACATTTCTTTCTTGCCAGATGATTAGGATAAGCCCTTCCAGTATCAAACACCAGAAACAGCATACCTGGGTTTGAGATAGAACACAGATTCCTCCGATTTCTCCATTTTTTGAATTGCTTTCTCCAGACCGTGAGGAATATCGAAGTTTTCGCCTTCTCCAATCTCAAACCGCAACTCCCGCTTGTCAAAAACACGATCTCCATATCGGCCTTCAAACTGGACTGGTAACAACAACCAGGACAACAGAGACAGAAATCAGAAGGTATCTATGTATGGCAGTGGGTGGGCACCCAGGAGCACACAGGGAGTTCTACACAGGCAGGCAGCACATACAAGATGTGTATGAGGCCAAAGCCTCCTCCTAAACAATCTTTTCTCCTTTAGCAGCTACCTATGGCACGGTGGCTACTGGCAGCAAACAGAACTTCTGCTGTAAATTTAACAATCCCCCTTTTTTTTGTTCATTTTAGTGTTTGTTTTTTCCACTCCAACGACAAGTGCCAGAATGACTTCCCCTCTTGTTCCTCAGCACATGGAAATACTTTATCAGACTCAATCACCTTTTGTGATCAGATAAGCACTTCAACAGAATCAGTATCACCAGAAAACACAGCTGCTGCTGGAAAATGTAAACCTTGCTAGAAACAGGAGAAGGAAAGCTTGCTCTAGGTTGTTAAGTTACTTGGTACAGAAAAGAGAAGCCACGTATTCCTCTCTCTGAGGACATGCAGTTGTGTGAAAAGATTCTGCCATCCCACATGGCAAACCCATTTACTATTTGTGTAACAACACACTTACTCTCTACAAGTGCATCCTCATTGGGCTTGGAGTAGCCCTCCCCTTTTTTACGGATTCTTCGGATGATGCCACCATCTTCTTCATCAGTGAGGTCCTCCCCCTTGAACTCAAAAAGTTCTATCTGTGGAGGGAAGAAAAGCCTTGCATTTATTCTCATTACACCAATTCAGTAACTCACTGAACTTGCTCTTTAAAGATCTTTGAAACTTAAATCTAAACTCGCTGCTGCAACTAATTGCTTAGGATTTTTAAGAGCTAGTGTTAATGTAGGAGATAGGTATCCAGTCTGAATCTCTGGATCTTCACAAGCCCTCCCAAGTAAATGTACATCACAGTTTGAAGTGGGAGTACCACGATGGCGTAGAAAAACAGTCTAGTCACAAAAGATATTTATCATTGTTGCTATGAAGTGAAGAAAAAAAATTCACATCCTACGTTTGAGTAAAACAATAGTGAAAACAGCACAGAAAGCGCAAGCCATTATAATCAGCATTGTTTAGACTACTTATTTTTTTTAAAAAAAGTTCAGGGCTAATGCTGTGGAGGTTCCTGACACTGAAGTTAAGATACCTGGAATGCAAAAGGAATTGAGTATCTACCAGTACTTCCACTTTTTATTATAACTGACACCTAGTAACAAATAATATTCTGGTCTTTCTCTTTAGTCAGTCTGAAACAAGTCATTCCTGAATATCCTACTGATGACCATACAGGTGTGTCCCTCCCCTCTTTTTTTTTCCCCGACCTGAACAATACTATTCTATGGAATATATCGATTTATATTGCTCAGCAAAAGCAATCACGAAGAAGAAAAAACAAAACCACCACCAGATCAAGAAAAAAAGAACTTCCAAACCATAGGACATGCATTATTTCACGTCATAGAGAAATGCTGATGTGATGACACAGGTACAAAATCTCTTAATGTAAGTTTTAGAGGGTCTTTTGCTAGGCAACTAGTACAAAATTTTGGTATGGTGATACGCACTTGCAGAAGAACCCTGCTGATACTGTGTTAGGTAATAAAAAGTAAACCTAGGTAAAACTAAAAAAGTGGAAACTTTAAAGTTTAGCTGCTTGAGAGTCATAGTAGCCAGAAACTACTTTAACCTAATAAAACTCCAGAAAATTTTCTGGATCTAAGCTCCAACCCACACCCCCAATCAGGACACACCCAGCACTGCTTACTTGTTGCAGCCGGTGAGCCCCAGGCTATTTTGTTAGGGAAGCACAAAACCATCACAGGCAGCTTTGGTGCTTTTCCTTCTGCCCTTTTCCCTCCACCATTACTGCCTAGGCAGGCATTAGGGGCTATCAAGACTCATGAATGAAACACTACTTTTACCTAAACACATACCCAGAAAATGGAGAGGCCAGACTGGCAGCATTAAGAAAAGCCCCGTGGGAAGTGGATACCCTGGGTGACTAGATCGGATGGACTCAGTGCCAGTCTGATGGAACAAATCCCATCTTGCGGTTCCAGCTTTTATTTATCCCAGTGCCAGGTTTTACCTCTTGTTGCAGGACAGTGAAAGCTTCTCTGCTTTCTGCTGTCCATGTGCATCCTCTGTAGTAGTGCTAAGCCCTTAAGAATGCTCCCCTGTGCTGCCAAGGTGGAAGGCCTTGAGCTTTTAGCTTGCATTTCAATCATCAGCTCAGCCCTGATTACACCTGGTGTCACTTGCATAGAAGCACACAGCACTCCCAACATGTGCAGTTTGATCCAATGTAAGTAAGCCATGAGTAACTTCAGACTTCTATGTAAGAAAATGCTGTTTATGAACAGCTCTACATGACACTATTTTTCAGAAATAATGGTATTAATTTTGATGTACTCAAAGTGAGTAAGTTGTCATCCCTTAGAGGACACTACCTGCTAGCAATATTTTTTCAATCCTTCCACACAGAATATATCGTTAATCCTATTACTCAGAAGCCCATGGATAAAAAGAAATGCAAATACACTATCCAAATGTAAAGCAAATTCAATATCCAATTATGTGAAGGCCAATGGCACCCGGCCTGTACCAGCAATAGTGTGGCCAACAGGTCCAGGGCAGTGATTGTCCCCTGTAATGGGCACTGGTGAGGCCACACTCAAATCCTGTGTGCAGTTTTGGGCCTTTCAATTCAGGAAGGACATTGAGGTGCTGCAGCATGTCCAGAGAAGGGCAACAGAGCTGGGGAAGGTTCTGGAGCACAAGTTCTAGGAGGAGCTGCTGAGGGATCTGGGGGTGTTTAGCCTGGACAGAAAGAGGGTCTGAGGGAGAACCTTCTCATTTTCTACAACTCCCTGAAAGAAGGTTATAGCCAGATGGGGTCAGTCCCTTCTTCCAAGTAACAAATCACATAACAAGAAGAAATGGCCTCAAGGTGCACCAGGAAGAGGTTTAGAATGGATATTAGCATTAGAACAGGCTGCCCGGGGAAGTGGTTGAGTCACCCTCCCTGGAAGTATTTAGGTGTAGATGTGGCACTTGGGTTCAGTGATGTGGCACTGGGATTTATTGATGGACTTGGCAGTGTCAGATTTATGACTGGACTCGATGGTCCTTAAAGGTCTTTTCCTACCCAAATGATTCTATGTATCATTTACTCTTCTTAACAGATGCTCATTGTTTCCAAAAAAATCTATACAGATTTTACTCAATGAGCTATTTTTACCTTTCTCAGATATTAGATAAAGCATTCAATCCTAGAGTAATCATCAGTTTTAAAACTTTCCTTATACTCCCAATTGTAGGATTCCATTCAATTTATTAAGTGCTTTAGAGCAAAGTAATTTTAAAAGTCACACTTAAAAAAAGAGTCTGCCTTCTCCCAGGTAGAATTTATTTTGAAGCAATTGTTGGCAAATTGAACTGTTTCAACAGTAAGAAAAATATAGCCTCTCCAAACGCTGTTGAGACTGTCAGGGTATGCTCCAGAAAAAGCTTTAATGTCATCCTCCACGGGAAAAATCAAACACAAGTCTCAGCATCCTGAGCATCCATTCTCACTTCTGAAATAACACACAAGAGACAGCTGCTATTTCCACCCCCTTTTGGGAAGGAGGAGGAAGATGTGGGGGAAATGACTTTAAGATCAGTCGGAAACAAGTTCTCTCCTCTCCTGGTGAGATTCAGGGACACCAAGGATAACTGGCTCCATGCTCACCATGACATGCAGCTCATCTCCAGGAGACCAGCTGGCCATGTGAGTTGTCAAACTGGGTTACCCAGTCACCAAACTCAAGACTGCTGAGTGTGTCACAGGGATAAAGTGAGTGCAGAGGACTTCATCTGTGGTGGCAAGATTGATCAGTGTAGCCTGGATGCACAGAGAGACTTTGGTAATGAACCAGCAACCTGAATCCAAACTGGTTTCACGGTGCTTTGAGGCTGATCAAAACACTCAGCTCTACAGAGAAGAGCTCATAATTGCAGGGCTGCTCAAGTATTATATTCCAGCAATTTACATGGGGCAATTACCTCTTTTCTCCCTGAAACAGGGAGAAATCTCTTATGAGATTACATTAAGGTTGTGAAGAAAACACAAGTAAGTATGAAAAATGTATTTCTGAGGGCATTAATTGCTCTTTCTGTTGTTGAAAACTTCACAGCATTTAATGTATCATTACTGTGTGTTATGAAGTGGAATAAAGATTTTGTTTTCTTAGCTACCTCACAGTCTGTCACTGAAATAGTCTGCCCTCCCAACCTGCCTTTCCTGCTATGAATCACTGTAACTGCAAAATTACAACTGAACACTGGAGATCATTCAAGTGTTTTAGAAACTCATGAAGAAGGGAACCCAAACCATTACAGAGCAGTGGCAGCCAGACTAAAACTTTGTCCACACTACCCAAAACTGACCATATTGTTTTCCTTAAAAAACCTAACAATGTCCTTTTGAAAGGATTTGCATCACATGTTATTTCAAGCATACAGTTTTACTGACCATCTCTTACTTACCTCAAAAATCAGTGTGGCATTGGGAGGTATCTTTGGGGGGCTCCCAGCTGAGCCATAGGCATATTCTGGCTTACACGTAATCCGACAGATTTCACCGATCTTCATAGTGGCCACAGCAATGTCCCATGCTTTGATCACCTCACCTGTACAAGTCAAATGCCAATCACACATGAAAAGCATGCTCAGCTGAAACTGAGCATCATCACTTTTGGTATACAAAAGCTAAGGCAGCAGAAATACTGAAGAACTTGTGCTCATTCTCATTTACGTAAATCAGTTTTAAGACTAAGCAAATTCTGAAATTTCCCAGGGACCCAAATTTGACACAAACATTTCTTCATTCTAGGTGTAACAACCCTTTTCATAAAATAACAGAACAGAGACATGGGCTGAAGTGCTTGGCACAGGCTCAAGTACGAGGAAGTAACAATAAACTTTTCCAAGAGGAAGGCCTTAGGGTGAGAGATTGCCTGCTCCTGTTTTGAAAACAATCCAAAACAGCCTTTTCTGTCTGTACTTTATCAGCTGGCAAAAAACAGCACCAGTGGTAACTAAAAGTTACACACATTTGTAACAGAAAGGGGGAGGAAAGTAGTAGTACTCCTTCCAAAGCAAGAAAAACTGTAACAAAACCCTCTCTTTTACTCAAGTTCTCTTAATTGCTGTTCCTTTCGACTCATCAAGCAGCCTTTCCATTAGTCTTGCATTAATCACTTAATATCAAATTGCAGTACAATTCATTTACCTCTTTTTAAAAAAGGAGGTATTACCTATTTTTTAAAAAGCAGAAGGTAAGGAACTGCCAGGGAAGAATGAAAGACTGAGTAACAAGATTTGCTGGAACAATGATGCTTAGATTTTGGCATTCAAAAAATGAAAGATTTTGACAATGAAGAGATGCACTGCTCAAAGATTCATATTTGGGTCAATTTCACAACTTTGCGGAAAAGAGAGTATGTTTCATCATGAGACAGCTGACAGCTGCCTCTGTGTACCCTGTCCCAGTATTTGGTCACAATTAAGCACTCCTGAACTGAGGTCTGCCCCCCAAAAACCCCCAACCAACAAAACGCATACTCTGGCTATTTAACTACCCTTTATCTCTACATTTCAGGGCAGATTTGCTCCCCTGGAGTGCTTTGTCTGAGGCCTGTGATTTCTTCAGCAGGTCTCTCAAGGGCTACACGTTTTCTCGTTGAGAAAGATCTCCAAGACATTCTGACTGGGCCATTCTAAGAGCATATACTCCGTGAACAAAATTAAATAACAACTTTGAAAAGCAAAGGAGCTACACAAGCAAGGAAATCCCACCTTCATTATTACCAAAACTGATCAACACCAAAGATATTACCTTTCCCCAAGTCAAAAGAGAATTTGTCTTTTCTGTCCAGACTGGAGTCAAATTTTGTGCCATCGAGAAGCCATCCTGTGTAATGGACGGTCACTTTATCACCTATCATCGGAGACTCTGTCCCACTGCCTTCCCTCTTGACAACCTGAGGAAAACAGCAACCAGCGTTAAGATGATGGAAATAAAGTCTGCCCATCGGACGCGAACCGCAAATACCTAGATGCGTGTGTTATCATCTTCAGTAGATAAAGGATTTGCAGGTTTCCTTCAGTCACCTGGAAATGGACTGGCTGTTCTTCCTGCAGATTAGCAGTGCTGCAAATGCAGAACCTCAAGATGGCTGTGCTGTGATACAAGAATTTAATAGGCAACAGTTGGCACCAGCTTACCAGACTTCCGCATCTCTCCTTGGCCATGTCACTTACCTCACCCCTACAAGATTTTAAAACGTTCTTGAAACTTATACTGGTCAAGTATTAGGCAGGTTTTTCTTTCTTTATTCAAGTATTTGCCTCATCATCTCTGTATCATCACACCTGAGTTTAGTGTTCTAGGCAAAGCATTTAAACACGAGAACGAGGTGGTTCTTTCCATGCAAAGTCTATTCCAGTACGTAATCTGGAATTATTCAAGTTGACCTAGGCAGTTTAATGAAGGTTAGCAGAATCTCACCCCAAGCAGGTTAGTTCTATCAGCCTGCAGAGTAACACTTGAAAATTACTGTATCACAGTAATTTTTCTCCCCACAATTCTGCCATGGATGGTCAGCACCCCTCAACAGCCTCACATACAGTTGCAAGGATTTGATTTTCTTCTCAGGGTGCTCCCCAGCCTGCCCAGCAAGACAAGCATTAAACAAACCTACACTATTCAGAAAGTAAGATGGGACGATCTCTCTGGTGTTCATTTGAAGTTTATATAAAAATAGAGAATAACAGTGACGTATCTCATAGGCAAGGATGTGAGGCCTTGCCTGTAACAAAATTCCTGAAGTTCAAATTTGAATTTTTCCCAATAGAGACTGAAACTGCCTAACTCCGAGCCAAAGTTCTGCATTATTTTAGCGAGGCAAAAGGGGACCAGTGCAGGACCCTATTTGCTTGCATCATGGAGACCTGGGAAACATTCTGATATACAAGACAGACATCTCTTCAAGGGCACTTACAAGGCATCCCTCCTTTAAATGTCACGTTTCTATATCAATCGTGTTTTTCACTGAAGGACACAGACCTTTGGGAGTCTCCTTCACAAATTTCAGTTTCCTGCAACCCACCACTGTCAGTCTCCCACCATCCCTGTGACTGACTATACAACCGAAATGCCAGTAACCCTCCATCCAAAGCCAAAGCTTTATCATCAACAGCTTCTGTCAGACTCTTAACAAGCTGAAAGCACCTCACTGAACACGTAAAAGAAAAAAACAATTAACAAACAAAACCTAGAAAAAATCCTACCTGCTGTTCCCTAAGGAGAGGATGCTCAGCCTGGAAAGGGATGCCTGACCTCACACAGCACACCACCCCTTTACCCTGCACCAGCACAACAGCAGTTATTAGCATTACAAAACCCATCTACTGATGTCGCCCCAAGGAAGGCAAAAGTTCAAGCAACCACTCTCACAGAGAGAAGGAAACAGAAGTATGAGAAAAAACGTGTGAATCAGGTAAGCAACCTAACCTACACCATGCTTAGATATATATCTGTATAAAGCAGATGCAAACTAGCACTTTAAAGCAGCCCGTCTGATGTAATTTTGAGACATTAACTGCATTTAATGGAAATTTCCTTAACTTTACCAAATGCCATATTCTTGTGGTGTCACACCAAGGTATTCTAGGTAATAAATACCTCGTTTTCATTATTTATGCAGTTTATTCTTTTGCATTTGTTCAATTTTGAAGAGACTGAAGTTTCACTTCTGAATATGGCAATCCTATTTTCTGTATGGTTTACATTTTCTTTTCAGATGGAGAACTAGGATTTTTCTGTTCATATGGGATTTCAAATTATTTATTTCTAAACTTAAATACTTACTCTAGGAATTGTGCAAGCATATTCAGCAATATCAGGTAAAAACTGTGGACACTATTCTGATATAAAGCTAACAAGCAAATAAGCACACTCCTGGAATCACTGCAGCAATACCGGTACAAAATTGGTGTAGGTTAGTTCAGAGCTAGACCCCTGATTTCAATACATGCATTTTGCACTCCAGCAATTTCGAGAAAAATAAAACCCATGAAGGCTGGACTTCATGACCTCTACAGTATTTTGCTTATCAAGTCACAGCCTAAATTTCTGTGACTTTCACAACCTCAATTCGTTTGCTAGTATGTTCTACTCCCCTCCTTTTAAAAAATTTAGTTTAAAAAACCCAAAAAACACCTGCTGCTTCCCCATCCTCAAAAAGCAGGTACCCCATGAATTAGGCAGACCCTCACTGCCTTCTACCATGCTCAAGGGATCTGGGCAGCCGTGCACATGAGAACTCTGAGCTGATACTGTACTACGTGCAAAACCCAGAAATTCTCACCTAAGCATGCTAGCAGGAAACGTGGGAAAGCAGGAATACAGAAGCCAACGTTTTCTATCTGCTCCCTGATAACCCGCCTGAACGGGAGACAGCGCCTCCGTCATGTACCCAGAATGTACAACCAGAAGGCTCTAAAGGTTAAACCCAGAATTTTGCCTTTGCCGTGGCTCCCCTTTCTCCTTCTGAACACCGTAACTCCGAATTTTTACTGCGGTTCAATAAGGCTTCTAAATAATCGCTGAAGTTTTTAGCAGAGCCTAAGGAAGTTTCTAGAGATATGGAAATAGGCAACGTCTGACAGAGGAAGTTCGTGCAACTCCCCCTCACGGTATAAATCCCGCTGCCCTTATCGCCTGCCTTCCCAGTACAAAGGAGA